>JARQOC010000009.1:119715298-119802798 GCA_033576535.1 Allobates femoralis
TTCTGCAGACCAGTAATGACTTTTGCTTGAATGAGATTGTCAAACAAAGTGATCACAATGAAGCGATTCCCATTGCAAAGACCTTTTTTATGCTGTTAAAGGTGTCAAAAGCATGACAATGGTACCAATGTGTAATTTGAGGTGATATAAGGCATTTCCCATTGGTGTGAGGAATTTTAAAAATTTTCCCCTGGATATGGTCTGAATCTTCAGTCTGAATGGAATCATCACTAATGTACTCAGTGTATTCACCAGCAATGCAATCCATAACCTGAGAGTTCACCATTTCCACATGGACATTTTAGGGCAAAGATTGTCATGTGATGCAGCAATCTGAATGCTTTTCATTGTTATCTACATCAATGACAATGTTTTCACCAAATATAGCAAGTATAATTGAGCCAGTGCAGATCATGTCTTGTGGGATTTTCAATGGTATCATCTCCAAGGTTGAAATCATTGGACAATTCACCATTTCCCAGTTGAAGAAACCAACGGCTATAATCAGGATCAATGGACGCATATTGTTGAAGAGTGGCAATTGAGTGAAAAGCTGCCATTTGTCGTGAGTATTTAATACAACTCTCTATAATGTCAGTTCTTGTACCATGTGGGATGGGTAGGCAACACTGTCGAAAGTCTCCTCCCAGAACAATGACTTTCCCTCCAAAAGGTGTTTATTTTTCTTGGAGATATCTGTTGTCATGACATCCCGTAAAAGTTGAAACTATCACATGCAATGCATATTTAGATAATAGAGTGGACTCGCAATAATGAAAAGTTTGGTACTTTTCAAATGTTGTGCAGCATCTGTATCATTTTTAATCCTTGAAACGGAAGTTTCATTGATTGGAATTGGTATTCCGTAAAGCGAATGGATGGTTCTACCTCCTTGCATAAGTTTAGCTGCAATCCCTGTACTGGCTGCAGGTGAGACAATTTCGCCTTCTCCTCTTAGTTCATGAATTCATAAATCATACAGATATGTTTTGCCACTGCCACCTGGACCGTCAATGAAAAAGCACTTAGGTTGTCCACTTCTATCGTGTAAAGCTTGATTGATCGCATCATAGGCCAAAAGTTGTTGGTCATTTAAAGTAGCTTTCATTTGCTGAGCTCTTCTTAACTCATCATCCTTGTTGTATAGTGGAGCGATGTATGGCTTTCTTTTTGGTCGTGGTAGATTAAAATCATTTAAAAGTTTTGCCATGAAATTTTAGAATAGTTTGGACATCAGTCATAGCATATCCTTTCACAATTCTCACACTCCTCAGTGTTGGAGTGATATGCATGGCAGTAGTCTTGGATAAAGTCTTGTTAAATTCTTTCCACAACTCCAATGGATGAGCTGGAGGACCAAAAAAAATATATAATATGCAAAACAAAATCACGAAGCTGTGCAGGCATGTTGAGAACACAGGCATCCAATAAAGTATTTCTCCCAAACAGTGTCATCGAAGAGCAATCCAAGAGCTAATGCTGCCTCTTTGAAAGTTGGGTATGTCACTTCATTAACAGTCTTTAATGTTGTCCAAAACTTGTTGCTCCTTTGACATGCAGTAACAACAACCTTAAATAGTACCGTTCTTGATCTTTCATACTGACAGTATACATTCTTCCAATCACTGAAGAACCTCCTCGCTTTCTAATTTCCCATGCACCTTTCTTTCCAAACATAGTGCTCTGGAATTTGGCGGTAGAATAATCATGAGCATGCGGGTCACTCTCATTCAGCTCAAAGTAGCCCATAAGAGAGATTTTCTGTGCATTGTGTAACTGATGTCATCAACAGAGTCATCCTCATGAAAATAAAGTGGTTGAGAATGTGGGAGATGTACGGCCAGGCGAATAATGGAGTGCGATTGTCTATGCATCGGGTAAGCAAATATTCGCCAAGCTGCCTCCGGTGCACTCACGTATCTTGAATCCGATTAATTGATGTGTTTTCATCATGGTGGATATTGGTTTGGCAAATTTCAAGATTGGCTTTATCATGTCCTTTGTAGACATATTTGAATTAGGTATTTTACACTTTGAATGGAAGCACATACCTCAACATTAATATGACACTTGTATGTTAATAGTAGGTAAGGGTTATAGGGAACAACCCAAGAATTATCAATCATCTTTGAACGGATTTGAAGGATGATCCTTCCTTTCTTTGATAAGTAGGGTATGCATCCTTAGCTATGAGTGTTCTTGGTTGGAAATCTTTAGGAAAACCTTTCTTACACTTGCCAAGATCCTTTACATGGAGAATTGGGGTTGTGTTGTCCACAGGGTCCATGAATCATGTGTTGCATCAAAAATGTCTGGAGCAGAGGGTATTCTTCTGGATCAGGGATTTCAGCCCAAACTTTTATTATCCACTTCAACCTCAGTTCTTAGTTTGGATTTGCTATCCAGAATGATCAAAATGTGAGCGTGTGGTAGGCCACGCTTTTGGAATTCAATCACAAAGAACCATTGCACAAACTTTGCCAAATAATCCAGTGTTAATTTCTTTTAATAGGGCTTCCAGTTTAATTCTGAAGACACGGGCGACTAATCAGGTTTTATGTTCCACACGCTGCCATGGCTCTAAATTGTTTGTAATCTCCCTCCATTTAGGATTACAGGTCATGGTTACAAAAAGATCTGGAGTCCCAAATTTAGTCACAATAGCCATGCATCCTGATAGCGTTGCTGCATGTTTTCTGGGACTGCCTTCAAGGAAGATGGGTAAAATCACCGTCCTTGCCAAAAGGGAATACCTTTCTCAACAGATTGTTTCAGGAGATGTTCCGGAGTACGCAATATCCCTCCACTTTTAAATCCTTTTGATGATGACGGATAAAATTTAAGCGATTAGCCTCGATTTTCACATACGCAATCCCACTAAGTACTGCTGTGTTAGTTTGCCACCATTCAGGACAGGATTGAACTGATTCCGTACAGACAGCAAATCAGCATGTAATACTGGAGCTGTGTAACCCGGGGGTTGACTTTTGGCTTGATGCTTGAGTCCCTCATGCCAGCCTTGTTCTCCATGAGGGAAAAATAAAGGATTAGGAGTAATGCATTTTAAATTGCTGTGTAGAATACTGACTTGCTGTGTTTTGGGGGCCAAGGGGTTATTTGGATCAGGTTTCAAATGAATTAAAATGTCTCTATTGAATGGTGGTCTCCATCAGCATTTTCAAAGACCACAGCAACTTCATTGGCAGTAGGATTGTTATAGCGTCTCGGGTCTTGCCTCTGTCTTGTTTAATGGCCATGATAATATTTGGCATGAAAGGTGCCATGTTCTACTGCCTTCTGTTCTTTCTTCTAATTCAACGTGACGTAGCATTTTGTAGGCCGAAACAAAGGGATTAATATTATCCAATTGAAGAGCAATGATACTCATTAAAGTGGATTACATTTTTACAATTTTCTGGAGACTGTATACGTTGTTCTACAGCGCTTGCAGTATCTAAAATGTACAATTGTGCATATGCTGGAGTTTGATCTTGAGCAGGATGGAGTGTTCCAGTGCGATGATAAATTTGCCCATGAATACGGAAGCAGTATGGGGCCATGTCCAGGAGGTAGAGAAACATGGGCACCCATGGAGGCAAAAGCAAAAGAACTATTAATGCTCCTTATATTCTCCATCAAATTTTGACTGTACTCACTCTCTCCTTTCAGAAGGCGTTGGAACACGTGTGGGTATTGAGGTAATGGTACCTTTACTTTTCCCTTGTGGCAACAAAGAGTAAACTGTTGATCTGATGGTCGTTCAGCAGTAAAATGTCGAGCCTCACAATGTTCACTATTACATTCATGAAACCACAGAAATGTTCTACAAATAACACGATCCTGATCAATAAATCCCATTTGATGTAGGAGAGGTGAATAGAAAAAACCCTAGAAGTTTATTATGTAATCCTACATAAATGAGACGTGGTAAGGGATGTAGATTCCAAACATTCAATAAATTGAAGTAATGGAATATATATTCCGTTCTGCCTCTTGCAATTAGAAGTGGAAGAAGAAGTTTGGCGTTCTTCACGACGAAATGTAGCCAAATTGGCCAAGTGGACTTGTCTAGACGAGGAGAATCTGTATCTTGACGCATCTGTCTTTTCCTTTTAAGCCTCAAAATTTTACACTGTTTTGCTGTATGGCGTCTCCTCAGCACAGTGTTTTCGTTTTGATGTGGCCTTGCGATGCGGTAAAGGCTGTTCAGTTGTAGTCAAGATAGTAGAAGAAGAGGTGGCAGCAGGGGTGAGCAGACAAAGATGGGGGGCAGCAGGTCTGAGCATCAGACAAAGAGGTGGCAGCAGTCTGAGCATCAGAAAGAGGGTGGCAGCAGTCTGAGCATCAGACAAAGAGGTGGCAGCAGTCTGAGGATCAGACGAAGAGGTGGCAGCAGTTCTGAGGATCAGACGAAGGGTGGCAGCAGTCTGAGGATCAGACGAAGAGGTGGCAGCAGTCTGAGGATCAGACGAAGAGGTGGCAGCAGTCTGAGGATCAGACGGATCTCCAAACAGGCATTAACTTTTTCTGTTTGCGTCGTTGAGGTACAGGCATTGATTTTTTGCCTAAAAGTTCTGTCCTTCCTTCTAAAGACTTTATTGAAACCGGTTTTTCAAAGCAGCCTTTTCCTTGTCCAAGGGAAGTTGTCTTTCTTCAGAACTCTCCTCCACACCCGTCTTGCGCATACGCACAGACACCTTGCGAACCTTTCCTTTTTTGATTTCCATTGAGGTAATGGGAGGTTTAAAGGCAGTTCACTGGTAGAATGTCAGTACAAACGAAGAGGCTGGAGTAGCATGTGTGTCAGACGTTTTCTTCATGACTGGAATTTTTGTTTGTTTGCATGTGGACGCGCAGTCAATGGCTCTTGTTTTCCATTCGTTGGCTTGTTTTTTTCGGGAAGACACTTCCGAAATACGTGTATGTAAAGCAGTTTTCCCGCAGCATCCAACCGAAAACATCTCAGTGGAGAAGAGAGTTTACCAAACCGTTTGAGTTTTTAGCAGCCTTAACCCTATCTAACCGAATACGTCTCTCTGCAGAAGTCTCATTTGCAATACGTTTGGCGTGAGCAGCCCTTAACACGACTAAGCGAATACGTCTCCTTTCTAAGGTTCTTCCTTCAGCAAGGGTTTTGCCTTAGCGCCTTATCACTATCTAAGCGAAGACGCCTCTCTTCTGAAGTCTCCTTTGCAGTACGTTTCACCTTAGCAGCCTTACGCAGATCTAACCGAACACCGTTTCTCTTCCAAACTCTCCTCTGCAATGCGTTTAGCTTTAGCAGCCTTATCTTGATCTAACCGACGGCGTCTCTCTTCCAAAGTCTCGTCTGCACGCTTCTTTCTTCGGTGTAGATGCAGCCTCCTTGGCAAGAGCGATATTTTGTGTTGGAGAGCTCATCTTAGTAAGAATAGTCAGTGAATCAAATCCAAAATGAGCTAGAGTGTGTTAGTTAAGGAAACAATGAATATAACTGTGTAAACAGACAAAAACAATAAAACAAAGTATGTATTTTCCAAAACCTGTTAGAATGAAATGATAGACTTCTTTAAAGTAACAAAACAAAGATGTAATGATGTTTACTGTATGGAATATTGAATGGCAATGAGTGTGTTAAAATGCCTTTAAAAACTGCCGTGAAGGCAAAACAAATGGATGTAAGGGCCGTTTCCGATACGCGGTATCAAAGCAAATTTTCAACATTGTAATAAAAGCGTTAAATGAACCAGGATGACATCAATTTCTGCATAACCACCAGCAAGGTTGTTTGTTTCATAAGGTGTTGAAAAATGGCAGAGTTAGGGTTAATTTATACCAAGAACTGAAGGTTTTGGGTATTATAGCAGAAGTAGTGGTTTTTATTTTTGTTGGTGGAGTAGGGGAAACAGCGGCCTTAACGTAAAAGTATGAAATGGCAGAATGTGACAAAGCAGGGTGAAAAAAGAAATAAGGGCAACTTGCGTATGAGATATTGAAAGAGGCAGGTCAATGTAAAAAGTAACGTAAATGCGGTGATGTAGTGTAACGTTACGCAACTGCAGCCCTGGTGACAGGTATGGAGATGTGGCGTTTAAAATTTAAATCTTAGCCCATGTTATGGTAGTATGTAAATGTGCATATACAATGGACGTGTGGAAAGGGGACCCAGTCAGAAATAGAGTGTAAAATATTAGGTATGTAAAAGTAGTGAATGTCCTACTGGGATGACAGAGACTTTGACATGAGTGTTAATTTCAAATAGCATCATAAACCGTTGAAAAAACAGCATTTGCCGCATGTGGCGCATAGCCACAGCATAACTGCAAGACTTGCAGGCGGTTACGTGAATCCCCATAGTCATTATAAATCGCCATAATAGTCAGTATCTATTTATTTGCAGCAGGTGCAGCAATTTGGGTTTTGCACTTGTAGCAGGTGCTGTATGGAAAAAAAACGATGGGTGACCACGCTTTTTATGGTGGCGGGACCTGTGGCAAGTTTCCCCTATACTTACTATGGGGATTAGCGGAACGACACCGCAAGTGCAGCAGTTATGCGGTGGCAATGCAGCAAACCGAGCTGATGCGATTCTGTCAGCACATCTGGCGCAATTTCAAATAACTGCTGATGTGAACTGGGCAGGTAGCATTACCACCAAACTGTTAAATATAAGACAGGTAGTAGTGCTACAGAGTCATTACTATGAAAAATATTAAAAATTGACATATAATGGGTAAACGTACTCCTAACAGTGTGATGACTGACTCCTAACTCCAAAAAAAAAATCAAAAGAGGCCTGTAAGGAGTTAATATAGCATTGGCACCATAAAAAATACTGGACGATTAATAAAAATAAAAATAGTATTAAAGTATTTAGTAATGAAATGCCAGTAGTAGACCACATAGTGACATAGACAGTGAATAGGCAAAACAATAGAAGACGTTAATGTACCACTTACATCCTATAAAACAGTGTGGATGAGAAAATAAATAACAAATAGTATAGAAGAGTTTAATTTGCAAATGTCCTGAGTACAGCACCTAGTAACACAGTTAGTGAATAGCAAACCGAAAGTAGGGGGTTAATGTAGCATTTCGAACCCTATAAAACATAGTGTCGGAAAACAAAATGGCAAATGGCATAGAAGAGGATAATGTATAAATGGCCTTAGTGGACCACATAGTGAGATAGCAAGTGGGGCAGAAATAGAATAGAACGGGTTAATGTACAAATTGCCTTAGAGCCCTTTCACATCAGCTCTTTCGATAAAATTGCGGTAGATGCAGTGAAAAAAATGCATCTGCTGCGATAGCCACATTAACATTGCACTTGCAGTGCGGTAGCAGTAATCCCTATAGAAACCATAAGGGGACTTGCGGCCGGTGCGGTTTAGCAGTTGCGTCAAGTGTTGCTAGAAAAAACAACGAACTTGCCGCACCTGCCGCAAGTGTTCCTATAGTTTCTATGGGTATTCCCGCACCTGCGCCGCAAGTGCAAGGTTTAATCGGCAATCGCAGCAGATGGATTTTTTTCAGCCCATGTGTGGTGAAGTTGTAAAATCACAGATGTCCAGCACATAGTGACACAGTTATTGAATAGCAAACAGAATAGAAGGGTTAATGTATGAGTTTAAAGCCTATAAAATAGTCATGGTGCAATTAAAATAGAAAAGGCATATAAGAGGTTAATGTAAAAATGTCCTTAGTACAGCAGATAGTGAGATAGCAAGAGGAGTAGAAATAGAATATAAAGGGTTAATATTAAAAGTGTCTTAGTACAGCACATAGTGAGATAGCAAGTGGAGCACTAATAGAATAGAAAGGGTTAATATTAAAATGGCCGTAGTACAGCAGATAGTGAGATAGGCAGTGTAGCACTAATAGAATAGAAAGGGTTGATATAAAAAAGGCCGTAGTACAGCAGATAGTGAGATAGGCAGTGTAGCACTAATAGAATAGAAAGGGTTAATATAAAAAAGGGCGTAGTACAGCAGATAGTGAGATAGGCAGTGTAGCACTAATAGAATAGAAAGGGTTAATATTAAAATGGCCGTAGTACAGCAGATAGTGAGATAGGCAGTGTAGCACTAATAGAATAGAAAGGGTTCATATTAAAATGGCCGTAGTACAGCAGATAGTGAGATAGGCAGTGTAGCACTAATAGAATAGAAAGGGTTAATATTAAAATGGCCATAGTACAGCAGACAGTGAGCTAGGCAGTTTAGGAGTAATAGAATAGAAAGGGTTAATAGTAAAATGGCCATAGTACAGCAGATAGTGAGATAGGCAGTGTAGGAGTAATAGAATAGAAAGGGTTAATATAAAAATGGCCGTAGTACAGCAGATAGTGAGATAGGCAGTGTAGCACTAATAGAATAGAAGGGGTTAATATAAAAAAGGGCGTAGTACAGCACATAGTGAGATAGGCAGTGTAGGAGTAATAGAATAGAAAGGGTTAATATTAAAATGGCCATAGTACAGCAGATAGTGAGCTAGGCAGTTTAGGAGTAATAGAATAGAAAGGGTTAATATTAAAATGGCCGTAGTACAGCAGATAGTGAGATAGGCAGTGTAGCACAAATAGAATAGAAAGGGTTAATATAAAAAAGAGCGTAGTACAGGAGATAGTGAGATAGGCAGTGTAGCACTAATAGAATAGAAAGGGTTAATATTAAAATGGCCGTAGTACAGCAGATAGTGAGATAGGCAGTGTAGCACTAATAGAATAGAAAGGGTTAATATTAAAATGGCCGTAGTACAGCAGATAGTGAGATAGGCAGTGTAGGACTAATAGAATAGAAAGGGTTAATATTAAAATGGCCGTAGTACAGCAGATAGTGAGATAGGCAGTGTAGGAGTAATAGAATAGAAAGGGTTAATATAAAAAAGGCCATAGTACAGCAGATAGTGAGATAGGCAGTGTAGGAGTAATAGAATAGAAAGGGTTAATATTAAAATGGCCGTAGTACAGCAGATAGTGAGATAGGCAGTGTAGGAGTAATAGAATAGAAAGGGTTAATATTAAAATGGCCGTAGTACAGCAGATAGTGAGATAGGCAGTGTAGGAGTAATAGAATAGAAAGGGTTAATAAAAAAAAGGGTGTAGTACAGCAGATAGTGAGATAGGCAGTGTAGCACTAATAGAATAGAAAGGGTTAATATTAAAATGGCCGTAGTACAGCAGATAGTGAGATAGGCAGTGTAGCACTAATAGAATAGAAAGGGTTAATATTAAAATGGCCATAGTACAGCAGATAGTGAGATAGGCAGTGTAGCACTAATAGAATAGAAAGGGTTATATTAAAATGGCCATAGTACAGCAGATAGTGAGATAGCAAGTGGAGCAGAAATAGAATAGAAGGGGTTAATAAAGTATGAAAAGAACAGGGCACTATGGTGAAATGTAGCTGATATTTAATTTGTATAAACAAAGGGTTAATGTAAGGATAGGCATTAGGTACATATACTCTGTTGTGAGATTATACTGTGAAAACAGCTTTTTCACTTTTACATTGTTCACAACTTCAAATTTCCCGCTCTAAGATGGCGGACGCGAATAGTTTATTCATAAAAAGCCGGCAGACGCCAGCCGCGGTGTGATTGGGCAGCGAAAACTTCATAAACATGGCGCCGTGAATCCGGTTGGTCGGCGCTATTGTGTGAAGATGCCGCTGTCCAATCACAACTCAGCGGGGCGGAGCTACAAACTTCCAGCCGGCCGAACGGCATATCCGAAAATCGTACCAGGCGCTCGGCAAGAAAAGTTCCGAAGTCCCCGCTGTGCGCTGACCAATCGGAATCAAAGCGCCATAAACAGCAACCAATCACAATCGCGCCTCATTTCTGAATGGATGTCTATGGGAAGTCGACATCTAATCACAATCGCGGCGCCAATTTTGAAAATGCACTGAACTTTCCTTGCTGAGCGCCTGGTGCGATTTTCGGACACGTCGTTCGGGAGAGTGGAAGTCTTTAGCTCCGCCCCGCTGAGTTGTGATAGGACAGCGGCATCTTCACACAATAGCGCCGACCAACCGGATTGACGGCGCCATGTGTATGAAGTTTCCGCTGGCCAATCACACGGCGGCTGAAGTCTACCGGCATTTTATGAATGAAGATTTCGCGTCCGCCATCTTAGAGCGGCGAGTTGTACGGTCGGCGCCTGAATGCGTGTTCGGACACAGCGGTCTCATAGACCGCGGAGGCCGCTAGAAGCGCCGAAGTTTGCGCTTGTAGCGCAGAAGTCGGCGCTTGCAGCGGCGAAGTGTCCGAACTGTGGCGCACGCTCCATGCAGCGGCGATTGGCGCTGCATGGCGCAAAATAGTAAAAGTGGTGAAAAATAAAGATAGTAAAAGAGGTGAAAATAAAACTCCACATCAGGACTATAGGCTCTGATGTGAAAAGGTAGATTGTGCAAAGGATATCTTAGCTGATCAATGGTAGATCCCGATCCGGCGCTTGCTTCCCGACGTCCCGCACGAAGGATGGATATCTCGGCTCAAATGTAGTCGAACAGATGGTCCAGCGGTAGCTTCTCTTTGTCCTTGAAAGACCCTCACGAAGGATGGATTTCTCGGCAGAAATAGAATCCAACAGATAGTCCAGCGATAGGTTCTCGTTCTCCACAAAGAGGATTCAAAGAGGTTGAAGATTCAAAATTGCCGCTATAAATAAGCGGGCTTATCTGATTGGAGGGCGGCAACTTCAGAAAGCTGGCGCCATGAATGTGATTGGTCGCTATGTATTTTCAAAAAAGGCGCGGCGATTGTGATTGGACGGCGCCTTGCTATAGAGATGGATAGAATAGATAGACAAAGGAGGCGATTGTATGGCCGAGGCGCTAGTTCTATTTCCGGCCAGACGACTCGGCTCAGAGCCATCATTCGACGGGGCCGGAAACTGGGAATCAGAGATTCGCGGCGATAGATAGCGTATTACCAACGACTCGCAATCATTGCGAGTCGTTGGTAAGACGCGACCAATGTCCGCGAAACGCTGAATGGTAGTTTGCAGCCCCGTGGAAGCACGAATAAGAGCCGACTCCCGTGACCGAAAATAGAAGCAGGGAGCCGGCCATAAAAAGGCCGAGACACCGCTATGTATGTGAATAGGAAGTGAGGTGGTCTTGTCATTGGTCGGTATATGCTAACGCCGAGCAATGAGAATTCGAGCTCACTTCCTATAGACATACATTAGCGGTATATCGGAAAATATATGGGCGGCCTTCTGGTTCTATTTTCGGACACGTGGATCGGCTATTTTTGGTTAAAAAAATTTTTTTTTTCTGTATGTATATATGTTAATTTTTATGTATTTTTAAATGTATATTTGTAAATAGATAGAGGTAGGTAGATAGATAATTAAATGAATCCAAAAATATAAAAAATAAAAAGTTGAAAAATAGGAAAAAAATTTTTTTTATTTTATTGAATTATTTATTATTTTTAATTTATTTTTTTATTATTTTTTAAATATTTTTTAATTATTTTTTTTATTATTAAATTTATTATTTAGGCTGAGACCCAGTTCTCTTTCAGGTCCGCTGAAAGGGCTGATATAATTAGCATATATTTTTTTTTTTTATTATTATTTTTATTGAATTTTTTATTATTTTTAAATTATTTTTTTATTATTTTTTAATTAATTTTTTCATTATTAAATTTATTATTTAGGCTGAGACCCAGTTCTCTTTCAGGTCCGCTGAAAGGGCTGATATAATTAGCATATATATATTTTTTTATTATTATTTTTATTGAATTTTTTATTATTTTTAATTTATTTTTTTATTATTTTTTAATTATTTTTTTATTATTAAATTTATTATTTAGGCTGAGATCTAGTTGTCTTTCAGGTCCGCTGAAAGGGCTGATATAATTAGCATATTTTTTTTTTTTAATTATTATTTTTATTGAATTTTTTATTATTTTTAAATTATTTTTTTATTATTTTTTAATTATTTTTTTATTATTAAATTTATTATTTAGGCTGAGACCCAGTTCTCTTTCAGGTCCGCTGAAAGGGCTGATATAATTAGAATATATTTTATTTTTTTATTATTATTTTTATTGAATTTTGTATTATTTTTAAATTATTTTTTTATTATTTTTAAATTATTTTTAAATTATTTTTTTTATTATTAAATTTATTATTTAGGCTGAGACCCAGTTCTCTTTCAGGTCCGCTGAAAGGGCTGATATAATTAGCATATATTTGTTTTTTTTATTATTATTTTTATTGAATTTTTTATTATTTTTAAATTATTTTTTTATTATTTTTTAATTATTTTTTAATTATTTTTTTATTATTAAATTTATTATTTAGGCTGGTTCCCAGTTCTCTTTCAGGTCCGCTGAAAGGGCTGATATAATTAGCATATTTTTTTTTTTTCATTATTATTTTTATTGAATTTTTTATTATTTTTAAATTATTTTTTAATTATTTTTTAATTATTTTTTAATTATTTTTTTATTATTAAATTTATTATTTAGGCTAAAACCCAGTTCTCTTTCAGGTCCGCTGAAAGGGCTGATATAATTAGCATATATTTTATTTTTTTATTATTATTTTTATTGAATTTTTTATTATTTTTAAATTATTTTTTTATTATTTTTAAATTATTTTTTAATTATTTTTTTTATTATTAAATTTATTATTTAGGCTGAGACCCAGTTCTCTTTCAGGTCCGCTGAAAGGGCTGATATAATTAGCATATATATTTTTTTTTTATTATTATTTTTATTGAATTTTTTACTATTTTTAAATTATTTTTTTATTATTTTTTAATAATTTTTTTTATCATTAAATTTATTATTTAGGCTGAGAGGCAGTTCTCTTTCAGGTCCGTTTATTTTTTATTTATTTTTTATTATTTTTAAATTATTTTTTTTATTATTAAATTTATTATTTAGGCTGAGACCCAGTTCTCTTTCAGGTCCGCTGAAAGGGCTGATATAATTAGCATATATTTTTTTTTTTATTATTATTTTTATTGAATTTTTTATTATTTTTAAATTATTTTTTTATTATTTTTTAATTATGTTTTAATTATTTTTTTTATTATTAAATTTATTATTTAGGCTGAGACCCAGTTCTCTTTCAGGTCCGCTAAAAGGGCTGATATAATTAGCATATATTTGGTTTTTTTATTATTATTTTTATTGAATTTTTTATTATTTTTAAATTATTTTTTTATTATTTTTTAATTATTTTTTAATTATTTTTTTTATTATTAAATTTATTATTTAGGCTGAGAGGCAGTTCTCTTTCAGGTCCGTTTATTTTTTATTTATTTTTTTATTATTTTTAAATTATTTTTTTTATTATTAAATGTAT
Organism: Allobates femoralis; assembly: GCA_033576535.1. Lineage (NCBI taxonomy): Eukaryota > Metazoa > Chordata > Amphibia > Anura > Aromobatidae > Allobates > Allobates femoralis. The sequence goes on from JARQOC010000009.1 coordinate 119,728,611, forward strand.
TATTTAGGCTGAGACCCAGTTCTCTTTCAGGTCCGCTGAAAGGGCTGATATAATTAGCATATATATTTTTTTTTTATTATTATTTTTATTGAATTTTTTATTATTTTTTAATTATTTTTTTATTATTTTTTAATTATTTTTTAATTATTTTTTTTATTATTAAATTTATTATTTAGGCTGAGAGGCAGTTCTCTTTCAGGTGCGTTTATTTTTTATTTATTTTTTTATTATTTTTTAATTATTTTTTTTTTATTATTAAATGTATTATTTAGGCTGAGACCCAGTTCTTTTTCAGGTCCGCTGAAAGGGCTGATATAATTAGCATTTTTTTTTTTTTTTTATTATTATTTTTATTGAATTATTTATTATTTTTAAATTATTTTTTTATTATTTTTTAATTATTTTTTAATTATTATTTTTATTATTAAATTTATTATTTAGGCTGAGAGGCAGTTCTCTTTCAGGTCCGTTTATTTTTTATTTATTTTTTTATTATTTTTTAATTATTTTTTTTAATATTAAATTAATTTTTTGGCATTGAAATACATTAGCGGTGTGTCGGCGATTTTATGGGCGCCGACCTGGTTCTATTTGTCGGCCCTAAAATCGCGGACACACCGGTAATGCATGTCTATGGGCAGTGAGCTCGAATTCTGATTGGTCTGCGTTCAATCCGAAATCGGGCGGACTGGCCATAGACATGCATTAGCGGTGTGTCCGCGATTTTAGGGCCGACAAATAGAACCAGGTGGCCGGCGATAAAATCGGCGACACACCGCTAATGTATTTCAATGGGATCTGAGCTGCTCTTCTGATTGGCTGAGGGCATTAGAGAGCGACCAATCAGAAGAGCAGCTCACATCTGATTGAGATAGAATGGCGGATTTTGCGTCCATTGTATCTTAATGAGAAGTGAAGAGGACGTCGGAGATGGAAGTTGGCGGAAAGAAGACAGAAGACCCCGGGGGCCGGACGAAGAGCCGGACATGGCGGAAAGAAGAGAGAAGAGCGGAGGGGCCGGAGGAAGAGGACGGCTGGCCGGACGAAGGGATTGTGGATCGGACGGACGATCAGATGACTAAGAAGGCATGTAAGTGATCGACGGGGGCGTTAGGTTAGGGGACGGCGGGGGCTTCGGGTGTAGGGCCTTAGGTGTTAGCGGCGGGAGCTTAGGAGGCGGCGGGGCTTAGGGGATAGGGGCTTAGGTGCGGCGGGGCTTAGGGGGCAGGGGTTGGTAGGGTTTAGGTGCGGCTTAGGGGGTAGGGGCTTGCGGCAGAGGGTAGTGGCTGGGGCGGGGTAGTGGCTTAGGGCGGCAGGGGGTAGGTGCTTCGGCGGCGGGGTAGGTTAGGGCGGCAGGGGGTAGGGGCTTGCGGCAGAGGGTAGTGGCTGCGGCAGAGTAGTGGCTTAGGGGGGTAGGGTCTTCGGCGTCGGGGTAGTGGCTGCGGCGGGGTAGTGGGTTAGGGCGGCAAGGGGTAGGGGCTTGCGGCAGAGGGTAGTGGGAGCGGCGGGGTAGTGGCTTAGGGCGGCAGGGGGTAGGGGGTTCGGGTTAGGGCGGCAGGGGGTAGTGGCTTGCGGCAGAGGGAAGTGGGTGCGGCGGGGTAGTGGCTTAGGGCGGCAGAGGGTAGGGGGTTCGGGTTAGGGCGGCAGGGGGTAGGGGCTTGCGGCAGAGGGAAGTGGGTGCGGCGGGGTAGTGGCTTAGGGTGGCAGGGGGTAGGGGCTTTGGCGGCGGGGTAGTGGCTGCGACGGGGTAGTGGGTTAGGGCGGCAGCGGCGGGGTAGTGGCTGCGGCGGGGTAGTGGGTTAGGTCGGCAGGGGGTAGGGGCTTGCGGCATAGGGTGGCTGCGGCGGGGTAGTGGGTTAGGGCGGCAGGGGGTAGGGGCATCGGCGGCAGGGTAGTGGCTGCGGCGGGGTAGTGGGTTAGGGCGGCAGCGGCGGGGTAGTGGCTGGGGCGGGGTAGTGGGTTAGGGCGGCAGGGGGTAGGGGCTTGCGGCAGAGGGTGGCTGCGGCGGGGTAGCGGGTTAGGTCGGCAGGGGGTAGGAGGTTGGGGTTAGGGCGGCAGGGGGTAGGGGCTTGCGGCAGAGGGAAGTGGGTGCGGCGGGGTAGTGGCTTAGGGCGGCAGGGGGTAGGGGTGTTTTAGAGCATGGCGCTGTAGTGTACAGCGCGATGGTATACTACAGTCCCATGGGCATACGCGTGTCGGCCCTTAAGCGCCAGCGGACATTGCGAGTCGTTGGCGCTTAGGTTTAGGGGTGGACAGGCGTATGGGCATGGGACTGTAGTATACTATAGCGGTGTACACTACAGTCGTATGCACTTTTGTGGCTTGGTTAGCGGTGGGTGGCAGCGACTCGCAATGCCCGCTTCGCGGGCATTGCTTCCCTAGGCTGCAACGACTCGCAATGCCCGCTTTGCGGGCATTGCTTCGTGAGTCGCCGTGGCCGCTACGCGGCCACGGACAGAGTCCGGCAGAAGCACCCTGGACTCGCTAACCAAGCCACCGGAGGTTGCGCCGCTCCGACGGAAGTCAGTTACGGCAATTATATAATAGATATGTTTAAAACTGTACGGATATATACTAATATATATATGTTCAGAGAAAGGGTGTTAACATACAGCTATATATTTTATATATATATATATATTATATATATATATATAAATATGTGTGTATGTATATATATATATATCTGCATATATATATATATGTATTGGTGTGTGTGTGTGTATATATATATACACACATATATATATACACATGCACACACACACACACATATATATATATATACATGCACACACACACACACACACATATATATATACATGCACACACACACACACACATATATATATACAGTTAGGGCCAGAAATATTTGGACAGTGACACAAGTTTTGTTATTTTAGCTGTTTACAAAAACATGTTCAGAAATACAATTATATATATAATATGGGCTGAAAGTGCACACTCCCAGCTGCAATATGAGAGTTTCCACATCCAAATCGGAGAAAGGGTTTAGGAATCATAGCTCTGTAATGCATAGCCTCCTCTTTTTCAAGGGATCAAAAGTAATTGGACAATGGACTCTAAGGGCTGCAATTAACTCTGAAGGCGTCTCCCTCGTTAACCTGTAATCAATGAAGTAGTTAAAAGGTCAGGGGTGGATTCCAGGTGTGTGGTTTTGCATTTGGAAGCTGTTGCTGTGACCAGACAACATGTGGTCAAAGGAACTCTCAATTGAGGTGAAGCAGAACATCCTGAGGCGGAAAAAAAAGAAAAAATCCATCAGAGAGATAGCAGACATGCTTGGAGTAGCAAAATCAACAGTTGGGTACATTCTGAGAAAAAAGGAATTGACTGGTGAGCTTGGGAACTGTAAAAGGCCTGGGCGTCCACGGATGACAACAGTGGTGGATGATCGCCGCATACTTTATTTGGTGAAGAAGAACCCGTTCACAACATCAACTGAAGTCCAGAACACTCTCAGTGAAGTAGGTGTATCTGTCTCTAAGTCAACAGTAAAGAGAAGACTCCATGACAGTAAATACAAAGGGTTCACATCTAGATGCAAACCATTCATCAATTCCAAAAATAGACAGGCCAGAGTTACATTTGCTGAAAAACACCTCAAGAAGCCAGCTCAGTTCTGGAAAAGTATTCTATGGACAGATGAGACAAAGATCAACCTGTACCAGAATGATGGGAAGAAAAAAGTTTGGAGAAGAAAGGGAACGGCACATGATCCAAGGCACACCACATCCTCTGTAAAACATGGTGGAGGCAACGTGATGGCATGGGCATGCATGGCTTTCAATGGCACTGGGTCACTTGTGTTTATTGATGACATAACAGCAGACAAGAGTAGCCGGATGAATTCTGAAGTGTACCGGGATATACTTTCAGCCCAGATTCAGCCAAATGCTGCAAAGTTGATTGGACGGCGCTTCATAGTACAGATGGACAATGACCCCAAGCATACAGCCAAAGCTACCCAGGAGTTCATGAGTGCAAAAAAGTGGAACATTCTGCAATGGCCAAGTCAATCACCAGATCTTAACCCAATTGAGCATGCATTTCACTTGCTCAAATCCAGACTTAAGACGGAAAAACCCACAAACAAGCAAGACCTGAAGGCTGCGGCTGTAAAGGCCTGGCAAAGCATTAAGAAGGAGGAAACCCAGCGTTTGGTGATGTCCATGGGTTCCAGACTTAAGGCAGTGATTGCCTCCAAAGGATTCACAACAAAATATTGAAAATAAAAATATTTTGTTTGGGTTATGTTTATTTGTCCAATTACTTTTGACCTCCTAAAATGTGGAGTGTTTGTAAAGAAATGTGTACAATTCCTACATTTTCTATCAGATATTTTTGTTCAACCCTTCAAACTAAACGTTACAATCTGCACTTGAATTCTGTTGTAGAGGTTTCATTTCAAATCCAATGTGGTGGCATGCAGAGCCCAACTCGCGAAAATTGTGTCACTGTCCAAATATTTCTGGCCCTAACTGTATATATACACATGCACACACACACATATATATATATACACATGCACACACACACACACATATATATATATACATGCACACACACACATATATATACATGCACACACACACACATATATACATGCACACACATATATATATATATATACACATGCACACACACACATATATATATACACATGCACACACACATATATATATATATATACATGCACACACACGCACACATATATATATATATATACATGCACACACACATAATATATATATATATACACATGCACACACACACACATATTTTATATATATATATACATGCACACACACACAGATATATACATGCACACACACACATATATATATATACATGCACACACACACACACACATATATATATACATGCACACACACACACATATATATATATACATGCACACACACACACACATATATATATATACATGCACACACACACACATATATATATATATATACATGCACACACACACACATACATATATATATATATACATGCACACACACACACATATATATATATATACATGCACACACACACACACACATATACATATATACATGCACACACACACACACACACATACATATATATATATACATGCACACACACACATATATATATATATATACATATACATGCACACACACACATATATATATATATATATATATATACACATATATATATACATAGTAATGTATGTCCATATGTGTATATATGTTTTAATATGTATCTGTGCAGAATGAAGTTTGTAGTATATACATATACATGAATGCATATCCTAATATGTTATATCCTTGTTTGTGTATGTGTATACAGAATAGTTGCCTAGGCAACATGGCTTGCAACAGTAATATTGTAGTGATATACATGATAATACTTTATTCACTGTAGGGAGGGTGTTGAATCGTTGGTGGTACAGTGGGAGATGTGCTGGCAACCTTAGGGGTTTGTAATGGGACCGCCGTACTGTTGTTATGAGGAATGGAATCCTCTTCTGTGCCTGTGTCTCCGGATCGCCGGCCGCTCTGTTCCGGCTCCCGCACGCATGCGCAGTGCGCTCCCGCACGCATGCGCAGTGAGGCACTTGAAGCTCAAAGCGAGCGGCGCGGGTGTACTACGTCACCCGGCGCCAGGAAATGACGCGAATCGCGTCATAATGCCCCCACTGAAGCCCGTGCGTAATGGGAGAGTGGGGAGGCGCGCAGAGAGGCGCGATTTTGAATCTATTAGGAAGATCACGCCTGAATAGGCGTGATATCATGAAGAGGGGCTGCCTGGATGAGTGACTATGAATAGCATAGTCACTCATTAGCATCAATAATGAGGTACTTATAAAACGTTTTTATTCACTTTGATTAGGTGCATTTAGGAGCAAAAAGGAGTGTAGGGAAAGTGTTAATATGCACTAGGGACAGCTTTTAAGAGCTTAGGAGGTGTTTTGGGGGTGACAGGATCCCTAAGGATTATATAAATACAATTGATGTACAATCAGAATATTAAATGTACAGTTTTACATTCAAATATGTCCATACATCAAGACTAACATAGCCAGAAAAGTACAGGGTGAATACACCTATTAAACATTCCATAACAGGATCCAGACAATGCTGTGGATAAAAACATCAATTGTAGCCGGTAGCAATGAAGGCAAAACTGATAAACCGTGTGAGGTAAATTATCATAAAGTAATGGTGGTATTTCATAACGTGCATCAACCCACACAGTCAATAGCAGAAGTCCCACCTCCCAATGAAGTTACTAGAAGTCCATGGCAGACTTAGTGGTGGCTTCCCAGGAGGAAGTCATCCCTACGTACGTTTTGCTTAAGAAAGTAAGGTGCCAGTGCTGTGCTTCATGATGAGGATGCCATTCAGCGCCATTCTAGGGACTTAAATGCTGGAGAGCTCCAGTCACATGTCCCAGTCCATCGAATCAATGCGCCGTATCCGGCACATGCGCACTCGCCACAGCATGCAGCTCCCACCCACATAGCATCATCAGCGTCGGACTGGATGTCTGACTGTAGCCAAGACAGCCGCGTCAGACGCCAAGGGTGACTGACGCTGGGAGGGAGGGAAGCCCGGAGGAGCACGCATGTGCACAGGCGAGGAGACAGGGCGGACTGGGATGGAACATACATCAGGTTTATTCAGATACAAAAGCATCACTAAACAGACAAATTGCAAGTTAAACAAAACATAGGTGTAGTAATCTGAAGATCTCCCATTCTTCCTTATATTTTATTCATATTCTGATGCAAGAAGTCCAGTATTTGCAAAAAAACATTTTTTCATCTCAGGTTCAAATTTAAGGTCACTATGGAGGTGGAAAAGCAAAAATTACCATGATGATAAAAACAATTAAAAATACACATATACAACAGTATAAAGTGTATTGGTCCTGGGGTACCAGGTCCAGCACACATCTATTAGTGGAACACGAGTGAGTACATAATACTGTCCATGACCGTCAACTATTTACAGTGTTAATATATAACTATATCTGCTTTCAAAGAAAGGGGACAAAACTCATGGTTTCATTTAGGCCTCTAGGTGACATGGTATCGAGGGTGACAATCCACCTCAATTCGCGCTGTGCGAGAATCCTCCTCAGATCACCGCCCCTAATTCCACCACTGATCAAGTCAATGCCACAGACCCTAAGGGATTTAGGGTTACTGCCATGACATTTCTTAAAATGTCTAGGCAGTGTTTTCACTAGGGAGTCATCCTTCACCTTAGCAGATGCTTCAATATCTCTAATGTGCTAACTCACTCGAACATGGAGTTCTCGTGAGGTAAGACCAACGTAAATTTTTCCACAGCCATATGTGCCATGATAAACCACATGCGTGAAACTACAAGTGATGCATTGATTGATCTTAAATTGTTTGCTCCCATCACTTGAATGAAAAACCTGCGCACGATAGAGTTTGGAGCAAGCCAAACCTTGTCCACATGGAAAAAATCCCTTCATTTTTTTGTTTGCCCCAAATATCCCTTTAGGTTTAATCACATAATGACTGTGGACCAATAGATCTTTTAAATTTGGTGATCTACGTGGTGTCATCATCGGGTAGTCTGGGAGGTATTCCAGCAGAGTCGGCTCCGCCTGTAGGACTGGCCAGTGTTTCTTCATTATCTGCCTCATAGATCCCCACCCATGATAAAAAGTGGAGATGAAGTGTGTAAGGCCACATTCATCCCCCTGTTTACCTTTTGGGGGAGGAGGAGGTCACCACGCACGCTATGCTTGGCCCTGTCATGCCCTCGTTTGATGAGCCTACGGCCATAGCCCCTCTGTTTGATCCTCTCCCTAAGATCCAATGCCTGCTTCCTGAAATTGTAAAAAGAAAAATAGGGAGGGGGACAAGAGGCGCAATAGTGCCTTATCACTAATGACACTTGTGTAAGGAGGTGGTGCTGTGAAGCTGCTCACCTGGTCCAGTTGTGATCCCCACAACTGGTTTGAAGGCGTTTTGGAATCAGTGTTCCAGCTGCTGCAGGACCTCCACCGACCACTGGATAGTGGTTTAAATCCAAGACAATGATGGGAGTGCTGGTGTGTCACGGTCCGCGCTGCTGTGGCATGAATAAACTCACCAAAGAGACAGCAGTTATTCCATCCTTTTATTTCCTCCTCCTTCCTACGCGTTTCAGCGCCACACCCAGGATGTCCCTGAGGAAGGCGCCGGGTGTGGCGCTGAAACGCGTAGGAAGGAGGAGGAAATAAAAGGATGGAATAACTGCTGTCTCTTTGGTGAGTTTATTCATGCCACAGCAGCGCGGACCGTGACACACCAGCACTCCCATCATTGTCTTGCTTCCTGAAATTAGCCTCTGTGGAGCAGATACGCTTCATCCTAAGGAACTGACCAATCGGAATGGCTCTTTTTGTGGAAGTATCATGGGCAGATGTGGCATACAGCAAGGAGTTGACAGACGTATGTTTGCGGTATAACGTCCATCTGCAGCATGCCACATCTATCTACCTCGATATGTATATCCAGGAAGTCGATGCAGCTGCTTTGATATTTATATGTTAATTTGATATTCAATTGGTTGTCATTCAGCAACCGCATGAACCCCTCTAGCTGCTCCACTGTGCCCTGCTACACAATCAGCAGGTCATCTATATAGCGAATCCAGCACTACACATGGTCCACGGCCCGCCCGCCCCCGCCAGCAAAAATCCCCCGTTCCCAATGTCCCAGGAAGAGATTTGCATACGAGGGCGCGCAGCCGCGCCCATGGCAGTGCCTCGCCTCTGCAGTTAAAAGATGTCTTTAAAAGGTGAAAAAATTGTGGGTCAGGACAAAGTGGAGCAGCTCTATAATTAGTTCACACATGTGGCCATCCCGATTGGTGCCCTCCAGGAAGAAGCAGACCGCCTCCACACCCGCACTGTGATCAATGCAGGTGTAGAGGGACTCCACATCGGCTGTCACGATCATCATATCACGTTCCACAAAGATCCCCTCATTCCTCTTAAGGGCATCCGTTGTGTCTCTGATGTAGGAGGGCATGGTCTCAACCAGTGGCTTCAAGTAATCTACTTAGATAATCAGGAGTTTGGTATTCGGGCACTGTAGCCGAATCCCAAACTCCTTTGCGGCATTGCGAGCGATGATGCGATAGCGTCATCGCGAGCAGTCTCCGCTGCTCACACCCGTCCGCCCCGCCGCGAGCGATGACGCATTGCGTCATCGCGAGCCGCCTCGCGGACTCCGCGAGGTCTCTGTTGCCCCTCGCTGCTCTATCACCGAGGGGGGCCTCGGTGACACCATGCAGCTGCAGTACCGCTCTCCTTGCGGCAACATGTAATTTCCAAGATGGAGTCCAAAATCTCGCGAGATTTTGGCGCCATTTTGGATATTACATGTCGCCGCAGGGACTATCCCACCGCTCCCCGCTTCTCCATCGCCCTCTCCCGCTCCCCGCTCCATTGCGCGCCCCCACAGCTCCATTGCGGCCCCCACAGCTCCATTGTGGCCCCCACAGATCCATTGCGGCTCCCACAGCTCCATTGCGGCCCCACAGCTCCATTACCCCCCTCACCCCCCCCACCCCTCTATTACCCATCCCACCCCTCCATTACCCATCCCCGTCTCACCCTCCGCTCCCCGGTTTTCCGCGGTCATGTGACAGGCTCTTCAGCCTGCCCATCACATGACCGCTCATCACTTGCTGCCTTTTTAACAAGGCTGCGGCTCAGACAGGATGGCAGGGGGGATCCATCCTGCCCTGACCACTGCCCCTCCATACTGTGCTCACCACCCACTCACCCCCATTCTGCGCTGACCACTCCCCCTCCATCCAGCGCTGACCACTGAGCCCTCCATCCTGCGCTGACCACTGAGCCTCCATCCTGTGCTCACCACCAAGCCTCCATCCTGTGCTCACCACCCAGCCTCCATCCTGCGCTGACCACCGAGCCTTCATCCTGCGCTGACCACCGAGCCTCCATCCTGCACTGACCACTGAGCCTCCATCCTGCGCTGACCACTGACACTCCATCCTGCGCTGACCACCCACTGGCCCTCCATCCTGCGCTCACCACCAAGCCTCCATCCTGCGCTCACCACCCAGCCTCCATCCTGCGCTGACCACCGAGCCTCCATCCTGCGCAGACCACTGAGCCTCCATCCTGCACTGACCACTGAGCCTCCATCCTGCGCTGACCACTGACACTCCATCCTGCGCTGACCACCCACTGCCCCTCCATCCTTCGCTGACCACTGAGGCTCCATCCTGTGCTGACCACCCACTGGCCCTCCATCCTGCGCTGACCACTGACCCTCCATCCTGCACTGACCAATGAGGCTCCATCCTGCACTGACCACCCACTGGCCATCCTGCGCTGACCACTGACCCTCCATCCTGCGCTGACCACCTGAGCCTCCATCCTGTGCTGACCACCCACTGCCCTCCATCCTACGCTGACCTCTGAGCCTCCATCCTGCGCTGACCACTCCCCTTCCATCCTGCGCTGACCACTGAGCCATCCATCCTGCACTGACCACTGAGCCTCCATCCTGTGCTCACCACCGAGCCTCCATCCTGCGCTCACCACCCAGCCTCCATCCTGCGCTGACCAACCGAGCCTCCATCCTGCGCTCACCAGTCCCCTCCATCCTGCGCTGACCACTGAGCCTCCATTCTTCACTAACCACACTCCCCCTCCATCCTGCGCTGACCACTGAGCCCTCAATCCTGTGCTGACCACTGAGCCTCCATCCTGCGCTGACCACTGAGCCTCTATCCTGCTCTCAACACCCAGCCTCCATCCTGCACTGACCACCGAGCCTCCATACTGCACTGACCACTGAGCCTCCATCATGCGCTGACCACCCACTGCCCCTCCATCCTGCGCTGACCACCGAGCCTCCATCCTGCGCTGACCACCCACTGGCCCTCCATCCTGTGCTGAACACTGAGCCTCCATCCTGCGCTGACCACCCACTCGCCCTCCATCCTGCGCTCGCCACTGAGCCTCAATCCTGCGCTGACCACCGAACCTCCATCCTGCGCTCACCACCCAGCCTCCATCCTGCGCTGACCTACCGAGCCTCCATCCTGCACTGACCACCGAGCCTCCATCCTGCACTGACCACTGAGCCCTCCATCCTGTGTCTCACCACCGAGCCTCATTCTGCGCTCGACCACTCAGCCTCCATCCTGCGCTGTCCACCGAGCCTCCATCCTGCACTGACCGCCTGAGCCTCCATCCTGCGCTGACCACCGAGCCTCCATCCTGCGCTGACCACTGAGCCTCCATGCTGCGCTGACCACTGAGCCTCCATCCTGCGCTGACCACCCACTGCCCTCCATCCTGCGCTGACCACTGAAGCTCCATCCTGCGCTGACCACATCCCACTGGCCCTGCGACTGACCATCTGTACCCTCCATCCTGCCATCTGACACACTGAGCCTCCATCCTGCGCTGACCACCACTGGCCCTCCCTCCTGCGCTACCACTGACCCTCCATCCTGTGCTGACCACTGAGCCTCCATCCTGCGCTGACCACCCACTGCCCCTCCATCCTGCGCTGACCACTGAGCCTCCATCCTGCGCTGACCACTCCCCTCCATCCTGGCTCGACCACCTGAGCCTCCATCCTGCCTGACCACCGAGCCTCCATCCTGCGCTCACCACCCAGGCCTCCCATCCTGCGCTGACCACCTGACCCTCTATCCTGCGCTGACCACTCACCCTCCATCCTGCGCTGACCACTGAGCCTCCATCCTGCGCTGACCACTACTGAGCCTCCATCCTGCGCTGACCACTGAGCCCCCATCCTGTGCTCACCACCGAGCCTCATCCTGCGCTCACACCCAGCCTCCATCCTCGCACCCTGACTCTCAACCACCCCGAGTTTCCATCCTGCGCTGACCACCGAGCCTCCATTCCCTGAACTCCTCACCACGGACCTGCCTCCATCCTGCGCTGACCACCGAGCCTCCATCCTGCGCTACCACCAGAGCCTCCATCCTGCGCTGACCACGAGCCTCCATCCTGCGCTGACCAAGTTCATCTCCTGCCCCCTCCATCCTGCACTGACCACTGACCCTCCATCCTGCGCTGACCACTGACCTCCATCCTGCCTGCACCCACGCCCCCACCTGGCCCTAAGCTCCATCCTGTGCTGACACCCAAGCCTCATCCTGCACTGACCACCGATGCCCTCCATCTGCGCTGACCACTGAGCCTCCATCCTGCACTGACCACTGAGCCCATCTGCTACCCTGCCATCCTGCGCTGACCACCACTGCCCTCACATCCTGCGCTGACCACTGAGCCTCCATCTTGTGCTGACCAGCCCACTGGCCCTCCATCCTGCGCTGACCACTGACCCTCCATCCTGCACTGACCAATGAGGCTCCATCCTGCACTGACCACCCACTGGCCATCCTGCGCTGACCACTGACCCTCCATCCTGCGCTGACCACTGAGCCTCCATCCTGTGCTGACCACCCACTGCCCCTCCATCCTACGCTGACCTCTGAGCCTCCATCCTGCGCTGACCACTCCCCTTCCATCCTGCGCTGACCACTGAGCCATCCATCCTGCACTGACCACTGAGCCTCCATCCTGTGCTCACCACCGAGCCTCCATCCTGCGCTCACCACCCAGCCTCCATCCTGCGCTGACCACCGAGCCTCCATCCTGCGCTCACCAGTCCCCCTCCATCCTGCGCTGACCACTGAGCCTCCATTCTTCACTAACCACTCCCCCTCCATCCTGCGCTGACCACTGAGCCTCAATCCTGTGCTGACCACTGAGCCTCCATCCTGCGCTGACCACTGAGCCTCTATCCTGCTCTCAACACCCAGCCTCCATCCTGCACTGACCACCGAGCCTCCATACTGCACTGACCACTGAGCCTCCATCATGCGCTGACCACCCACTGCCCCCCATCCTGCGCTGACCACCGAGCCTCCATCCTGCGCTGACCACCCACTGGCCCTCCATCCTGTGCTGAACACTGAGCCTCCATCCTGCGCTGACCACCCACTCGCCCTCCATCCTGCGCTCGCCACTGAGCCTCAATCCTGCGCTGACCACCGAACCTCCATCCTGCGCTCACCACCCAGCCTCCATCCTGCGCTGACCACCGAGCCTCCATCCTGCACTGACCACCGAGCCTCCATCCTGCACTGACCACTGAGCCCTCCATCCTGTGCTCACCACCGAGCCTCATTCTGCGCTCACCACCCAGCCTCCATCCTGCGCTGACCACCGAGCCTCCATCCTGCGCTGACCACCCAGCCTCCATCCTGCGCTGACCACCGAGCCTCCATCCTGCGCTGACCACCGAGCCTCCATCCTGCGCTGACCACTGAGCCCTCCATCCTGCGCTGACCACTGAGCCTCCATCCTGCGCTGACCACCTGAGCCTCCATCCTGCGCTACCACCCGAGCCTCCATCCTGCGCTCACCACCGAGCCCATCCTGCGCTGACCACCGAGCCTTCCATCCTGCGCTGACCACTGAGCTCCATCCTGCGCTGACCACGAGCCTCTCCATCCTGCGCTGACCACTGAGCCTCCATCCTGCGCTGACCACTGAGCCTCTTCCTGCACTGACCACCCTGGCCTCCAGTCTGCGCTGACCACTGAGCCTCATCCTGCGCTGACACCCACTGGCCTCCATCCTGCGCTGAACACTGAGCCTTCCATCCTGCGCTGACCACTGCACCTCCATCCTACGCTGACCAATGAGCCTTTTCATCCTGCGCTGACCACCCACTGGCCCTCCATCTGCGCGCCACCACTGAGCCTCATCCTGCGCTGACCACCCTGAGCCTCCATCTGCTGCCTCACCACCCCAGCCTCCATCCTGCTGACCTGACTCCACCGCGAGCCTCTCCATCCTGCACCTGACCTGCTACCCGAGCCTCCATTCCTGCGCTGAGACCCACTGAGCACCCTCCATCCTGCGCTGACCACTGAGCCCTCATCCTGTGCTGGCCCACTGTAGCCTCCATCCTGCGCTGACAACTGAGCCTCCATCCTGTGCTCACCACCGAGCCTCCATTCTGCGCTCACCACTCAACCTCCATCCTGCTCTGACCACCGAGCCTCCATCCTGCGCTGTCACCGAGCCTCCATCCTCCACTGACCACGAGCCTCCATCCTGCGCTGACCACCCAGCCTCCATCCTGCGCTGACCACTGAGCCTCCATCCTGCACTGACCACTGAGGCTCCATCCTGCACTGACCACCCACTGGCCCTCCATCTGCACTGACCACTGCCTCCATCCTCCGCTGACCACCTGAGCCTCCATCCTGCGCTGACCACTCACCCCCCATCCTGCGCTGACCACTGAGCCCTCCATCCTGCGCTGACCACTGACCTCCATCCTGTGCTCAACACGGGCCTCCATCCTGCGCTACACCAGCCTCCATCCTGCGCTGACCACCGAGCCTCCACTGCCTCACCACCCAGCCTACATCTGCGCTGACCACCGAGCCTCTATCCTGGCTGACCACTCCCCCTCCATCCTGCGCTGACCACTGAGCCTCCTCATCCTGCGCTGACCACTGAGCCTCTATCCTTGCTCCCACGAGCCTCTATCTGCGCTTACACAGCCTCCATCCTGCTCTGACCACCGAGTTTCCATCCTGCGCTGACCACCGAGCCTCCATCCTAGCTGACCAACGAGCCTCCATCCTGCGCTGACCACGAGCTCCATCCTGCGCTGACCACGAGCCTCATCCTGCCTGACCACTGAGCCTCATCCTGCGCTGACCATTCACTGCCCTCCATCCTGCACTGACATGACCTCCATCTGCTGACCACTGAGCCTCCATCCTGCGCTGACCACCACTGGCCTCCACCTGTGCTGACCACTGAGCCTCCATCCTGCGCTGACCACCCACTGACCTCATCTGCGCTGACCATGGCCTCATCTGTGCTGACCACCACTCTGCCCTCCATCCTGCGCTGACCACTGAGCCTCAAACTGCACTGACCACTGAGCCTCCATCCTGTGCTGACCACCCACTGGTCCTCCATCCTGCGCTGACCACCCACTGCCCCTCATCTGCGCTGATCACTGAGCTCCATCCCTGACCACTCCCTTCCATCCTGCGCTGACACGGAGCTCCATCCTGCGCTAACCACTCCCCTCCATCCTGCGCTGACCACTGAGCCTTCCATCCTGCACTGACCACTGAGCCTCCATCCTGTGCTCACACTGAGCCTCCATCCTGCGCTCACCACCAGCTCATCTGCCTGACCACCGAGCTCCATCCTGCGCTCACCACCAGCCTCCATCCTGCGCTCACCACCCAGCCTCCATCCTGCGCTGACCACCGAGCCTCCATCCTGCGCTGACCACTCCCCCTCCATGCTGCGCTGACCACTGAGCCCTCCATCCTGCGCTGACCACTGAGCCTCCATCCTGGCTGACCACCGAGCCTCCATTCTGCACTGACCAACGAGCCTCCATCCTGCCCTAACCACCGAGCCTCCATCCTGCGCTGACCACTGAGCCCTCCATCCTGCGCTGACCACTGAGCCTCCATTGTCTGCTGACCACTCCATCCTGCGCTAAACACTGAGTCTCCATCCTGCGCTGACCACTGAGTCTCCATCCTGCGCTGACCACCGAGCCTCCATTCTGCGCTGACCACTGAGCCCTCCATCCTGTGCTGACCACTCAGCCCTCCATCCTGCGTTGACCACTCAGCCCTCCATCCTGCGCTGACCACTCAGCCTCCATCCTGCGCTGACTACTGAGCCTACATCCTCTGCTGACCACTCCATCCTGCGCTGACCACTCAGCCTCCATCCTGCGTTGACTACTGAGCCTACATCCTCTGCTGACCACTCCATCCTGCGCTGACCACCCAGCCTCCATCCTGCGCTGACAACTGAGCCTCCATCCTGCGCTGACGACTGAGCCTACATCTTCTGCTGACCACTCCATCCTGCGCTGACCACCCAACCTCCATCCTGCGCTGACCACTTTGCCTCCATCCTGCGCTGACCACTCCCCCTCCATGCTGCGCTGACCACTGAGCCCTCCATCCTGCGCTGACCACTGAGCCTCCATCCTGCGCTGACCACCGAGCCTCCATTCTGCACTGACCAACGAGCCTCCATCCTGCCCTAACCACCGAGCCTCCATCCTGCGCTGACCCACTGAGCCCTCCATCCTGCGCTGACCACTGAGCCTCCATTGTCTGCTGACCACTCCATCCTGCGCTAAACACTGAGTCTCCATCCTGCGCTGACCACTGAGTCTCCATCCTGCGCTGACCACCGAGCCTCCATTCTGCGCTGACCACTGAGCCCTCCATCCTGTGCTGACCACTCAGCCCTCCATCCTGCGTTGACCACTCAGCCCTCCATCCTGCGCTGACCACTCAGCCTCCATCCTGCGCTGACTACTGAGCCTACATCCTCTGCTGACCACTCCATCCTGCGCTGACCACTCAGCCTCCATCCTGCGTTGACTACTGAGCCTACATCCTCTGCTGACCACTCCATCCTGCGCTGACCACCCAGCCTCCATCCTGCGCTGACAACTGAGCCTCCATCCTGCGCTGACGACTGAGCCTACATCTTCTGCTGACCACTCCATCCTGCGCTGACCACCCAACCTCCATCCTGCGCTGACCACTTTGCCTCCATCCTGCGCTGACCACTCTGCCTCCATCCTGCGCTGACCACTCTGCCTCCATCCTGCGCTGACCACTCTGCCTTTATCCTGCACTGACCACTCCATCCTGTACTGACCCGAGGCGCCATCCTGTGCTGACCATCCAGCCTACATCCTGTGCTGACCACTCTGCCCCCATCCTGCGCTGACAACTCTGCCCCCATCCTGCACTGACAACTCTGCCCCCATCCTGCGCTGACCACTTTGCCCCATCTTGCGCTGACCACTCTGCCTCCATCCTGCGCTCACCACCCAGCCTCCATCCTGCGCTGACCACCGAGCCTCCATCCTGCGCTGACCACTCCCCCTCCATGCTGCGCTGACCACTGAGCCCTCCATCCTGCGCTGACCACTGAGCCTCCATCCTGTGCTGACCACCGAGCCTCCATTCTGCACTGACTAACGAGCCTCCATCCTGCCCTAACCACCGAGCCTCCATCCTGCGCTGACCACTGAGCCCTCCATCCTGCGCTGACCACTGAGCCTCCATTGTCTGCTGACCACTCCATCCTGCGCTAAACACTGAGTCTCCATCCTGCGCTGACCACTGAGTCTCCATCCTGCGCTGACCACCGAGCCTCCATTCTGCGCTGACCACTGAGCCCTCCATCCTGTGCTGACCACTCAGCCCTCCATCCTGCGTTGACCACTCAGCCCTCCATCCTGCGCTGACCACTCAGCCTCCATCCTGCGCTGACTACTGAGCCTACATCCTCTGCTGACCACTCCATCCTGCGCTGACCACTCAGCCTCCATCCTGCGTTGACTACTGAGCCTACATCCTCTGCTGACCACTCCATCCTGCGCTGACCACCCAGCCTCCATCCTGCGCTGACGACTGAGCCTACATCTTCTGCTGACCACTCCATCCTGCGCTGACCACCCAACCTCCATCCTGCGCTGACCACTTTGCCTCCATCCTGCGCTGACCACTCTGCCTCCATCCTGCGCTGACCACTCTGCCTCCATCCTGCGCTGCCCACTCTGCCTTTATCCTGCACTGACCACTCCATCCTGTACTGACCCGAGGCGCCATCCTGTGCTGACCATCCAGCCTACATCCTGTGCTGACCACTCTGCCCCCATCCTGCGCTGACAACTCTGCCCCCATCCTGCGCTGACCACTCTGCCCCCATCCTGCACAGACCACTCTACCCCCATCCTGCACTGACCACTTTGCCCCATCTTGCGCTGACCACTCTGCCTCCATCTTGCGCTGACCACTCTGCCTCAATCTTGCGCTGACCACTCTGCCTCCAAGCTTCGCTAACCACTGAGCCACCGCACTCTGCAAACCACTGAGTCACTGCACTGTGCAAACAACTGAGCCATCACACTATGCAAACCACTGACCCACCAAATACACTGCTAACCACTGAGCTACCATACTGTGCTAACCACTGAGCCACCATACTGTGCTAACCACTGATCCACCGTATACAGTGCTAACCACTGAGCCACCGTGTACATTGCCAACCACTGAGCCCTTATACTGTGCTAACCACTGAGCCACCATATACACTGCTAACCACTGAGCCACCATACTGTGCTAACCACTGAGCCACCATATACATTGCCAACCACTGAGCCACCATAAAGTGCTAACCACTAAGTCACCTTATACACTGCTAACCACTCAGCCACCGTATACAGTGCTAACCACTCATCCACCATAAACAGTGCTAACCACTCAGCCACCATAGTGCGCTAATCACTGAGCCACCATACACAGTGCTAACCACTCAGCCACCATAGTGCACTAATCACTGAGTCACCGTGTACAGTGCTAACCACTGAGCCACCATATACAGTGCTAACCACGAAGCCTCCGTACAGAGTTAACCACTCTGCCTCCATATAGTGCTAACCACTGAGCCACCATACTCTGCTAAACACTGAGCCACCGTACAGTGCTAACCACTGAGTGACTATATACTGTGCTAACCACTGAGCCACGATACTTTGCTAAACACTGAGCCACCGCGCAGTGCTAACCATTGAGCCACCATACAGTGCTAACCACTGAGCCACCATACAGTGGTTACCACTGAGCTATCGTGCACTGCTAACCACTGAGCCATCGTACAGTGCTAACCACTGAACCACCATACAGTGCTAACCACTGAGCCACCATACAGTGCTAACCACTGAGCCACTATACAGTGCTAATCACTGAGTCACCATATACAGTGCTAACCATTCAGCCACATTACTGTTCTCATTATTGAGCCACAATATACAGTGCCAACCACTGACCCACTATACAGTGCTAACTACTGAGCCAGCGTATACTCTGCTAACCAATGAGCCGCCGTAAAGTCAACTAAGCACTGAGCCCCCATATACTCTGCTAACCCATGAGCCCCGCATACTCTGCTAAGCACTCTGCTGCAGGCAGGAGGGGGCCGGGGAAGAGCGGTTGGGTGCAGCCAGGAGGGGCCCCCCTCCTGCCCACACCCGCCCACTCTTCCCTGGCCTTCTCCTGCCCGCACCTGTCCGCTCTTCACCAGCTATTCCGGCATGCACCGTGGCACTGTCGCGAGCGATGGCGCACAGCGCCTTCGCGTGTCGCTATTCACAGACTCGCGAGCAGTGGTGCGCTTGCGCGCCACCGCGAGCCGCAGCCACATCCCCAACGGTTACGTCGCCATTCACAGCCCCACGAGCGATGGCGCGTTCGCGTGCCGCCGCGACCCCCAGTCACACCAGGCACAGTTGCAACGCCATTCACACCCGCACGACCGCACTAACTATCCGTCACTGCGCATGCGCTTTCACGAAATTTACCTCACAGCAAGGACACGCCCCTATTTCCTCCACTCTAGAAGTACGCAGCTCTCATAGAAGAACTTGGTGGTGACAGCCATTACATCACATCACCTCTCCACACAGCAGGACGCCCATTAAGGTCACCATCACGCCCACAAAGCTGCTACCCACAGAACTACCTGTATATACTCTGCTATCCACGCAGCTGCCTGTATACTCTGTGACCCACAGAGACACCTGTATATACTCTGCTACCCACGCAGCTGACTGTATACTCTGCTACCCACAGAGCTACCTGTATATACTCTGCTACCAACGCAGCCGGCTGTATACTCTGCTACCCACGCAGCTGACTGTATACTCTGCTACCCACAGAGCTACCTGTATATACTCTGCTACCAACACAGCTGCCTGTATACTCTGTGACCCACAGAGACACCTGTATATACTCTGCTATCCACGCAGCCGGCTGTATGCTCTGCTACTCACAGAGCTGCCTGTATATACTCTGCTACCCACCCAGCTGACTGTTTACTCTGCTACCCATAGAGTTACCTGTATATACTCTGCTACCCACACAGCTGCCTGTATACTCTGCTACCCATGCAGCTCACTGTATACTCTGCTACCCACAGAGCTACCTGTATATACTCTGCTACCAACGCAGCTGCCTGTATACTCTGCAACCCACAGAGACACCTGTATATACTCTGCTACCCACGCAGCCGGCTGTATACTGTGCTACCCACAGAGCTGCCTGTATATACTCTGCTACCCACGGAGCCGCCTGTATAGACTCTGATACCCAGGCAGCTGGCTGTATTCTCTGCTACCCACAGAGCCGCCTTTATACTTTGCTACCCACAGAGCCGCCTCTATACTTTGCTACCCACAGAGCCGCCTGTATAATCTGCTACCCTCACAGCCGTCTGTATACTCTGCTAACCACAGACTCGCCTGTATACTCTGCTACCCACAGAGCCCCCTGTATACTCTGCTACCCACTGACCTACCTGTATACACACAATTCATTTCACCACGCTCCTTTTTACTAGTTGTCTATAAATGAATAAATATTATTAGTGACGGAGCCAATTTCCACCTTACTGACAAGACTGTTTTTTGTAATTCTGACCACGTCCCTTTATGAGGTAATAACTCTGGAACGCTTCAACAGATCCTAGCAATTCTGAGACTGTTTTTTCGTGACATATTGGGCTTCATGTTCGTGGTAAATTTAGGTCAATTATTTTTGCGTTTATTTGTGAAAAAATCAAAAGTTTGGCAAACATTTTGAAAATTTCACAATTTTCAAATTTTGAATTTTTATTCTGTTAAACCAGAGAATTATTTGACACAAAATAGTTAATAAATAACATTTCCCACATGTTTACTTCACACCAGCACAATTTTGGAAAAAAAAATGTTTTGGGTTATGAAGTTATAAGGA
Source organism: Allobates femoralis (assembly GCA_033576535.1). Classification (NCBI taxonomy): domain Eukaryota; kingdom Metazoa; phylum Chordata; class Amphibia; order Anura; family Aromobatidae; genus Allobates; species Allobates femoralis. The sequence continues at coordinate 119,749,547 of JARQOC010000009.1, forward strand.
TTCAAAGTTCATCACCAATTACGGTACTCATTATTCCAGCAAAATTTACAAAACCATTTTTTTAGTCACCACATCATATTTGAAGTCCATTTGAGGGGCCAATGTGACAGCATTCCAAAATGGACCCCTCAAGCTACTCAAACCTACATTCAAGAAGATTATTAACCCTTCAAGTGCTTCACAGGAACTAAAGCAAAGTGGAAGGAAAAAATTGACATTTTCATTTTTCCAACAAAAATGTTCTTTTACCATCAATTTTTCATTTTCACATGGGCAACAGGATAAAATGGATCCTAACATTTGTTGGGCAATTTCTCCTGAGTACACTGATACCTCATATGTAATCATAAACCACTGTTTGGGCGCATGGCAGGGCTCAGAAGGGAAGGAGCGCATTTTGACTTTTGGAGCTAATTTTCCATTCAAAAAGTCAAATGGCGCTCTTTCCCTTTCGAGCAAGGCCTTGTGCCCAAACCGTGGTTTATGATTACATATGAGATATTGGTGTACTCAGGAGAAATTGCCCAACAAATTTTAGGAAGCATTTTATCATGTTGCTCATGTGAAAATGAAAAAATTGAGGCCAAAAGAAAATTTTTGTTAAAAAAAAAGTACTTTTTCATTTTTAAGGATCAATTTGTGAAGCATCAGGGGGTCCAAGTGCTCACTATGCACAAGGAATGCAAGGTTCCAAAGGTAAAAATCTTTATTTAACCAACGCGTTTCGGCGCCTCTCCTGTCACCTTCAACAGGGTATTACATGTACAGCACAAAACAAGGTTTTTATAGCTTACAATGCAAGGTTCTTAATTGCTAAAAAGGGTGTGTCTGTTTATCATGATGTCAAAAACGTCATCAAAAGGGGCGGAGCTATTGGTAATGATGTCAAATTGTCATCAAAAGGGGCGGATCCATTGGTTTTGGCACAATTCTACTATTATAAAAGTACTCTGTACTATATTGCATCACAATTTATCTCATAAATGTAATAAAAATCTACATAATCAATATATGTTAAATAAGAATAGAAATGAATAACAAAGGAGCAAATAAAAAGAAAAAGGCATACATCCTTCTATAAAAGACAGTAATTGAACCCAGAGTTGCGGGATGGTATCAGTTGCTATTCTCCTGTTACACTAGTGGGAGATGCCATAATCAACTTTAAGGTATTTGTAGCTGACATGGCGAGATTCCAATGTCAGAAAGTAATGTGGATGTTTATCAGACGTCAAAAAACCGTCATCAATAGAGAAAGATATATTAATTTTTTGTGCAATATATTAGTACATGGTTTCCCTGAATTACATTAGATAATATTACAACACATAAATATAGTAAAAGATTATATAATCATCAAAGGAACTAAAAAAATAAAACATATACATAAAATCAATCTCTTCAAAACAGTGTTTGAACCTATAAGGTGTTGGCATCTATAACCAATGTATTAATGGCAAGCACCACACAACCCTTTTGTATTTCTTATCATATTATTTGTCAGCTGTTCCTAAGATATCCTATATTGTTGTTTCACAGGTCCCACTATAATCAAGACAGAGCTTGACTAATGCTTACTACTGCAAAAAACATACAAGAAATGATGTCAAATAAACATGATGATTAGTTGATACAATAAAGAATTAAATAAACAATAAAAGAAAACATTCTGTGATATAAGAAACCTCTTCTCATTGTGCTAACAAAGACTCCGCTGGAATAATATGCAAGAAGGACAAATAGTATTTCGGTTTGGTGAAAAAAGGAAGATGTTTTAAAAACTAGTAATATATTTATTTATTTAATAAAAAAAATGTTTAAACTAAATAGTATTTAATAATAAAACTGTTTGGATAAAACATTGTTTCAATTATTAAAATTTGTTTAAAAATAATGAAAATATTTAATTTTTTGAGAGATCTTAACTATCTATTATTACTACAGTTCACTGTTGTAAGGATATCTTCCCTGCTGTGGTACCACACAACCGACATCAATCCATAGAATACTCAGATAGGCTGTCAGTGTGGGTTCTATTCCCATTGGTGGCTCAATTTAATGCTCCAGTATAATTACAGAGTTCCAGTTATACTGTATTGGGCATTTGTTTGTAAGATTTATTGTCTGTTCTATCTATGTGCCCAGATATAAATCTGAAATAAAATAATGTACGTGCCTTCTAAAAAATCTCCACAAGATGGCGCTAGAGAAAAAGTGTAGGAATCTAGATGCAGTTACTATGACAATGAAAGTGGTACCCAGGTTTATTTATTTCTGCCACAAGGGGCAGCAAACACCCTCTAGGTACCGTCACACGCGGCAATTTTGCAAGCAATTTCACTGGCAATTTGATGGTTGCAGTGAAATCATGGATACAGTGTTCTGTTTTGTTGCCGTGTAGAAATGGAACAATGTGTCCATGATTTCACTGCAACCTGCAAATTGCCAGTGAAATTGCTTGCAAAATTGCCGCGTTTGACGGTACCTCCTGGGTTTTCATGTACTGCTTCTTTCAGTGAATAATGACTGAGGATATAAGGAGAATCATATAGAATTATAGTATTTGACTTTGAGTGAGTAAGGGGAAGTAACAGCTAATATGTTAATTTAACAGAAAAAATGCTTGAAAGAACAGGGGCTTAAGAAGTCCCAATTTATGTGCTGAATTAACAGTAAGGGTGCTCAATGACTGCAAGTGAATTATTACTCTAAAATATGTGAAATGGGTACATCAGATCCCCAGTATCCTGATGAGCTAGCTGTGTTTGTGAAAAAACTACGGTATGTGTTTAGTCTATTTAAACCATAAGTCTGATTTTCCTATTCAAGTATGTGAGGGAAAAGTTTGGGAGTTGAATATACCTATGTTGAGTAAAATAATAAAATAAAATAAGGATGTGTAGTTGCTTAAATTAGTTCAGATATTAAATTTAACCCCTTAGGTTTCAAAGAGTTTAGCTGGAATATCCAGTATTTCTCTTTCTTCTTCAAAATCTCAAATCTGTTATTCAAATGTACTTGGACATGATCAATGGGGATTATTTTCAACAGTTTCGGGTCCTTATTGTGGTATAGACAAAAATGGTGGGAGACTCCATGGAGCTTGTATCCACGCCTTATATTTGACCTGTGTTTGTTAAGTCTCTCATGCAGAGGTCTAATGGTTCTTCCCACGTATTGTAGTCCACAGGGGCACTCCAATAAGTAAATGACGTAGTCGGTGGTACAATTCATGTTTTGTTTGATGGGAAAAGACTTTTTATTAGCCGTTGAAGAGAATTCAGTCTTCCTTTGGATGATTTTACAGCACAAACATCTATTCTTCCCGCATCTTGATGTGGTCTTTACTGCAGTATCTTTTTTGCTGGTATTAATCATATTGGTACATCTAAGACGGCTGGGAGCTACTATGCTTTTGATGTTCGGGGCTCTTCGGAAAGTAATACCTGGTTTCTCTGGAATAATAACTCCAAGTATTGGATCTTTCTTCAGGATGTGCCAATGTGTAGGTCGACTTTTTTTAATGGCTTTATGACAACTGTTAAATACAGTTATAAAATTAAATGCGTGTTTGTTATCAATAGTGGTTTTAGGATTGGAGGTTAGTAATACTTCTTGTCTAATATTTCCACTGTGCCTTTGTGCATTTAATACCAACCTTCTGGGGTATTTTCTATCCAAGAACCTTTCCTTTAAGATTTCTGACTGGATTTTCTAGTTACTTTCATTGGTACAATTTTTCTTTATTCTCTTGAACTGATTGGCCGGTATATTCTTCAGCCACTTGTTGTAATGCCCACTGTTGTAGTCTATGTTGGAATTCCTGTCAGTCATTTTGAAATAGGTTTTCGTACAAATATTCATTTGGTCTCTGAAAATAGTAAGGTCTAGGAAATTAAACACTTTTTCTCTGGGCACATAGATAGAACAGACAATAACTCTTACAAACAAATGCCCAATACAGTATAACTGGAACTCTGTAATTATACTGGAGCATTAAATTGAGCCACTAATGGGAATAGAACCCACACTGACAGTCTATCTGAGTATTTTATGGATTGATGTCTGCTGTGTGGTACCACAGCAGGGAAGATATCCTTACAACAGTGAACTGTAGTAATAATAGATAGTTAAGATCTCTCAAAAAATGAAATATTTTCAATATGCAATATGCAATATATACAGAGTACTTTTATAATAGTAAAATTGCGCCAAAACCAATGGATCCGCCCCTTTTGATGATGATTTTGACATCATTACCAATAGCTCTGCCCCTTTTGATGACGTTTTTGACATCATGATAAACAGACACACCCTTTTTAGCAATTAAGAACCTTGCATTGTAAGCTATAAAAACCTTGTTTTGTGCTGTACATGTAATACCCTGATGAAGGTGCCAGGAGAGGCGCTGAAACGCGTTGGTGGAATAAAGGAGACATTTACCTTTGGAACCTTGCATTCTTGTGACTTCTTGGAACCTTACATTCCTTGTGATTCCATTGAGGCAGCAGTGCGGACCGTGATACACCATCTTCCCAATATCTGAGCGTTTTTCCATGTGCGAGTGGCTGGTGGAGGTCCTGCAGCAGCTAAAAAAACAAATCCTCATAAACCAGTTGTGGGGCACACAATTGGACCAGGTGAGTGCACACCTATAGATAAACTCACACAGACAGTGTCACTAGTGATAGGGCACTATTGCACCTCATGTCTCCCCCCTTTTTGTATTTTTATATTTTCCAAAATAGGGTCACTTGTAGGGAAGTTCCAATGTTTAGGCACATAGGGGCTCTCCATATGTGACATGGTGTCCGCCAACAATTTGAATGGAAAATTAGCTCCAATTGTTAGCGGACACCATGTCGCGTATGGAGAGTCCCTGTGTGTCTAAACATTGGAGCTCCCCCACAAGTGACCCCATTTTGCAAACTAGACCCCCCCAAGCAACTTATGTAGATGGGTGGTGAGCACTTTGAACCCCCAGGTGCCTCACAAATTAATCCGTAAAAATGAAAAAAGAACATTTTTGTGGGTAAAAAGTACTTTTTCATTATTACAGGTCAATTTGTGAAGCACCTGGGGGTTCAAAGTGTTCACTATGCATCTAGATAAGTTACTTGGGGAGTCTAGTTTCCAAAATGCAAAACAAAAAGGAAGAGGGGCGCAAATATGTAGGATCCCCTTATTAAAAACGTCTAAGTGGTGTGGGTAGGTGGCCACTCACCTTATCGGGTTGTGCACGTCCTGCACAACCCGGTTTACCAGCCTCCGCGGCCGGCCGTATGTGCGCTGAATCTCCGCTCTCCTCTCTCCTGGTCCTCGGTCACGTGACCGCAAAACCGAATTTGCGTCACCGCTCTTTGTTGTGGGTTACCAGGGAAACGCCAGGTCCTCAAGGCAGATCGTTTGTGCTGTTCCTGAGCTGCTCCAGCCGCCAATCCTTAACAAAGGGAGTAGTTTTCATGCAAAAAATAGAAATGGCGGTCTGATTAGGAGCGCTCTAAGGATCAGACAAATAAGATGTTTTAATAAATAGCAAACCTTTTATTAATTTCTTAGTTCCCCTCACAGCTCCACAGTGGAGCTGTGAGGGGAACTAAGAAATTAATAAAAGGTTTGCCATTTATTAAAACATATTATATGTTTGATCCTTAGAGCACTCCTAATCAGACCGCCATTACTATTTTTTGCATGAATAGTTTACAAAATGGGGTCAATTGTAGGGGAGCTCCAATGTTTAGGCACACAGGGGCTCTCAATATGCGACATGGTATCCGCTAACAATTTGAATAGAAAATTAGCTCCAATTGTTAGCGGACACTATGTTGCGTATGGAGAGCCCCTGTGAGCCTAAACATTGAAGCTCCCCCACAAGTGACCCCATTTTGGAAACTAGACGCCTCAAGGATTATATCTAGGGGTATAGCAAGCATTTGTAACCTACAGGTACTTCACAGAATTTGATAACAATAGGTCGTCATATTGAACATTTTCTTTTTTCACACAATTTCTCACTTTTAGGGCATGTGCACAAGATCTGGAGATACTGTGTCCTGGTCGTCTCCTCTCCTGCATTTTTTAAAATTATTTCTTTATTAAATTTAAAAAAAAAACGTGGAGCTTCGCCATATTTTTAGTCCAGCCAGGTACAGCAGGCAGCTACGGGCTACCACCAACCCCTTCTGCCTAGTTTTATCTGGCTGTAAACCAAAAATATAGAGAAGCCCTTTTTTTTAATTATTTCATGCAATATTTAAAAAAGAAAAAAGGCGTGGGCTTCGCTATGATTTTGGGCCAGCCAGGTACAACTAGGCAGCTGGGGACTGGAATCCTCAGCGTAGGGAAGCCCAAGCTTTCTGGGCCCCCTCCCCCCACTGTGAATTGCAGTCTGCAGTCGCCCCAGAAAATGGCGCATTCATGGAAGCGCCATTTTCTAGCGCTGTATCCAGCTCATCCAGCTGCCATGTAGCGGTGGCAGACTGGGTAATAAGGAGTTGATGCCAGCTTTTTGGCAGCTGGCACTAAGCCCAAGATTCATAATGTCTGGCCAATATTAGACCGGGCAATTAGAATCTCTAGTAAATTGTAAAGAAGACACAACACAGAGAAAGATTTTTTTATTGAAAAAAAAAAAAAAACACGACTTAGACCCCATCTTTATTATTCTGTGGCGTCCGACATAGTCCAGTGGGCGGTGATGTCTGACGTAGTCTAGTGGGCGGTCCTGCGATGTTTCTCAGTGTTATAGCATATGGGGCATCCCCCATATGCTATGAGAAGTCACTCTCCCAGGGGAATGATTGAACTTACAGAGTTCATGACCTATCATGATCCTGGGGTCACACAGGGGTTAATGGACCTTCATGATAATCTCTAAAGCCTATTACCATGAAGAACACAGTTAACCCCTGTGTGACCCCTGGATTGTAATGGGTCATGAACTTACAGAGTTCATGACTTATCATTCCCCTGGCGTTACACAGGGGTTAACTGATCTTCATGGTGATCTGCTTTAGAGATCATGAAGATCAGTTAACCCCTGTGTGACCCAGGGGAATGATAGGTCATGAACTCTGTAAGTTCATGACCCATCACAATCCAGGGCCACACAGGAGTTAACTGATCTTCATAATCTCTAAAGCAGATCACCATGATGATCAGTTCACCCCTGTGTGATCCCAGGAGAATGACAGGTCATGAACTCTGTAAGTTTATGACCTATCATTCACCTGAGAGTGCGCGCACACAGCGGCGTGCACAGAAGAGGAGCCAGACCGCCGGTGCCAGGATCGAGGAGCGGGACCCCAGGATCGAGGAGCGGGACCGGAGGCAGGTAAGAGAGAGGGGATGGGGGAGCGGAGGAGGGGGGCTGTGGGGAACGGAGGAGGGGGGCTGTGGGTTGCAGAGGAGTGGGGCTGGAGGAGTGAGGTGGGAAGCTGAAGGAGTGGAGGAGGGGGCTGGAGGAGCAGAGAAGAAAGCTGGAAGAGCTGGAGATGGGGGCTGGAGGAGCATGGCTGCAGGAGCGAGGAGGGGGCTGGAGGAGCGGGGCTGGAGGAGTGAGGAGGGGGCTTGAGGAGCTGAAGATGGGGGGTTGGAGGAGCAGAGGGGGTCGGAGGCTGAAGAGAGTGTTAGGGGCACAGGGGGATGTGTTAGGGGAAGGCGGCGCTTTTTTCATGCACCGCAATTTTGAGATGGTCCAGGGGAGGATGGGGGTTTTGGGGGGTTAGTGATCTCCGGTATCGGGGGTCTTGGTGGGCTAAGGGGTTAATGTTTCACTTTGATCTGACGTGTGTTTTCATGTCAGATTAAAGTGAATGTACTTTTTACCGGCAATGTCATTTTTTGTATTGTGATGACCGGTAAGCGGTCACATCATCACATTACTGGTGCCAGTCAATAAACAGCCACTCTATAATCTCTAGCATCTCAGCTACCCCTGGTAGCTGAAACCCCGGAGATTTTTGGTCACCGGGAGGCGCACCAGGGCTTATTCCTGGTTTACGTCTACAGACGTCAGCTAGGTATAGGTACCCTTTTTTTCTGACGTCTGTAGACGTAAGGCCATCATTAAGAGGTTAATTGTTTTTATCATCATGGTAATTTTTTCTTTTCTACCTCCATAGTGACCTTAAATTGGAACCTGAGATTAAAAAAAATTTAGGTTTAGTGCAAATACTGGACTTCTTGAATCTGAATCTGAATTAAATAAGAATAGAATGGGAGATCTTTCGATTACTACACCTATGTTTATCTTTAACTGGCAATTGGTCTGTTTAGTGATGCTTTTGTATCTGAATAAGCCTGATGTATGTTCTATCTGGTGTTGGTCTGTTTAGTGATGCTTTTGCATCTGAATAAGCCTGATGTATGTTCCATCCCAGTCCACCCTGTCTCCATGCCTGTGCCCATGTGTGCTCCTCCGGGCTTCCCTCCCTTCCCTCCCAGCGTCAGTCACCCTTGGCGTCTGACACGGCTGTCTTGGCTACAGCCGGACATCCGGTTCGACACTGATGACGCTGTGTGGGCGGGAGCTGGGTGCTGCGGAGAGTGCGCATGTGCTGGATACGGCGCGGTGATTCAATGGACTGGGGCATGTGACTGGAGCTCTCCAGCATTTAAGGCCCTATGATGGCGCTAGATAGCATCCCCATGATGAAACACAGCACTGGCACCTTACTTTCTTAAGCTAAACGTACGTAAGTATGACTTCCTCCTGGGATCCTTATCCCACCACTAAGTCTGCCATGGACTTCTGGTAACTTCGTTGGGAGGTGGGACTTCTGGTATTGACTGTGTGGGTTGATTCACTTTATGAAATACTGCCATTACTTTATGATAATTTACCCCACACGGTTTATCAGTTTTGCCTTACTCACTACCAGCTACAGTACAATTGATGTTTTTATTCTCTGCATTGTCTGGATCCTGTTATGGAATGTTTAATAGGTGTATTTACCCTGTACTTTTCTGGCTATGTTAGTCTTGATGTATGGAAATATGTGGATATAAAACTGTACATTTAACATTCTGATTGTACATCAATCTAATATATAAAGCTGAATGTGTGTATGTGTGTATGTATGTGTGTATATCCGGGATTGGCATCTACACCGTCGCAACTACAGCCGCAAAATTTTGCAGAGTCACACGTCTGGACCCCGGGAGCGTCATAGGCAATGTTGTGAGGCGAAATTTTAACCCTGCACGTTCCAGTTCACCAAACAATTTTGCCCCTATCTACATAATGGGAAAAAAGGGAAAGGAAACATGTGGGAGGAAAATCGACAGCTATCAGCTATAGAGACAAAATTTTGCACAGTCACACGTCTGGACCCCGGGAGTGTCATAGGCTATGTTGTTAGGCAAAATTTTAACCCCGCGCATTCCAATTCACCAAACAATTTTGCCCCTATCTACATAATGGGGAAAAGTGACAGTTACCAGTTGACAGTTGTGAATGAGAGGGGCTTAATGATAGCACCAAAGACTAACAGCATATACCAGCATATAGTCACTAAGGTGGGGCCCCAACATGAGATATTCACCACACACATGGGACATGTATACACACCACACGCACACAAAGAGTAACAGCAAGTGTATAGTCGCTAAAGTGCAGCCCCAACATTGGATACTCACCACGCACCCAAACAAACACACACCACAAAGAGACACACACAACACAGAGACACCCCCACACCCCCAAGGGGACACACACACACACTCTATAGTGACACATGCACTCACCCCACAGGGACACACACACCACAAAGAGACACACATAACACAGGCACACACCACACAGACCCCCCCCACAGGGACACACACACATAGCCACCCTATAGGGACACATGCACCCACCCCACAGGGACACACACCACAAAGAGACACACACATACCACACAGACCCCCCCACAGGGACACACACACACACATACACACCCTATAGGGACACATGCACTCACCCCTCAAGGACACACACACACCACAAAGGGACACACACAACACAGAGACACACACACCTCACACAGACACCCCCCACAGGGACACACACACATGCACACCCTATAGGGACACATGCACTCACCCCACAGGGACACACACACACACACCACAAAGAGACACACACAACACAGATACACACACACCACAGACCCCCACACAGGGGCACACACACATACACACCCTATAGGGACACATGCACTCACCCCACAGGGACACACACACACCACAAAGAGACACACACAACAGAGACACACACCACACAGACCCCCCCCACAGGGACACACACATACACACCCTATAAGGGCACATGCACTCACCCCACAGGGACACACACACACACCACAAAGAGACACACACAACAGAGACACACACCACACAGACCCCATCCCACAGGGACACACACATACACACCCCAGGGACACACAGACAGACACAGATGTGCACAAATCACCTCACACAACTCGCCTCATACGTGTGCTATCTTTATTTTCCAAACATAAACATCTGATTAAAAACAGCTAATGTGCAACACATGTGCCATATAGGGAATTAAGGCAGATGTCAGTCGCATGAGCTGTCTATTATGTGTATGTGTGAGGTAACATATACTGCCCGGCCAGGGGAGGGTTTACTGTTGGCTGGAGATTTATTAGGCTGCCTATAGCAATCAATCACAGCTCAGCTTCTATTTACCTACATGTCATTAATATGACATATTCAAATTCTATTTTGTTATAGCTAACAGCAGTTATTATTAACCCGGGCGTAGCCGGGTACTACAGCTAGTTGTATTTATATAATCCTTAAAAAATCATGTATGAACCAGAATGCTCATGTAAACCATCTGCAGACTCTGCTGTCACTTTTTATCCTGCACCTATTTGTGTTACACTATCTGGCGTTTTAAAGATATATATTTAATAAATTTATAAGCAGTATAGCTCCACTTTCTGTCTTTTTTGTACCAAATTGTCATAGTGTTGAGCTGCAACATGCCAATAATTGGCTGAACCAGCCATAGACATATATATTACCATTAGTTAACATGTACAGTCATGGCCAAAAGTATTGACACCCCTGCAATTCTGTCAGATAATACTCCGTTTCTTCCTGAAAATGATTGCAATCACATATTATCTTCATTTAATTTGTCTTCAATGAAAAAACACAAAAAGAATTGTCCTAAAGCCAAATTGGATATAATTCCACACCAAACATAAAAAAGGGGGTGGACAAAAGTATTGGCACCCTTAGAAAAATCATGTGATGCTTCTCTAATTTGTGTAATTAACAGCACCTGTAACTTACCTGTGGCACCTAACAGGTGTTGGCAATAACTAAATCACACTTGCAGCCAGTTGACATGGATTAAAGTTGACTCAACCGCTGTCCTGTGTCCTTGTGTGTACCACATTGAGCATGGAGAAAAGAAAGAAGACCAAAGAACTGTCTTAGGACTTGAGAAACCAAATTGTGAGGAAGCATGAGCAATCTCAAGGCTACAAGTCCATCTCCAAAGACCTGAATGTTCCTGTGTCTACCGTGCGCAGTGTCATCAAGATGTTTAAAGCCCATGGCACTGTGGCTAACCTCCCTAGATGTGGACGGAAAAGAAAAATTGACAAGAGATTTCAATGCAAGATTGTGCGGATGGTGGATAAAGAACCTCGACTAACATCCAAAGAAGTTCAAGCTGCTCTGCAGTCCGAGGGTTCAACAGTGTCAACCCTATCCGTCGGCGTCTGAATGAAAAGGGACTGTATGGTAGGAGACCAAGGAAGACCCCACTTCTTACCCCGAGTCATAAAAAAGCCAGGCTGGAGTTTGCCAAAACTTACCTGAGAAAGCCTAAAACGTTTTGGAAGAATGTTCTCTGGTCAGATGAGACAAAAGTAGAGCTTTTTGGGCAAAGGCATCAACATAGAGTTTACAGGAGAAACAAAAGAGGCATTAAAAAAAAATAACACGGTCCCTACAGTCAAACATGGCGGAGGTTCTCTGATGTTTTGGGGTTGCTTTGCTGCCTCTGGCACTAGACTGCTTGAACGTGTGCATGGCATTGTGAAGTCTGAAGACTACCAACAAATTTTACAGCAAAATGTAGGGCCCAGTGTGAGAAAGCTGGGTCTCCCTCAGAGGTCATGGGTCTTCCAGCAGGACAATGACCCAAAACACACTTCAAAAAGCACTAGAAAATGGTTTGAGAGAAAGCACTGGAGACTTCTAAGGTGGCCAGCAATGAGTCCAGACCTGAATCCCATAGAACACTTGTGGAGAGATCTAAAAATGGCAGTTTGGAGAAGGCACCCTTCAAATATCAGGGACCTGGAGCAGTTTGCCAAAGAAGAATGGTCTAAAATTCCAGCAGAGCATTGTAAGAAACTCATTGATGGTTACTGGAAGCGGTTGATCGCTGTTATTTTGGCTAAAGGTTGAGCAACCAAGTATTAGGCCAAGGGTGCCAATACTTTTGTCCGGCCCATTTTTGGAGTTTTGTGTGAAATGATCAATATTTTGCTTTTTGCTTCATTCTCTTTTGTGTTTTTTCATTGAAGACAAATTAAGTGAAGATAATAATACCAAAGAATTTGTGATTGCAATCATTTTCAGGAAGAAACTGAGTATTATCTGACAGAATTGCAGGGGTGTCAATACTTTTGGCCATGACTGTATTTACCTGCCCTAAAGAATTGCCTGAGCGAGATTTGGCCAGATGATGTGAACACTTGCACAGCACTGGCACACACGTGCCTGGCAAAAACTAATTGGAACTGCTCTAACCTAGCCCTCAAAAAGGCTGATATTATAACTAGTCCCTACTTCTATGAAGTTGCCCTCAAAAGGGCTGATATTTACAACGAATCTCTACTCCTTACTTGCCTGAAGTAGCCCTCAAAAGGGCTGAGATTCTAACTAGTCCCTACTCCCTAAACCTATCTGTCTATCTAACTTGAGATTTGCTCACTATCTATCGAACTAGCACTTTATAGCACCCACAGCAGCAGTAGCGGTGCCTGACTGACACACAACTGCAGCATTGAGGAAATGGTGGCGATGGGGAAAATGGCTGGGTCTTATAGGGCAAGGACATGTGACACACACAGCCAATGACACATGCCCTTGCTTGTGTGCAAAAAATGCACTTGTGTGTGTGTCATTGGCTGACAACCTGCACCGTCCCAGTGTATATGCAGGTAGGAGAAAAAAAAATGGAGATCAGCATTATTTCTGCAGCACTGATCTAAACCCCGCATTCCACCCCACACACTATACACTGAAACTGGATATTAACATTGTCCCCTTTCACATTTAATGCAGGGTTGCGTTTTGCTTCTTTTGCATTTCTATGCATTTTTAAAAATGCATGCGTTTTGCCCCCATTCGTTTTAATGGAAAACACATGCAAAAACACATGCAAAAACGCAAAACGCATGCATTTTTGTAAAAGCAGACCAAAACGTTGCTTGTGACGTTTTGGTCTGCGTTTGCAAAAAGGCATGCATTTTGCATTTTTGAAAACGCACATGCGTTTTTGCATGCGTTTTTGCATGTGTTTTCAATTAAAACCAATGTATTCTGGTGCGTTTTTAGCAGTAAAAACGCATAGAAACGCAAATGAGGCAAAACACAACCCAGCATTAGATGTGCAACAGGCCATTCATTAACAGTATTAGGGTTAGGGTTAAGCTTTTGGTGATCGAAGCTTTATCGAACATAACCTCGAACTGCCGAATTTTAAGCAAATTGTTTGCATTCGTCGAATGACTCAAACACCGACCAAAACAGCTCGAATTTGAGATTGGCGAACATTTCAAATCGAACATCGCTTATCTCTATTGATAACTGACTTTGCTTTGACCAGTTTTCAGGTTTGCTAGGTTGTGGGCCTATCTAGATTTGGGAATCACACTGTAGCATGAACTCTGCCTTTCCAAAGATTGGTTCTGGATAAAGCACAGCCCTCCTACTCGTTAACGGATGCAGTCACCAGTAGACAGGAGTGATCGAGAGCAGACCCACTGACTCCAGTGTTCATACACCTCTCCCAAAAATAATAATAATAATCTTTATTTACACAGAGCCAACATATTCCACAATGCTTTATAATTCAGAGGGGATATGTACAAACTGTCATAAGTAACATTTATCAAAGAATACAATAATGAAAGCAAAATAATGACAGAACTGCTCATAAGAGCATATAATCTACAGTGAGGTAGGGGTGACACAAAGTACAGGGGCTTATTTACAATGATAGTGCAGCCAACATAAGAAAGTGGGAAGTAGATAAGAGCTGCATGAGTGGCCACCTGCCACTCTTTGTAAAGCTTTTGAGTTTGGTGGAGTGAATACCTTATGTCTGAGTGACTTTGACTAGGGAGTGTGATAGGACGACCTAAAGAGATGTGTTTTTAGGGAGCACCTGAAACTATGTAAGTTGTGGGTAGACCTAATTTCTTGGGGTAGAGCATTTCAGAGAATTGGTGCAGCTTGGGAGAAGTTTTGGAGTCGGGAGTGGGAGGTTCAGATTAATGAAGAAGTTAGTCTAAAGTCGCTTCCAGAGCGTAGAGAACGGGTGCGGTGATAGACAGAGATGAGGGCAAAGAGATATGGAGGTGTTACACTGTGAAGAGCTTTGTGGGTGAGAACAAGCAATTTGAATTGGAACCTATATTGTATGGGCAGCCAGTGCCATAACTGGCACAGGGCAGAAGCATCCGAGTAATGGTTAGCCAGATAAGTGACCCTGGCTGCTACATTACGGATGTCTTGAAGAGATGAAAGCCTAGTGAGGGGGGGGGGGGTAATTAATAGAGAATTAAAATAATCAAGGCGGGAGTGGATCAGGGCCACCGTGAGGGTTTTTGCTGTTTCTATGGTGAGAAAGGGGAACATTCTAGAGATGTTCTTCAGGTAAAATCGGCAACAGCGGGTGAGAGATTGTATATAGGAGATGAAGGGCTTCTTTAGCCCATGACGTGAAAGGAACGTTGGGTTGGGCGAGGTCTGGTGGTTTCCAGGTGGAGACTCCAAAACCCAGTAAAGGCGCAAACATTTTACTTAGTGCCTTTGTTGTGGGGCATAGGCATGTTAATCACTTGGGACTAGAAGATTTTATGGTCTGCAGCCTCTCAGGGTACCTTTACACGCCGCAACTGCGGCGAGAAATATTTACGGCAATCTGTCGCCCTGCGATAATCGCCGTCCAAATCCCTCCCAATTCGGCAATTGTCACAGGGCGACATATCGCCGTCAATATTTCTCGCTGCGGTTGCGGCGTGTAAAGGTACCCTAAAGTGTATAATGGCCACTAGCATGTAGCTTAAGGTTTTGGTTAGAAGGGAGGTGACTGAGTAGATGGCTATTAGAGCCTTATGACTGCAGTCATACACATACCTGCCAGATATGACCGACATCTCTGAGGTTTTATATGTTGTAGCTGCTAGACCTCTTAGTAAAAAAATTTGACGTGGGCTTCGCCATTAGTGTTGAGCGAGCATGCTCGGCACTACTCGGTACTCGCACGAGTATCACTGTACTCGGGCGACTCGCCGAGCACCGAGTAATCTCGCGATACTCGTGCTGTGCTCGTGGTCGTCATCTCTCCATGTTGGCGCTCTTTTGAGAGCCAGCCCACGTGCAGGGATTGGCTGACAGACCACTGCAATGCCACAGCCCTGTTAGTTGTGGCATAGCAGTGATTGGCCGCCCTGCACAGCGTGACCGAGCCTTTATAACTCCCAGCGCGCTGTGCTCGGCACACAGCCATCCAGACAGTGAGTGTAGGGAGAGTGTCTGCTGCTGATTAGGGACAGATTTGCGGCCCTCATAGGTAGATCCGGATCAGGGCTGCAAACTGCTGCTGACCACAACAGTCCTTCTCAGGACTAATCTAGGAGGACATAGGCAGGGTGATCCAGATCGGAGTCCAAGATTTCCAGTGACCAGAACAGTCCTTCTTAGGACTAATCTAGGAGGATATAGGCAGGGTGATACAGATTGGAATCCAAGCTTTTCTGTGACCATTAGAGTCACCACACTCTTGTACTTAGTACCTTAATACAGGTTAGGGACTAAAATCCTCTCTTCAAACCATTACAGTCACCAGACAGGTGTACGTACTACCTTAATACAGGTTAGGGAACTAAAATCCTAACTCTTGTCATCAAAACAGTCACCAGACAGGTGTACGTACTACCTTAATACAGGTTAGGGACTAAAATCCTCTCTTCAAACCATTACAGTCACCAGACAGATGTACGTACTACCTTAATACAGGTTAGGGACTAAAATCGTCTCCTGAAACCATTACAGTCACCAGACAGGTGTACGTACTACCTTAATACAGGTTAGGGACTAAAATCCTCTCTTGAAACCATTACAGTCACCAGACAGGTGTACGTACTACCTTAATACAGGTTAGGGACTAAAATCCTCTCTTCAAACCATTACAGTCACCAGACAGGTGTACGTACTACCTTAATACAGGTTAGGGAGCTAAAATCAAAACTCTTGTCATCTCAACAGTCACCACACTGTTGTACGTCATACGTTTATACAGGTTAGGGAACTAAAATCCTAACTCTGTCATCTCAACAGTCACCACACTGTTGTACGTCATAAGTTTCTACAAGTTAGGGAACTAAAATCCTAACTCTTGTCATCAAAACAGTCACCAGACAGGTGTACGTACTACCTTAATACAGGTTAGGGACTAAAATCCTCTCTTCAAACCATTACAGTCACCAGACAGGTGTACGTACTACCTTAATACAGGTTAGGGAACTAAAATCCTAACTCTTGCCATCTCAACAGTGACCACACTGTTGTACGTCATAAGTTTCTACAAGTTAGGGAACTAAAATCCTAACTCTTGTCATCTCAACAGTCACCGCACTGTTGTACGTCATACGTTTATACAGGATAGGGAACTAAAATCCTAACTCTTGTCATCTCAACAGTCACCGCACTGTTGTACGTCATACGTTTCTACAGGTTAGGGAACTAAAATCCTAACTCTTGTCATCTCAACAGTCACCACACTGTTGTACGTCATACGCTTATACAGGTTAGGGAACTAAAATCCTAACTCTTGTCATCCCAACAGTCACCGCACTGTTGTACGTCATACGTTTCTACAGGTTAGGGAACTAAAATCCTAACTCTTGTCATCTCAACAGTCACCACAATGTTGTACGTCATAAGTTTCTACAAGTTAGGGAACTAAAATCCTAACTCTTGTCATCTCAACAGTCACCACATGTTGTACGTCATAAGTTTCTACAAGTTAGGGAACTAAAATCCTAACTCTTGTCATCTCAACAGTCACCACACTGTTGTACGTCATACCCTTTATACAGGTTAGGGAACTAAAATCCTAACTCTTGTCATCAAAACAGTCACCAGACAGGTGTATGTACTACCTTAATACAGGTTAGGGACTAAAATCCTCTCTCAAACCATTACAATCACCAGACAGGTGTACGTACTACCTTAATACAGGTTAGGGAACTAAAATCCTAACTCTTGTCATCAAAACAGTCACCAGACAGGTGTACGTACTACCTTAATACAGGTAAGGGACTAAAATCCTCTCTTCAAACCATTACAGTCACCAGACAGGTGTACGTACTACCTTAATACAGGTTAGGGACTAAAATCGTCTCCGGAAACCATTACAGTCACCAGACAGGTGTACGTACTACCTTAATACAGGTTAGGGACTAAAATCCTCTCTTGAAACCATTACAGTCACCAGACAGGTGTACGTACTACCTTAATACAGGTTAGGGAACTAAAATCCTAACTCTTGTCATCAAAACAGTCACCAGACAGGTGTACGTACTACCTTAATACAGGTTAGGGACTAAAATCCTCTCTTCAAACCATTACAGTCACCAGACAGGTGTACGTACTACCTTAATACAGGTTAGGGAACTAAAATCCTAACTCTTGTCATCAAAACAGTCACCAGACAGTGTGTACGTACTACCTTAATACAGGTTAGGGACTAAAATCCTCTCTTCAAACCATTACAGTCACCAGACAGGTGTACGTACTACCTTAATACAGGTTAGGGACTAAAATCGTCTCCTGAAACCATTACAGTCACCAGACAGGTGTACGTACTACCTTAATACAGGTTAGGGACTAAAATCCTCTCTTGAAACCATTACAGTCACCAGACAGGTGTACGTACTACCTTAATACAGGTTAGGGACTAAAATCCTCTCTTCAAACCATTACAGTCACCAGACAGGTGTACGTACTACCTTAATACAGGTTAGGGAACTAAAATCAAAACTCTTGTCATCTCAACAGTCACCACACTGTTGTACGTCATACGTTTATACAGGTTAGGGAACTAAAATCCTAACTCTTGTCATCTCAACAGTCACCACACTGTTGTACGTCATAAGTTTCTACAAGTTAGGGAACTAAAATCCTAACTCTTGTCATCAAAACAGTCACCAGACAGGTGTACGTACTACCTTAATACAGGTTAGGGACTAAAATCCTCTCTTCAAACCATTACAGTCACCAGACAGGTGTACGTACTACCTTAATACAGGTTAGGGAACTAAAATCCTAACTCTTGTCATCTCAACAGTGACCACACTGTTGTACGTCATAAGTTTCTACAAGTTAGGGAACTAAAATCCTAACTCTTGTCATCTCAACAGTCACCGCACTGTTGTACGTCATACGTTTATACAGGATAGGGAACTAAAATCCTAACTCTTGTCATCTCAACAGTCACCGCACTGTTGTACGTCATACGTTTCTACAGGTTAGGGAACTAAAATCCTAACTCTTGTCATCTCAACAGTCACCACACTGTTGTACGTCATACGTTTATACAGGTTAGGGAACTAAAATCCTAACTCTTGTCATCTCAACAGTCACCGCACTGTTGTACGTCATACGTTTCTACAGGTTAGGGAACTAAAATCCTAACTCTTGTCATCTCAACAGTCACCACAATGTTGTACGTCATAAGTTTCTACAAGTTAGGGAACTAAAATCCTAACTCTTGTCATCTCAACAGTCACCACACTGTTGTACGTCATAAGTTTCTACAAGTTAGGGAACTAAAATCCTAACTCTTGTCATCTCAACAGTCACCACACTGTTGTACGTCATACCCTTAATACAGGTTAGGGAACTAAAATCCTAACTCTTGTCATCAAAACAGTCACCAGACAGGTGTACGTACTACCTTAATACAGGTTAGGGACTAAAATCCTCTCTTCAAACCATGACAGTCACCAGACAGGTGTACGTACTACCTTAATACAGGTTAGGGAACTAAAATCCTAACTCTTGTCATCAAAACAGTCACCAGACAGGTGTACGTACTACCTTAATACAGGTTAGGGACTAAAATCGTCTCCTGAAACCATTACAGTCACCAGACAGGTGTACGTACTACCTTAATACAGGTTAGGGACTAAAATCCTCTCTTGAAACCATTACAGTCACCAGACATGTGTACGTACTACCTTAATACAGGTTAGGGACTAAAATCCTCTCTTCAAACCATTACAGTCACCAGACAGGTGTACGTACTACCTTAATACAGGTTAGGGAACTAAAATCAAAACTCTTGTCATCTCAACAGTCACCACACTGTTGTACGTCATACGTTTATACAGGTTAGGGAACTAAAATCCTAACTCTTGTCATCTCAACAGTCACCACACTGTTGTACGTCATAAGTTTCTACAAGTTAGGGAACTAAAATCCTAACTCTTGTCATCAAAACAGTCACCAGACAGGTGTACGTACTACCTTAATACAGGTTAGGGACTAAAATCCTCTCTTCAAACCATTACAGTCACCAGACAGGTGTACGTACTACCTTAATACAGGTTAGGGAACTAAAATCCTAACTCTTGTCATCTCAACAGTGACCACACTGTTGTACGTCATAAGTTTCTACAAGTTAGGGAACTAAAATCCTAACTCTTGTCATCTCAACAGTCACCGCACTGTTGTACGTCATACGTTTATACAGGATAGGGAACTAAAATCCTAACTCTTGTCATCTCAACAGTCACCGCACTGTTGTACGTCTGTGACGGGTGGCACGGATGACAGGGTAGAGGCCACGCGCAGACGGTCCCAGCGTTTGGCCAATCAGCCATAATGTTTGAGGACGGTCCGTCTTTCAGGGGCATTTACCTTCTGTGTAGATAGAGAGAAGGTATGATAAGATCTCCCTATCATGGGGAGACGGCTGGGAAGGTCTTGTGCTCGGTCTGGTTTCTACACCAGTATTCTGGGTCACTAGGACCCAGCAGGTTCTTCCCACCTTTATAAGGAGTTTCATTGCCCTCCCTCGGTGCAGGTGATATTTCCTTGTGCACTCATTATCCTTGCTCCAGCAGAAGCTGAGGTTGTGGAGGTTGCTGTGCTCTGCTGCAAGATAAGTGTTTTCTTTCCCCATTGTCTGTTTTTCCTTGTGTTTGTCTTTAGTTGTTAGTAGAGGGGTCTAGTGAACCTCTCCATCTGATCCTTAGATAAGGTAGTGCTAGGATCAGAGAGGGATGAGGTTCGTGGTCGGCGACAGTTGAGGAAACTGTATAGGGACGTCAGGGCAGACAGGGTCAGCCCCAGTAAGACTAGGGGTCACCCTCTCCCTCTTGTGCCCATAGCTTTAGGGACTCCTTATCCCCCCCCCCGTCGTTGTCCTACGCTGAGTGTCTCTCCCGCTCCCAGCGTGACATTATCACCTGCCAATACTGTATGTAACTGAAGGACAGGGGAGGAACCGATTTTTCTTCCTTTCCTTATGGATCCTGTGTCTGCTTTGGCCCAGCAGCTGCAGTCCCTGTCTTTGGAGGTTGCGGACCTTCGGTCGGCTTTACAGGGCCCGCAACCGCAAAATGGTGTCTTGGGGAATCAAGCATTGGGTCAGGCCAGACCTGAACCTAAGGTTGCCCTCCCTGACAGGTTTTCAGGAGGTAGAGATAGGTTTACTGTGTTCAAAGAGGCCTGTAAATTATACTTTAGGCTTAGGCCTTATTCCACTGGTGATGAGCAGCAGCGTGTAGGAATTATTATGTCGCTACTGCAGGGAGATCCCCAGTCCTGGGCTTTCTCTCTGCCACAGGACTCTACTTGTCTCCGCTCTGTGGATGAATTTTTTGACGCACTGGGCCTCATATATGATGACCCTGACCGTGTCTCCTTGGCTGAATCCAGGTTACGCCATCTCCGCCAGGGGACTCGGTCGGCGGAATCGTATTGTTCTGAGTTCCGCAGGTGGGCTACGGACACGAAGTGGAACGATCCGGCGCTCAGGAGTCACTTTTGTCAGGGTCTTTCGGAGAGGCTGAAGGATGCTCTGGCGGTTTATGAGACCCCTCCGTCCCTGGAGGCGGCTATGTCGTTAGCTATTCGTATGGATAGACGCCTCCAGGAGCGGAGGGGTAGACCTCCTGTTACTGGGAGCCATTCTCGTGGTGATTCCTGGTTACCGGGAGGTCACGCGGAGGGTGAGTCGTTCCTCCCGAGTGCGGAGGAACCTATGCAGCTAGGAGGAGCGGCGGCCTCGAGGTTCTCCTCCGGTACCTCCCGGGGCAAGGGGAAGGGGGTCTGTTTTTTTTTTGTGGGAAAGGGGACCATTTTATTGGGGCCTGTCCCTTCACTCCTAAACGGACTGGGGTGCCTGGACCTCATGTGACTATGGGGGGTGTGGAGGTGGTCGAGCGGGAGGTGTGTGTGTCCTCCATTTGTACTTCCCGTTTCCTCCTAAGTGCGGAGGTGGCGCTGGAGGGCAAAACGGAGGGTATTTCTGTGTTTGTGGATAGTGGTGCGGGGGTCAGCATGGTGGATGCTCATTTTGTAGACGCTCATGGGCTTAACTGCTGTTTATTGTCTCGCCCCATCCGTATCTATGCCATCGACTCAGCACCTCTTGCTCAAGGTAGTCTCACACATATCGTACATGACATTAAGTTGACGGTTGGATCCCAACATCAAGAGACGATATCTTGCTATGTTCTAGACGGTCTCCCCGCTCCCATTGTCCTGGGCTTGCCATGGTTGATTAAACATAATCCCGTAGTGGATTGGCAGTCCCGGGACATTGTGGAATGGAGTGATTTTTGTTCTGAGAATTGTTTGGTTACCTCATTTTCGGTGGTGTCTGCGGTATCTCTGCCTCCGTTCCTATCGGAGTATGAGGATGTGTTCTCAGAGAAGGGGTGCCAAGACTTGCCCCCTCATCGGGCGTATGATTGCCCGATCAACCTCGTTCCCGGAGCTAAACTGCCCAAAGCTAGGATGTTTACTATATCGGGTCCGGAAAGACAGGCGATGAAGGATTTCATTTCCGAGAGTCTGCAGATGGGTCACATCAGGCCCTCAACTTCGCCGGTTGCGGCTGGTTTCTTTTTTGTTAAAAAAAAGATGGGGGCCTCCGTCCTTGCTTGGATTTCCGGGAGTTGAATCGGATTACTGTCCGTGATCCGTACCCCCTCCCTCTGATTCCTGATTTATTCAGTCAGGTAGTGGGTGCTAAATGGTTCTCCAAGTTGGATTTGAGGGGGGCCTACAACCTGATTAGGGTCAGAGAGGGGGATGAATGGAAGACGGCATTTAATACCCCGGACGGCCATTTTGAAAGTCTCGTAATGCCGTTCGGGCTCACTAATGCCCCGGCAGTTTTCCAACACTTTGTCAATGACATATTCCATCATTTGGTGGGTAGATTTGTGGTTGTTTACTTAGATGATATCTTGATCTATTCCCCCGATATGGAGACGCATCAGTCCCATGTCAAGCAGGTGTTACAGGTCTTACGGGACAATAAGCTGTATGCTAAACTCGAGAAATGTGTCTTCGCCGTTCAGGAGGTACGTTTTTTGGGGTACCTCCTGTCGCCGTTGGGTTTTCGGATGGATCCGGAAAAAGTCCGGGCGGTGCTGGACTGGGAACAACCGGACAATCTACGGGCATTGCAACGTTTTTTGGGGTTTACCAACTTTTACCGTAAATTTATTAAGAACTATTCGGTGCTGGTGACGCCTCTTATGGACATGACTAGGAAGGGGACGGATTTTTCCGAGTGGTCGGAGTCTGCTCGCCAGGCTTTCTCCTCCCTAAAGCGTTGTTTTGTTTCCGCACCTATTCTCCGTCAGCCCGATCTTTCTCAGCCCTTCGTTGTGGAGGTGGATGCGTCTGAGGTGGGGGTGGGGGCTGTATTGTCGCAAGGCCCTTCGCCTGGGAGATGGGTGCCCTGTGCGTTCTTCTCCAAGAAGTTGTCGTCGGCCGAGAGGAATTATGATGTTGGTAATAGGGAGCTGTTGGCTATTAAGTTGGCTTTTGAGGAATGGCGTCACTGGCTGGAGGGGGCTGTCCATCCCATCACGGTTATTACCGACCACAAGAACCTGTCTTACCTTGAGTCCGCCAAGCGTCTCAATCCCCGGCAGGCTCGGTGGTCCTTGTTTTTCACGAGATTTAATTTTACCGTCACTTACCGTCCGGGGGTTGAGAACGTGAAGGCTGATGCGTTGTCGCGTAGTTTCCCGGGTGGTAGTGCTCATGAAAGTCCCGTTCCCATCTTACAGGAGGGGGTGGTTGTTTCTGCTCTTTGCCCTGATCTGGAGGGGGAGGTGTTGAAGGTCCAGGGGGGCGCCCCTGCCTCCTGTCCTTCTGGGAGACTTTTTGTGCCATCATCTTTGCGTCTCAGTGTGCTGTCGGAGCATCACGACTCCGTATTGGCAGGGCATCCCGGCAGTAGGGCCACCTTCGATCTTTTATCTCGCCGCTTTTGGTGGCCGGGGTTGCGGAAGGACGTAGCGGAATTCGTATCTGCCTGTAGTGTGTGTGCACGGGCTAAGGTCCCGCATACCCGTCCGGCTGGTTCTCTCTTGCCATTGTCTATTCCTGAGAGGCCATGGACACATGTGTCAATGGATTTTATCACCGATCTTCCGGCGTCTGCAGGCAAGACGGTAGTGCTGGTAGTGGTTGATAGATTCAGTAAGATGGTTCGCTTTGTGGCACTGCCCGCACTTCCTAATGCTCGGACACTGGCACAGGTGTTTGTAAGTGAGATTGTGAAGCTTCATGGAGTTCCCTCCGAGGTGGTTTCTGATCGTGGTACTCAGTTTGTCTCCAAGTTTTGGAAGGCTTTTTGTGCACGTTTAGGAATTGCTTTGTCCTTCTCTTCTGCTTTTCATCCTCAGTCTAATGGGCAGACCGAACGTATGAATCAGAATTTGGAGACTTATCTGAGGTGTTTTGTCTCTGACAATCAGGAGACTTGGGCGAGTTATCTGCCCTTGGCCGAATTTGCCCTTAATAATCGTCTTCAGGAGTCCACTGGCAAGTCACCGTTCTTCGGTGCATATGGGTTTCATCCTCAGTTTGGTACTTTTAGTGGTACTAGTCCTTCCGGAGTTCCTGAGGAGGACCGATTTACCTCATCCCTCTCCTCGGTTTGGCGGGGGGTACAGAGTAGCTTGAAGCTCTTAGGCGACAGGTACAAACGTATGGCTGACAGGAAGCGTGCGCCAGGTCCGGACCTGTGTGTGAATGACTACGTGTGGTTGTCTACCAAGAATGTGAAGTTGAAGGTGCCCTCTTGGAAGTTGGGGCCCAGGTTTATTGGCCCTTATCAGATAACCGCCGTTATCAATCCCGTGGCGTTTCGTCTTGCGTTACCTCCCGCTCTTAAGATCCACAATGTATTTCATAGGTCGCTCCTCAAACCGTATGTGCCGTCGTCTAACCGTCTCCTTTGCCCCCGGAGCCCATCTGCGTGGCGGGGAATTTGGAATTTGAGATCTCAAAGGTGGTTGATTCTCGCAGGTTGCGCCGTTCTCTTCAGTATTTGGTGCACTGGAGGGCATACGGTCCTGAGGAGCGGATGTGGGTGCCGGCGTCGGAAGTCTCCGCCGCTAGGCTGGTCCGCGCTTTTCACCGTTCCCATCCGGATAAGCCTGGTCCTGAGTGTCCGGGGGCCACTCGTGGACGGGGGGGTACTGTCACGGGTGGCACGGATGACAGGGTAGAGGCCACGCGCAGACGGTCCCAGCGTTTGGCCAATCAGCCATAATGTTTGAGGACGGTCCGTCTTTCAGGGGCATTTACCTTCTGTGTAGATAGAGAGAAGGTATGATAAGATCTCCCTATCATGGGGAGACGGCTGGGAAGGTCTTGTGCTCGGTCTGGTTTCTACACCAGTATTCTGGGTCACTAGGACCCAGCAGGTTCTTCCCACCTTTATAAGGAGTTTCATTGCCCTCCCTCGGTGCAGGTGATATTTCCTTGTGCACTCATTATCCTTGCTCCAGCAGAAGCTGAGGTTGTGGAGGTTGCTGTGCTCTGCTGCAAGATAAGTGTTTTCTTTCCCCATTGTCTGTTTTTTCCTTGTGTTTGTCTTTAGTTGTTAGTGGAGGGGTCTAGTGAACCTCTCCATCTGATCCTTAGATAAGGTAGTGCTAGGATCAAGAGAGGACGAGGTTCGTGGTCGGCGACAGTTGAGGAAACTGTATAGGGACGTCAGGGCAGACAGGGTCAGCCCAGTAAGCTAGGGTCACCCTCTCCCTCTTGTGCCATAGCTTTAGTGACTCCATATCCCCACGACCCGTCGTTGTCTACGCTGAGTGTCTCCTCGTCTCCAGTCGTGAACGTCATACGTTTTCTACAGGTTAGGGAACTAAAATCCTAACTCTTGTCATCTCAACAGTCACCACACTGTTGTACGTCATACGTTTTACAGGTTAGGGAACTAAAATCCTAACTCTTGTCATCTCAACAGTCACCGCACTGTTGTACGTCATACGTTTCTACAAGGTTAGGGAACTAAAATCCTAACTCTTGTCATCTCAACAGTCACCACACATGTTGTACGTCATAAGTTTCTACAAGTTAGGGAACTAAAATCCTAACTCTTGTCATCTCAACAGTCACCACACTGTTGTACGTCATAAGTTTTACAGGTTAGGGAACTAAAATCCTAACTCTTGTCATCTCAACAGTCACCAACTGTTGTACGTCAGTTGACCATCTTTATACAGGTTAGGGAACTAAAATCTAACTCTTTGTCATCAAAACAGTCACCAGACAGGTGTATGTACTACCTTAATACAGGTTAGGGACTAAAATCCTCTCTTCAAACCATTACAGTCACAGACAGGTGTACGTACACCTTAATACAGGTTAGGGAACTAAAATCCTAACTTTGTCATCAAAACAGTCACCAGACAGGTGTACGTACTACCTTAATACAGGTAGGGACTAAAATCCTCTCTTCAAACCATTACAGTCACCAGACAGGTGTACGTACTACCTTAATACAGGTTAGGGAACTAAAATCCTAACTCTTGTCATCAAAACAGTCACCAGACAGGTGTACGTACTACCTTAATACAGGTTAGGGACTAAAATCCTCTCTTCAACCATTACAGTCACCAGACAGGTGTAGCTACCTTAATACAGGTTAGGGACTAAAATCTCTCGAATCATACAGTCACCAGACAGGTGTACGTACTACCTTAATACAGGTTAGGGAACTAAAATCCACTCTTGTCACAACATACAGTCACCAGACAGGTGTACTTTCTACCTTAATACAGGTTAGGGACTAAAATCCTCTCTTCAACCATTACAGTCACCAGACAGGTGTACGTACTACCTTAATACAGGTTAGGGAACTAAAATCCTAACTCTTGTCATCTCAACAGTCACCACACTGTTGTACGTCATACATTTATACAGGTTAGGGAACTAAAATCCTAACTGTTGTCATCTCAACAGTCACCGCACTGTTGTACGTCTATACTAGGATTCCATTTTCGTACACGTTTAGTGTACGTAGACTAAAATCCAACTCTTGTCATCTCAACAGTCACCACACTGTTGTACGTCATAAGTTTCTACAAGTTAGGGAACTAAAATCCTAACTCTTGTCATCTCAACAGTCACCACACTGTTGTACGTCACTACCCTTTATACAGGTTAGGGAACTAAAATCCTAACTCTTGTCATCAAAACAGTCACCAGACAGGTGTATGTACTACCTTAATACAGGTTAGGGACTAAAATCCTCTCTTCAAACCATTACAGTCACCAGACAGGTGTACGTACTACCTTAATACAGGTTAGGGAACTAAAATCCTAACTCTTGTCATCAAAACAGTCACCAGACAGGTGTACGTACTACCTTAATACAGGTAAGGGACTAAAATCCTCTCTTCAAACCATTACAGTCACCAGACAGGTGTACGTACTACCTTAATACAGGTTAGGGACTAAAATCGTCTCCGGAAACCATTACAGTCACCAGACAGGTGTACGTACTACCTTAATACAGGTTAGGGACTAAAATCCTCTCTTGAAACCATTACAGTCACCAGACAGGTGTACGTACTACCTTAATACAGGTTAGGGAACTAAAATCCTAACTCTTGTCATCAAAACAGTCACCAGACAGGTGTACGTACTACCTTAATACAGGTTAGGGACTAAAATCCTCTCTTCAAACCATTACAGTCACCAGACAGCTGTACGTACTACCTTAATACAGGTTAGGGAACTAAAATCCTAACTCTTGTCATCTCAACAGTCACCACACTGTTGTACGTCATACATTTATACAGGTTAGGGAACTAAAATCCTAACTCTTGTCATCTCAACAGTCACCGCACTGTTGTACGTCATACGTTTCTACAGGTTAGGGAACTAAAATCCAACTCTTGTCATCTCAACAGTCACCACACTGTTGTACGTCATAAGTTTCTACAAGTTAGGGAACTAAAATCCTAACTCTTGTCATCTCAACAGTCACCACACTGTTGTACGTCATACCCTTTATACAGGTTAGGGAACTAAAATCCTAACTCTTGTCATCAAAACAGTCACCAGACAGGTGTATGTACTACCTTAATACAGGTTAGGGACTAAAATCCTCTCTTCAAACCATTACAGTCACCAGACAGGTGTACGTACTACCTTAATACAGGTTAGGGAACTAAAATCCTAACTCTTGTCATCAAAACAGTCACCAGACAGGTGTACGTACTACCTTAATACAGGTAAGGGACTAAAATCCTCTCTTCAAACCATTACAGTCACCAGACAGGTGTACGTACTACCTTAATACAGGTTAGGGACTAAAATCGTCTCCGGAAACCATTACAGTCACCAGACAGGTGTACGTACTACCTTAATACAGGTTAGGGACTAAAATCCTCTCTTGAAACCATTACAGTCACCAGACAGGTGTACGTACTACCTTAATACAGGTTAGGGAACTAAAATCCTAACTCTTGTCATCAAAACAGTCACCAGACAGGTGTACGTACTACCTTAATACAGGTTAGGGACTAAAATCCTCTCTTCAAACCATTACAGTCACCAGACAGCTGTACGTACTACCTTAATACAGGTTAGGGAACTAAAATCCTAACTCTTGTCATCTCAACAGTCACCACACTGTTGTACGTCATACATTTATACAGGTTAGGGAACTAAAATCCTAACTCTTGTCATCTCAACAGTCACCGCACTGTTGTACGTCATACGTTTCTACAGGTTAGGGAACTAAAATCCCAACTCTTGTCATCTCAACAGTCACCACACTGTTGTACGTCATAAGTTTCTACAAGTTAGGGAACTAAAATCCTAACTCTTGTAATCTCAACAGTCACCGCACTGTTGTACGTCATACGTTTCTACAGGTTAGGGAACTAAAATCCTAACTCTTGTCATCTCAACAGTCACCACACTGTTGTACGTCATACGTTTCTACAGGTTAGGGAACTAAAATCCTAACTCTTGTCATCTCAACAGTCACCACACTGTTGTACGTCATAAGTTTCTACAAGTTAGGGAACTAAAATACTAACTCTTGTCATCTCAACAGTCACCACACTGTTATACGTCATACGTTTCTACAGGTTAGGGAACTAAAATCCTAACTCTTGTCATCTCAACAGTCACCACACTGTTGTACGTCATAAGTTTCTACAAGTTAGGGAACTAAAATCCTAACTCTTGTCATCTCAACAGTCACCACACTGTTGTACGTCATAAGTTTCTACAAGTTAGGGAACTAAAATCCTAACTCTTGTCATCTCAACAGTCACCGCACTGTTGTACGTCATACGTTTCTACAGGTTAGGGAACTAAAATCCTAACTCTTGTCATCTCAACAGTCACCACACTGTTGTACGTCATACGTTTCTACAGGTTAGGGAACTAAAATCCTAATCTCCTGTGACCTCCACAGTCACCAGACAGTTGTCGCTCTATACAGGCAAAATGCGCAAAGGCGTTGGCAAGGCCGTTGGCAAGGAACAAGGAAGTGGACGTGATGGTGGTGCAGGCAGAGGCCGAGGTCGTGTGCAAGCACTAATTTCGCAACAACAAAGGGCCACATCTCCTCGCTCGCACGTCCTGTCCCAAATTCTTGGGGCCCGCAGCAGTACACCACTGTTGAATCAAGACCAGTGTCAACAGGTTGTTACTTGGATAGTGGATAATGCTTCAAGTCAGATGGGCACCTCCACAAACACCCTGTCTTCCGCACGGTCAACTGTCAGTAGCCGTGATACTGCACCGCACATTTCCCAACCTGATCCTCCTTCCTACCACCTGGCCGAGTACACGTCCACGGACATTACAGATCCCACACTAGGACACTCGGAAGAGCTGTTCACGTATCCATTCGCAGAATCTGGCCTGTCGCCACCTCCTCTTGAAGTGGGTCATGAGGAGATGGTATGTACAGATGCCCAAATATTTGAGCAGCCGCGTTATGACGAACGGAACGTTGTCAAAGTGTCTCAACAAGGGGTGGACGATGATGAGACACAATTGCCAGGAAGTTTGGAGGAGGATCAGAGTGCGGAAGAGGAAGACGACGTGGTGGATGATCCAGTAGCTGACCCTACATGGCAGGAGGATATGCAGAGCGAGGACAGTAGTGCACAGGGGGAGGGAGGCGTAGCATCCCAACAGCCAGTACGAAGCAGGGTTGCGTCCGCAGGCAGAAGGCAGGCAACCGTTCGCCGGAACAACAACACGACTCAAGGTGCCTGTGCAAATGTTCGGTCTTCCCGAGTCTGGGAGTTTTTTAAGTTGGCTCCAGAAGACTCTAAAAAGGCCATTTGCCACACCTGCCATGCCACTATCAGCAGGGGTACGAAAACTAGCAGCCTGACCACCACCAGCATGATCAAGCACATGTCAGCCAAGCACCCGACTTTGTGGGAAGTACCACAGAGTCGAGGAGCGGTGCGTGCTGATGTCACTGCTACGTCTTCGGCTGTTGTGCATGCAAGCCAATCGCCTGTCCATGCTGGCCGCGAACAAGACTCCGGTCCAGCACCTGAAGTTGCTGAAGCACAAATTACAACCACCATCAAGCACGTCCTTGTCCCAGCGCAGCGTTCAATTATCCATTCAGCAAACATTTGAACGCAGGCGCAAATACGCTGCCAATGCCCCACATGCCACAGTCCTCAATGCTCACATTTCGCGACTCATAGCGCTAGAAATGTTGCCTTTCCATCTGGTGGAGACGGACGCATTCCGCGACCTGATGGCGGCTGCTGTCCCACGTTACTCGGTCCCCAGCCGACACTATTTCTCCAGATGTGCCGTCCCCGCATTGCATAACCACGTGTCCAACAGCATCACACGTGCCCTGAACAATGCTGTTTCAGCCAAAGTCCACCTAACCACTGACACGTGGACAAGTGCTTGTGGGCAAGGCCGCTACATCTCCTTGACGGCACACTGGATTAATATTGTGGAGGCTGGGACCCAGCTTCCCACACCAAGGAAAGCAGGCCCTACCTCTGTCATGGTTTCACAGACACTCTACAGCTCCGGAATGTCATGCTCTTCAGCCTCCTCCTCCTCCACCTGCGCATCCTCATCCACTGTACCCTCCACACCAGTCCCAAGCTGGAAGCACTGCAGCACTGCCTCTGCAAAGCGTCAACAGGCTGTGCTGAAGCTAGTCTGCATAGGTGACAAACCCCACAATGCAGAAGAGGTGTGGACAGCTCTGAAACAGCAGGCAGATCACTGGCTCACACCTCTTAACCTAAAGCCAGGAAAGGTCGTGTGTGTGACAATGGCCGGAACCTGGTGGCAGCTTTGAGGCGAGGGCAGCTGACGCATGTTCCATGCGTGGCCCATGTGCTCAACCTGGTGGTTCAGAGGTTTGTGAAGTCATACCCGGAGGTGTCTGACCTGCTGGTAAAAGTTCGGCGTCTGTCTGCACATTTTCGCAAGTCACCTGCTGCTTCAGCCGGCCTTGCAAGCTTTCAGCGCCGTTTGCGTCTTCCGGCCCACAGACTGGTGTGTGATGTCCCCACGCGTTGGAATTCAACGCTGCACATGTTGGTCAGGATATGTGAGCAGAAGAGGGCAGTTGTGGACTACCTGCATCACCTAAGCCGTCGGGAAATGGGTCAAACTCCACACATAACACCTGAGGAGTGGAGATGGATGTCGGACCTATGCACCGTCCTCCAAAACTTTGAGGACTACACCAAGATGGTGAGCGGCGATGACGCCATTATTAGCGTCACCATACCACTACTCTGCCTTCTAAAACGGTCTCTGCTGAAAATAAAAGAGGATGCATTGCAGGCCGAGCGCGATGACTTAGAGCAAGAAACTGTAGTGGGAGTGGCTGAAAACACACAGCCCACCCTCATGTCATCACAACGTGTAGTGGAGGACTATGAGGAGGAGGAGGAGGAGGATGAAGACATGGAGCAACTCTCAGGCCAAATTGGGGATATGACATGCACACCAGTCATACCCTCGATTCAGCGGGGCTGGCCAGAGGACAGGGGAGATGAGGAGGAGGAGGAGGACAGCATGTTCAGTCATCGTGTTGGTCTGAATACTGAAGTGATGGCTGTTAAGAGTCTGGCGCACATGGCTGACTTTATGGTAAGCTGCCTGTCTCGTGACCCTCGCGTTCAGAACATCTTGGCCGACAATCAGTACTGGTTGGCAACACTCTTAGACCCACGCTACAAGGAGAACTTTATGTCTCTCATTCCTGAGGCGGAGAGGTCAGCCAAAATGCTGCAGTTACAGAGGGCCATAGTCACGGAAGTTGTGAAATCCTTCCCGTCACAAAACGCTAGCGGCATAGGTCAGGATTCGATGGACAACCAAGGCGTACGGCCGAGAGGGGCACAAGTCCAATCCGCCAGAGGCAGGGGAACTGTCTTTACGATGTGGGACAGTTTTCTCAGCCCCTCACGGAACACAGCCCCTGACGTGCGGGGTAGTGCCACCAGAAATGCTAAGTTCGGGCAGATGCTGAAGGAGTACCTTGCAGATCGAACAACTGTACTGCGAGATTCATCGGTGCCTTTCAATTATTGGGTCTCCAAGCTCGACACGTGGCATGAATTGGCTCTCTACGCCTTGGAAGTCCTGGCCTGCCCTGCCGCTAGCGTTTTATCAGAGCGTGTTTTCAGTGCAGCAGGTGGAATCATCACTGATAAACGCACCCGCCTGTCAACTGAAAATGCGGACAGGCTCACTCTGATCAAGATGAACAAGGGTTGGATTGGGCCAGACTTCACCACACCACCAGCAAATGACAACTGAATTTAATTTTGTTATTTCAATTTGACATGTACCTCCACTCACCCATGGGTACACACTTCCGTACTTTGGGTAATCGCTGGACTGGTACTCCTTCTCCTCATGTGACACCATGATGAGCATTAGAATAGTTAGGCTCTTGTTTGAGGTATACCCGCAGTGGTAAATTTTTTAGCCCATTCTATTAGAATGGGCATTACAACGACAGGAGACCCGCTCCTTTTCAATGGGAAAAATGTTTTTAGGCCCTCCTGCACGTCTCTATCCAGGGACAAAGAGGAGCCTCCCAATTTTTGGCTGCCCTGACAAAAGGGCTATACTACAATACACCCTGTTCTTAACAGGCCCTCCTGCACGTCTCTATCCAGGGACAAAGAGGAGCCTCCCAATTTTTGGCTGCCCTGACCAAAGGGCTATACTAAATATACCACTTGAGGGTTACAGGCCCTACTACATGTCTTAACAGGGTCAATCTGAGAGCCTCCCAATTTTTGGCTGCCCTGACCAAAGGGCTATACTAAAATACACCACTGTTGCGTTAACAGGCCCTCCTGCACATCTCTATCCAGGGACAAAGAGGAGCCTCCCAATTTTTGGCTGCCCTGACCAAAGGGCTATACTAAAATACACCCCTTGATTTAACAGGCCCTACTGCAGTCTCATCTAGCATGGGCAAGAAGCCTCCCAATTTTTGGCTGCCCTGACAAAGGGCTATACTAAAATACACCCTTGGTTACAGGCCCTCCTGCACAGTCTCTATCCAGGGACAAAGAGGAGCCTCCCAATTTTTGGCTGCCCTGACAAAGGGCTATACTAAAATACACCCTGTTCTTATACAGGCCACTCCTGCCGTCTCTATCAGGGACAAAGAGAGCCTCCCAATTTTTGGCTGCCCTGACCAAAGGGCTATACTAAAATACACCACTTGGTTAACAGGCCCTCCTGCACAGTTCTCAATCTAGGGACAAGAGGAGCCTCCCAATTTTTGGCTGCCCTGACCAAAAGGGCTATACTAAAATACACCCACTTAGTTAACAGGCCCTCCTGCACGTCTCTATCCAGGGACAAAGAGGAGCCTCCCAATTTTTGGCTGCCCTGACCAAAGGGCTATACTAAAATACACCCTTAGGTTACAGGCCCTCCTGCACATCTCTATCCAGGGACAAAGAGGAGCCTCCCAATTTTTGGCTGCCCTGACAAAAGGGCTATACTAAATACACCCATGTTCTTAACAGGCCCTCCTGCACGTCTCTATCCAGGGACAAAGAGGAGCCTCCCAATTTTTGGCTGCCCTGACCAAAGGGCTATACTAAATACACCCTGTTCTTAACAGGCCCTCCTGCACGTCTCATCAGGGACAAAGAGAGCCTCCAATTTTTGGCTGCCCTGACAAAGGCTATACTACAATACACCCTTTCTTAACAGCCTCCTGCACGTCTCTATCCAGGACAAAGAGACCTCCCAATTTTTGGCTGCCCTGACAAAGGGCTATACTACAATACACCCTGTTCTTAACAGGCCCTCCTGCAGTCTCTATCCAGGGACAAAGAGAGCCTCCCAATTTTTGGCTGCCCTGACAAAAGGGCTATACTAAATACACCCTGTTCTTAACAGGCCCTCCTGCACGTCTCTATCCAGGACAAGAGGAGCCTCCCAATTTTTGGCTGCCCTGACAAAGGGCTATACTACAATACACCCTGTTTAACAGGCCCTCCTGCACTTCATAGCAAAGAGGCCTCCCAATTTTTGGCTGCCCTGACAAAGGGCTATACTAAAATACACCACTTGAGGGTTACAGGCCTCCTGTCTCTAAGCAGGGTCATTTGAGCCTCCCAATTTTTGGCTGCCCTGACCAAAGGGCTATACTAAATACACCCCTTAGGTCAGGCCCTCCTGCACTCTCTATCCAGGGACAAGAGGAGCCTCCCAATTTTTGGCTGCCCTGACCAAAGGGCTATACTAAAATACAACCCTGTTCTTAACAGGCCCTCCTGCACGTCTCAATCTAGGGACAAAGAGGAGCCTCCTCAATTTTTGGCTGCCCTGACAAAAGGGCTATACTACAATACACCCTGTTCTTAACAGGCCCTCCTGCACGTCTCTATCCAGGGACAAAGAGGAGCCTCCCAATTTTTGGCTGCCCTGACAAAAGGGCTATACTACAATACACCCTGTTCTTAACAGGCCCTCCTGCACGTCTCTATCCAGGGACAAAGAGGAGCCTCCCAATTTTTGGCTGCCCTGACAAAGGGCTATACTACAATACACCCTGTTCTTAACAGGCCCTCCTGCACGTCTCATCCTAGGGACAAAGAGGAGCCTCCCAATTTTTGGCTGCCCTGACAAAAGGGCTATACTACAATACACCCTGTTCTTACAGGCCCTCCTGCACGTCTCTATCAGGGACAAAGAGGAGCCTCCCAATTTTTGGCTGCCCTGACAAAAGGGCTATACTACAATACACCGACTTTTACAGGCCCTCCTGCACGTCTCTATCCAGGGACAATGGGATGAGCCTCCCAATTTTTGGCTGCCCTGACCAAAAGGGCTATACTAAAATACACCCGTTCTTGAACAGGCCCTCCTGCACAGTCTCTAATCAGGGACAAAGAGGAGCCTCCCAATTTTTGGCTGCCCTGACAAAGGGCTATACTACAATACACCACTTGAGGGTTACAGGCCCTACTGCACAGTCTCGTAATCTAGGGACAAAAGGAGCCTCCCAATTTTTGGCTGCCCTGACAAAAGGGCTATACTACAATACACTGTTCTTAACAGGCCCTCCTGCAGTCTCTAATCAGGGACAAGAGGAGCCTCCCAATTTTTGGCTGCCCTGACAAAGGGCTATACTACAATACACCCATGTTCTTACAGGCCCTCCTGACAGTCTCTATCAGACAAAGAGGCCTCCCAATTTTTGGCTGCCCTGACAAAAGGGCTATACTACAAATACACCCTGTTCTTAACAGGCCCTCCTGCACGTCTCTATCCAGGGACAAAGAGGAGCCTCCCAATTTTTGGCTGCCCTGACAAAAGGGCTATACTACAATACACCCTGTTCTTAACAGGCCCTCCTGCACGTCTCTATCCAGGGACAAAGAGGAGCCTCCCAATTTTTGGCTGCCCTGACAAAAGGGCTATACTACAATACACCCTGTTAGCTCTCATGTCAACAGGGCAAAGCCTCCATTTTGTGCCTGACAAGGGCTATACTAATCACCAGGGACTCACAGTCTTAGAGGGAGCCTCCCAATTTTTGGCTGCCCTGACAAAAGGGCTATACTACAATACACCCTGTTCTTAACAGGCCCTCCTGCACGTCTCTATCCAGGGACAAAGAGGAGCCTCCCAATTTTTGGCTGCCCTGACAAAAGGGCTATACTACAATACACCCTGTGTTCTTAACAGGCCCTCCTGCACGTCTCTAATCCAGGGACAAAGAGGAGCCTCCCAATTTTTGGCTGCCCTGACAAAAGGGCTATACTACAATACACCACTTGAGCGGTTAACAGGCCCTCCTAGCAGTCTCTATCAGGACAAGAGGAGCCTCCCAATTTTTGGCTGCCCTGACCAAAGGGCTATACTAAAATACACCCTTGAGGGTTACAGGCCTCCTGCCTACTATCAGTCTGAAACAGGGAGAGCCTCCCAATTTTTGGCTGCCCTGACCAAAGGGCTATACTAAATACACCCTTGTTCTTAACAGGCCCTCCTGCACGTCTCTATCCAGGGACAAAGAGGAGCCTCCCAATTTTTGGCTGCCCTGACAAAAGGGCTATACTAAAATACACCCTGTTCTTAACAGGCCCTCCTGCACGTCTCAATCAGGGACAAAGAGGAGCCTCCCAATTTTTGGCTGCCTGACAAAAGGGCTATACTACAATACACCCTGTTCTTAACAGGCCCTCCTGCATGTCTCTATCCAGGGACAAAAGGAGCCTCCCAATTTTTGGCTGCCCTGACAAAAGGGCTATACTACAATACACCCTGTTCTTAACAGGCCCTCCTGCACGTCTCTATCCAGGGACAAAGAGGAGCCTCCCAATTTTTGGCTGCCCTGACAAAAGGGCTATACTACAATACACCCTGTTCTTCTTAACAGGCCCTCCTGCACGTCTCTATCCAGGGACAAAGAGGAGCCTCCCAATTTTTGGCTGCCCTGACAAAAGGGCTATACTACAATACACCCTGTTCTTAACAGGCCCTCCTGCATGTCTCAATCCAGGGACAAAGAGGAGCCTCCCAATTTTTGGCTGCCCTGACAAAAGGGCTATACTACAATACACCGACTTGAGGGTTACAGGCCCTACTACATGTCTGTAAGCATGGGTCATTCTTGAGCCTCCCAATTTTTGGCTGCCCTGACCAAAGGGCTATACTAAAATACACCCACTTGAGGGTTACAGGCCCTACTACATGTCTCTAAGCATGGGTCATTCTTGACCTCCCAATTTTTGGCTGCCCTGACCAAAGGGCTTACTAAAATACACCCACTTGAGGGTTACAGGCCCTCCTGCACATCTCTATCCAGGGACAAAGAGAGCCTCCCAATTTTTGGCTGCCCTGACAAAGGCTATCTAAATACACCCTGTTCTTAACAGGCCCTCCTGCACGTCTCAATCCAGGACAAAGAGGAGCCTCCCAATTTTTGGCTGCCCTGACAAAAGGGCTATACTAAATACACCCTGTTCTTAACAGGCCCTCCTGCACGTCTCTATCAGGGACAAAGAGGAGCCTCCCAATTTTGGCTGCCCTGACAAAAGGGCTATACTACAATACACCCTGTTCTTAACAGGCCCTCCTGCACGTCTCTATCCAGGACAAAGAGGAGCCTCCCAATTTTTGGCTGCCCTGACAAAAGGGCTATACTACAATACACCCTGTTCTTAACAGGCCCTCCTGCACGTCTCTATCCAGGACAAAGAGGAGCCTCCCAATTTTTGGCTGCCCTGACAAAAGGGCTATACTAAATACACCCTGTTCTTAACAGGCCCTCCTGCACGTCTCAATCCAGGGACAAAGAGGAGCCTCCCAATTTTTGGCTGCCCTGACAAAAGGGCTATACTACAATACACCCTGTTCTTAACAGGCCCTCCTGCAGTCTCTACCAGGGACAAAGAGACCTCCCAATTTTTGGCTGCCCTGACAAAAGGGCTATACTAAATACACCCTTGTTACAGGCCCTACTACGTCTCTAAGCAGGCAAGAGCCTCCCAATTTTTGGCTGCCCTGACCAAAGGGCTATACTAAAATACACCCTGGTTACAGCCCTCTGCAGTCTCAAGCAGGGACAAAGAGAGCCTCCCAATTTTTGGCTGCCCTGACAAAGGGCTATCTAAATACACCCTTGTTACAGGCCCTCACTTTATCCAGGGACGAACCTCCCAATTTTTGGCTGCCCTGACAAAGGGCTATACTAAAATACACCCTGTCTTACAGGCCTCCTGCAGTCAATCTAGGGACAAGGGGCCTCCCAATTTTTGGCTGCCTGACAAAGGGCTATACTAAATACACCCTTTCTTACAGGCCCTCTCAGTCTCTACCAGGGACAAAGAAGCCTCCCAATTTTTGGCTGCCCTGACAAAGGGCTATACTAAATACACCCTGTTTACAGGCCCTCCTGCACTCTCTATCCAGGACAAAGAGGAGCCTCCCAATTTTTGGCTGCCCTGACAAAAGGGCTATACTAAATACACCCTGTTCTTAAAGGCCCTCCTGCAGTCTCATCAGGGACAAAAGGAGCCTCCCAATTTTTGGCTGCCCTGACAAAAGGCTTACTACAATACACCCTGTTCTTAACAGGCCCTCCTGCACGTCTCTATCCAGGGACAAAGAGGAGCCTCCCAATTTTTGGCTGCCTGACAAAAGGGCTATACTACAATACACCCTGTTCTTAACAGGCCCTCCTGCACGTCTCTATCCAGGACAAAGAGGAGCCTCCCAATTTTGGCTGCCCTGACCAAAGGGCTATACTAAATACACCCTGTTCTTAACAGGCCCCTGCAGTCTCAATTAGGGACAAAGAGGAGCCTCCCAATTTTTGGCTGCCCTGACAAAGGGCTATACTAAATACACCGACTTGAGGGTTACAGCCCTACTACATGTCTGTAACATGGGTCATTCTTGAACCTCCAATTTTTGGCTGCCTGACCAAAGGGCTATACTACAATACACCACTTGAGGTTACAGGCCCTACTACTGTCTTAAGCATGGTCATTCTTGAGCCTCCCAATTTTTGGCTGCCCTGACCAAAGGGCTATACTAAAATACACCCATTGAGGGTTACAGGCCCTACTACAGCCAAGAGGGCCTTACCCCAATTTTTGGCTGCCCTGACCAAAGGGCTATACTAAATACACCCACTTGGGTTACAGGCCCTCCTGCACTCTCATCCAGGGACAAAGAGGAGCCTCCCAATTTTTGGCTGCCCTGACAAAAGGGCTATACTACAATACACCCTGTTTTAACAGCCCTCCTGCATGTCTCTATCCAGGGACAAAAGGAGCCTCCCAATTTTTGGCTGCCCTGACAAAAGGGCTATACTACAATACACCCTGTTCTTAACAGGCCCTCCTGCACGTCTCTATCCAGGGACAAAGAGGAGCCTCCCAATTTTTGGCTGCCCTGACAAAAGGGCTATACTACAATACACCCTGTTCTTAACAGGCCCTCCTGCACGTCTCTATCCAGGACAAAGAGGACCTCCCAATTTTTGGCTGCCCTGACAAAAGGGCTATACTACAATACACCCTGTTCTTAACAGGCCCTCCTGCAGTCTCAATCCAGGGACAAAGAGGAGCCTCCCAATTTTTGGCTGCCCTGACAAAAGGGCTATACTACAATACACCGACTTGAGGTTACAGACCCTACTACATGTCTGTAACATGGGTCATTCTGAGCCTCCCAATTTTTGGCTGCCCTGACAAAGGGCTATACTAAAATACACCCACTTGAGGGTTACAGGCCCTACTACAGTCTCTAAGCATGGGTCATTCTTGAACCTCCCAATTTTTGGCTGCCCTGACCAAAGGGCTGTACTAAAATACACCACTTGAGGGTTACAGTGCCCTCCTGCACATCTCTATCCAGGGACAAAGAGGAGCCTCCCAATTTTTGGCTGCCCTGACAAAAGGGCTATGCTACAATACACCCTGTTCTTAACAGGCCCTCCTGCACGTCTCAATCCAGGGACAAAGAGGAGCCTCCCAATTTTTGGCTGCCCTGACAAAAGGGCTATACTAAAATACACCCTGTACTTAACAGGCCCTCCTGCACGTCTCAATCTAGGGACAAAGAGGAGCCTCCCAATTTTGGCTGCCCTGACAAAAGGGCTATACTACAATACACCCTGTTCTTAACAGGCCTCCTGCACGTCTCTATCCAGGACAAAGAGGAGCCTCCCAATTTTTGGCTGCCCTGACAAAAGGGCTATACTACAATACACCCTGTTCTTAACAGGCCCTCCTGCATGTCTCTATCCAGGGACAAAGAGGAGCCTCCCAATTTTTGGCTGCCCTGACAAAAGGGCTATACTACAATACACCCTGTTCTTAACAGGCCCTCCTGCACGTCTCTATCCAGGGACAAAGAGGAGCCTCCCAATTTTTGGCTGCCCTGACAAAAGGGCTATACTACAATACACCCTGTTTTCTTAACAGGCCCTCCTGCACGTCTCATCCAGGGACAAAGAGGAGCCTCCCAATTTTTGGCTGCCCTGACAAAAGGGCTATACTACAATACACCCTGTTCTTAACAGGCCCTCCTGCACGTCTCTAATCCAGGGACAAAGAGGAGCCTCCCAATTTTTGGCTGCCCTGACAAAAGGGCTATACTACAATACACCCTGTCTTATACAGGCCCTCCTGCACGTCTCTAATGCAGGGCACATAGTGAGCCTCCCAATTTTTGGCTGCCCTGACCAAAGGGCTATACTAAAATACACCCGACTTGAGGGTTACAGGCCCTACTACATGTCTGTAAGCATGGGTCATTCTTGAACCTCCCAATTTTTGGCTGCCCTGACCAAAGGGCTATACTAAAATACACCACTTGAGGGTTACAGGCCCTCACTACATGTCTTAATCATGGGCATATTGAAGCCTCCCAATTTTTGGCTGCCTGACCAAAGGGCTATACTAAAATACACCCACTTGAGTACAGGCCCTCCTGCACATCTCTATCCAGGACAAGAGAGGACCTCCCAATTTTTGGCTGCCCTGACCAAAAGGGCTATACTAAAATACACCCTGTTCTTAACAGGCCCTCCTGCACGTCTCAATCTAGGGACAAAGAGGAGCCTCCCAATTTTTGGCTGCCCTGACAAAAGGGCTATACTACAATACACCCTGTTCTTAACAGGCCCTCCTGCACGTCTCTATCCAGGGACAAAGAGGAGCCTCCCAATTTTTGGCTGCCCTGACAAAAGGGCTATACTACAATACACCCTGTTCTTAACAGGCCCTCCTGCACGTCTCTATCCAGGACAAAGAGGAGCCTCCCAATTTTTGGCTGCCCTGACAAAAGGGCTATACTACAATACACCCTTTCTTAACAGGCCCTCCTGCACGTCTCTATCCAGGGACAAAGAGGAGCCTCCCAATTTTTGGCTGCCCTGACAAAAGGGCTATACTACAATACACCCTGTTCTTAACAGGCCCTCCTGCACGTCTCATATCCAGGGACAAAGAGGAGCCTCCCAATTTTTGGCTGCC
The DNA here is from genome assembly GCA_033576535.1 of Allobates femoralis. Classification (NCBI taxonomy): domain Eukaryota; kingdom Metazoa; phylum Chordata; class Amphibia; order Anura; family Aromobatidae; genus Allobates; species Allobates femoralis. The sequence continues at coordinate 119,790,865 of JARQOC010000009.1, forward strand.
TGACAAAAGGGCTATACTACAATACACCCTGTATTTAACAGCCCTCCTGCACGTCTCTATCCAGGACAAAGAGGAGCCTCCCAATTTTTGGCTGCCCTGCCCAAAGGGCTATACTAACAATACACCCACTTGAGGGTTACAGGCCCTACTACATGTCTTAAGCATGGGTCATTCTTGAAGCCCTCCAATTTTTGGCTGCCTGACCAAAGGGCTATACTAAAATACACCCACTTGAGGGTTACAGGCCCTCTGACATCTCTATCAGGGACTAAGAGGAGCCTCCCAATTTTTGGCTGCCCTGACAAAGGGCTATACTACAATACACCCTTGTTCTTAACAGGCCCTCCTGCACAGTCTCAATCCAGGGACAAAGAGGAGCCTCCCAATTTTTGGCTGCCCTGACCAAAAGGGCTATACTAAAATACACCCTGTTCTTAACAGGCCCTCCTGCACGTCTCAATCTAGGGACAAAGAGGAGCCTCCAAATTTTTGGCTGCCCTGACAAAAGGGCTATACTACAATACACCCTGTTCTTAACAGGCCCTCCTGCACGTCTCTATCCAGGGACAAAGAGGAGCCTCCCAATTTTTGGCTGCCCTGACAAAAGGGCTATACTACAATACACCCTGTTCTTAACAGGCCCTCCTGCACGTCTCTATCCAGGGACAAAGAGGAGCCTCCCAATTTTTGGCTGCCCTGACCAAAGGGCTATACTAAAATACACCCTGTTCTTAACAGGCCCTCCTGCACGTCTCAATGTAGGGACAAAGAGGAGCCTCCCAATTTTTGGCTGCCCTGACAAAAGGGCTATACTACAATACACCCTGTTCTTAACAGGCCCTCCTGCACGTCTCAATCCAGGGACAAAGAGGAGCCTCACAATTTTTGGCTGCCCTGACAAAAGGGCTATACTACAATACACCCTGTTCTTAACAGGCCCTCCTGCACATCTCTATCCAGGGACAAAGAGGAGCCTCCCAATTTTTGGCTGCCCTGACCAAAGGGCTATACTAAAATACACCGACTTGAGGGTTACAGGCCCTACTACATGTCTGTAAGCATGGGTCATTCTTGAACCTCCCAATTTTTGGCTGCCCTGACCAAAGGGCTATACTAAAATACACCCACTTGAGGGTCACAGGCCCTCCTGCACATCTCTATCCAGGGACAAAGAGGAGCCTCCCAATTTTTGGCTGCCCTGACCAAAGGGCTATACTAAAATACACCCACTTGAGGGTTACAGGCCCTACTACATGTCTCTAAGCATGGGTCATTCTTGAACCTCCCAATTTTTTTTCTGCCCTGACCAAAGGGCTATACTAAAATACACCCAGTTCTTGTTTACAGGCCATCCTGCATGTCTGTATCCAGGGGCATTGGTGAACCTCCCAATTTTTTACTGCCCTTGCAATGGAAGATACTACAATAGACCCAGTTCCTCAAAATGGGCACTTTATTTCTAGACAGGGCTTCATGTACGTCTCTTGTCAGGGTCATCGGAGTGTCGCACAATGTTTTCACGTAAAATCTTTTATGTAATCACAAAAAGTGACATACACCAGCTGTATCTCACTATTGGGTATGTGCCCTTAACATTTCCACCCTAAATATTCATTTTGGTGTAATTTTGGAAGGTTTTCTGGACACTCCGTAAAATTGGCGTGAAACTCGGACAACATTGTTCACAGCTGTGACTTTTGAGTGAGAAATGCTTCCAGGGGTCTTCCCCATGGTGTTGCCATGTCATTTCAGCACTCTTCTGAGACTTTTGTGACATTTTTAGGGTTTTTCCAGGCAGCCGACAGTCATTTCATAAAAATACTCGTGTCTCCCATAGGATAACATTGGGCTCGTTACTCGGGCCGAGTACACGAGTATCTCGGGATGCTCGGCCCGAGCTTCGAGCACCCGAGCATTTTAGTACTCGCTCATCACTATTCGCCATATTTCTGTAACCAGCCGAATCCAGCAGGCAGCGACCCCCAACCCCCAGGTGCCTATTTGTACCTGGCCAGACACAAGAATATAGGGGAGCCCTTTTTTTATTATTTCATGAAATAATAAAAAAAAAATGAGTGGGGCTCCGCGCGATTTCTATGTCTAGCCAGGTACAGCTAGGCAGCTGGGGGGCTGGAATCCGCAGCGCAGGGAGGTCCAAGCTTTCTGGGCACCCCCCGCTGCAAATTGCAACCCGCAGCCGCCCCAGAAGATGACGCGTTCATTGAAGCGCCATCCTCTGGCGCTGAACCCCGCTCTTCCAGTGGCCCTGGTGCTGTGGCCTACTGGGTAATAAAGGGGTTAGGGCCAGCTTTGTATTATCAGCTGGCCCTAAGCCCGAAATTTATGGCGGTCATGCCAATATTAGACATGACCGCCATGAATTTCTATTAAATTGTTTTAAAAAAAACACAACACAGAGAAAATTTTTTTTATTAGAAATAAAAAAAAAAAAGCCATTAGGGACTCCATCTTTAATTAAAAAAATCCTCTTCCATCCGACGTAGTCCAAAACACAATCTCAGCTCTGCTACATCCCTGTCTATGCTTAGACAGACAGGGATGTAGCAGAGCTGAGAACTGACTAAACAGTCAGGGTTCAGCTCAGGTCATTATGACCTGAGCTGAACTCTGCTGTCAGCCAGACTCGCTCTGCTCCGGAGATTCCCGAGCAGTGACGGAAGTTAATTTATTCACTGCTTCTGTCAGCGTTCGGGAATCTCCGGAAAGAGCAGCAGAGACTCGGGGAGCGAGTCTGCAGCCGGCACCGGCAGAGGCAGCGGTAAGTAGCCGGCCGGTCCAGTGCACCCCCCACCCTCTCCACCCTCCTTCCCACCCCCCTCACACTCCCCTACCCCTCCCCCAGTTCTATCCTTAATTATTTTTTTTTTACTATTCTTTAAAAGCCAGCGGCTTTTTGCTGCTGGCTTTAAAAGAATAGCATGGGGATTTGCAGGTTTTTCCTCTGCTGCCAGACCCCTTATAGGGTCCGGCAGCAGAGGAATTGCTGCAATACTCGCCTCCTCATTAATTAACATTGGAATCGCTAGACTTGCAACGAGTAGCGAGTCCTGGACTCAGACTCGTCGGAGTCTAGCGATTCCGAGTAGTTTAGGATTCGCCCATCATTAATCGGGACGTGTAAAGTGGCTATATATGTGTTTTATTTCCTATTTGAATGGGGTTATCCGTTATATGATATTTGCAGTAGTTGTAATTTCTGCATTTATAATTCCTTATAAGTCTATTTTTGTCTAACCATGTTTTTCTAGGTTTTTCAGCTATTATACGTTTTTTTACTAAAAGAGCCCTCAAATTTTGACATCTTTTATACGTCACCAATGGTGGCCCTATGCCAACTGTTCTTAATTCTCTGTCGGCTTCCAATAAGTGCCAATGCTTAAAAATGATAGATTTAATTTTATCAAAAATGTTGTTATATTTGAAAGTGAAGGTAAATCGTTTTTTATCTCTTTTCTCATTAGATCTTATCATTGATTTATCTTTGGACACTTTGTATGCGTCATTGCCTTTTCTCTTGCTTCTCTAACAATTTTATCTGGGTATCCCCTATCTAAAAAGTTTTTTGGAGAGTATCTGCTTGATTTTCAAAAGAAATCTGCATCATTATTAATTCTTTTCAGTCTAACAAACTGACTAAAAGGCAGTGAACGTTTTGTGTGCACTGGATGTGCACTTTAAAAATGGATAAGGGCAGTTGTTGCTGTAGATTTTTTATCTAGAGATCCAACCAATTTTCCTTCTATCATTTGCAGACTTACATCCAAATAATCTAGTTTTTGGTCACCATATACTGATGTAAAAAACATGTTATGATTATTTTGGGTGTTTAGATACGTAATGAAATTGTCAAAATCGGTTTCAGAACCGCTCCAGACCATGAAGACGTCATCGACAAATCTCGAATACATTTTAATGTATTTTAAATATGGATTCATTAGTGCATACATCAATTTGTCTTCTAGATGTGCCAAGAATAGGTTAGTGAGGGTACAAGCAACGGGCGTACCCATAGCTGTACCCTCGCTTTGTAGGAACCAATCATTTAGGAAACTGAATGCATTGTGATGTAAAATGAACTGTAAACTTTCACAAACAAAATCTATCAATCTACCATCCTGACCTTCTGTGGTTAGTATGTTTTTAATGATATCTGTTGCCATATCTTGTGGTATACGGGTATAAAGGCTCTCTATGTCGATTGACACTAATTTAAAATCTTCCTGTTATTCTATTTCTTCTATCGATTTAATGAAATCTCCAGTATATTTAACATAAGCTGGATTTTTTTTCCACAAAGGTCTCAGTATCCAGTCTAGAAATTGTGATAATGGCTCTGTCAGAGAGCCATTGCCGGACACTCTAGGTCTGCCCGGCGGTGAAATTGTGCTTTTGTGAATTTTAGGTAGATAATACCAATGGGCTCTAATGGGATATTCAGGGAATAGTTTTTCTGCATTTTTTTGGCTAATAGTTCCATTTTCTACATATTTTCCAAGCAGAGTTTTTAATTTATTTTTATATGTCATTGTGGGATCTGCTGGTAACTTTTTGTATGTTTTTTGATCTCCTAGTTGTCTATGAGCTTTTTTTATGTAATTTATTCTGGTCAAAAGCACAATTCCGCCGCCTTTGTCCGCTTTTCTCACAATTACATTATCCCATTTTTTCATGATTTAATAGCTTCCTGTTCTTTTCCTGTTACATTGATATGAGGATCTGGATAAACTAAAGCCTCTATATCCCTAGACACCAATTCTTGAAATAAATCCACGTTGTTGCCTGGGGACACCATTGGCACAAAAGTGGACTTCAGACCTCCCATAAAGGGAGCATGGTCTGTATTAGGTTTTTCACAACCATCTGTATCACCCATATTCACACTTAGCAAGGTGTCAACCTCATCTTTCAATTGGTAATCCTCGCTAAGGCTGGCTTCACACTACGGCTGGGATCCGATCCTTGGCTGTCCGCTTGAGGCAGACAGTCGCGGACTGGATCAGCACACAGAACTGGAAGGCTAATTTGCACTCGGTTCTGGTGTGCAGCCGGCACAGCTGCTGCCGCTGATAACTCAGGACCGTGGCTCGCAAAGAGCGAGCTGCGTTCCTGATCTGTCAGAGGGGACAGCTCCATGGTGCTGAAGCTCAGCGCCGGCCCCTCCTGACAGTTCAGGTCCGCAGCTAGCTCCCCGCGAGCCGCGGTCCTGACATATGAGTGGCGGTAGCTGAGTGCAGCTGCACACCGGACCGGAGGGAAAATTAGCCCTCCAGTTCTGTGTGCTGATCCGGTCCATGGCTGTCTGCCTCAAGTGGACAGCCACGGATCGGATCCCAGCCCTAGTGTGAAGCCAGCCTAAGAAAACCAAAAGAACCTACTGTGATTTGCTTATCTAGTGATTTACTGGTCATTTCATTTTCACCCTTTTGATTCTTGTAATGTTTAAATAGATGGATTTTTCTTATTGATTTATACAGATCAATTTTAAAGCCAGTATAATCAAAAGACTCTGGAATGCAGTAGTTCAGGCATTTTTTTAGTACTTTTTCCATATCTTCTGTCAGCTTCACATCTGTGAGAGTGTAGATTTTGATAGACTCAATTTTTGGGGTATCTAGTCTCTCCAAGAGACCTGCTTCCTTTTGCCTGGAGGGGGTCTGCTTAGGCTGGCTTCACACTGCGGCACGATCCGGTCCGGGGCTGACCGGGAGGACCCAGACAGCCGTGGACCGGATCAGCACACAGGACTGGGGGGCTAATATGACCTCCGTTCCGGTGTGCAGCGCACGCAGTTCCCGCTGCTGATAAGTCAGGACCGCGGGCCCTACCTGTCAGCGGTTGCAGCTGCGTGCGCTGCACACTGGACCGGAGGGCATATTGGCCCCCAGTCCTTTGTGCTGATCTGGTCCGCAGCTGTCTTGGTCCTCCCGAACAGCCCCGGACCGGATCACGCCGCAGTGTGAAGCCGGCCTTACTTCGTCTTCTCCCTCATCTAATGCTTCTTTTAAAGGGATGATAGTGTTATTAGTGTTATTAGACTTTGTTTGTCCTGCTGATTTACTTGCTCATTTTCTTGCTGAAAAGTCATCATTGGCGCTGCTTTCTTCTGATTCAGTGGAAGAAGGCCACATTTACACACTGCTTTTTTTGCTGCATATTTTTGCGCACAAGCTCAAAAAAGCCAGGATTGGAACAATCAAATCCGGGAGTGGCACACTCAGAGGAAAGGTCTAATGGCCACTTTACACGTCCCAACATCGGTCCGATATTGGATACAACGCCGCAGGAGCGCGTTTTTTCTGGGCAGAATTCCAAGATCGCATAGGAGATGTTACACAGCGCGATATCGGCAGGCAACGCAACAGCGATGTATACGCCCCCTTGTACGGCCAACCCAGGAACGACCATTTAACATGGGAGAGAATAGGGGAAGTTGTACTCCACATCAGTGTTGGGCTGTCACACAGCACGATCCGGCCACATCGTCCATCCAATATTGGGCCGTTGGAGAGCAGGCTCATTTGATCCCCGATATAGTTTTGGCATCATTCGTGCATCGTATTGGACATTTACACCATACAACACACAAACGATATCGGGGCCAACGCACGAACCACGTGACTTTTTATCGGAGTTGGACGCCGATATCGGGACGTGTAAGGTGGCCATAATAGAAATAAGTTCTCCACTTATATGTTTAACTAGCTGTGAGCCCGATGCAAATGCATCGGGTGTCTAGAATATTTTTACATTTTTTTTAAGATTTTCAAATAATAATCCAATTATTCCAATGACATCTTTACACCAACTACATATATTTGTATGGTTGATATCATTTAAGGAAAATTGAACTCTTATGTTGTAAGGGTCTTAGAACACAAAGTAGCAATACTTCTTAATATGTCAATTGTTTGAATTGATGAATTAACAGTACTAATATATGTATCAGCCACTTTGTGTCAGCCCACCAATCGCGTCAAGATGCCCTTACGCCTGGTGGGACCTACTCTAACTAAATCCGAATTGTTATAATTTAAATATTTTTAATAGCTGGATTTTTCTTAGATTTTTTGAGGATTGTGATGTAAATAATAAAATTTTGTAAATTGATACAGAAGAAGTTACCAACTACAGACTTGCAGCAATATCCATACAATAACAAAAAAACTTGTAGTTAACCTACAGTAAATGGAGTTAACATAGCTTCAGCAGGTGCATAAGATGCATCCACTAACTAACCACAGTTAACTGCAGTTGATGTGGATGACACTGCCGCAACTATGTTGTCTGCACAAACCGCAAGTTAAGTACAAATTACATATATGCAATTATGAAAATTACAGCAAGTATGTTCTTGGTGAGTCCTTCATGAACAATTATTATCATTTAGTATATTCCTCAACAAAGTGAAAAAATCTAAGAAAAATGTCGTGGTAAAATCTAATTAATAATTTATGTTTGTCCCTATCTATCTAAACATGTGGAACACACCTTGCTAATGAGATGTGTGTGAACAGCCGTCCCACCCGTCTCTTAGCTGTTCACAAAAACCTCTCCCTTTAAAGAATAACAATCAAATCTCTCAGCACGTAAAGCACTGGAGCTTTAAATAGTGGTTTCTATCACCCTGTGATAAAATCAGAATGATACACATCTCCAATGAAATCTGAAATGTGTTTTTCCACAAACATTGTATAAACTATGCACATAAAAAACTAAAATTGAAAAGACTAAACTAATTTTTTTTTTTTTTTTTTTTTTTTTTAAATAGAAAAGGTAAAAATATAAAATATGCAAAAGTTCATCCCAAAATATTCCGATAGACAATATTTTTGGTGAAGACTTTCTCACAGTTAGGCACCAATTTGCCTTGAATGCATGAATCCACCACTTTCACCTTCACATTACATCGTCTCTTCACACGTGAGAAAGCCACATATAATTGTCCATGACCAAAAACAGGTTCTGGCAAATAAATCCCCACTTTCTCCAAAGTTTGTCCTTGGGATTTATTTATGGTCATGGCAAAGGCAGGCTTCACGGGAAATTGCCGACGTCTTAGTTTGAAAGGCAATCCAGTCTCTGATGGACAGAGATCAATTCTTGGAATGAAGACTACATTTCCTTCATCCGAGCCAGAAATTACTTTTGCTTGTATCAAGTTCTCAAACAAAGCAATAATAATCATCCGAGTCCCGTTGCAAAGTCCTTTTCTGCTGTTAAAATTACGCAAAAGCATTATAATTGTACCAACTTTTAATTTCAGGAGATGAGAAGGCATTCCTGTTGGTGTTAGAGAATTTAGAAATTCCACGGGATATTGTTCGGGATTTTCTGTCTCATCTGGATCAATGGAATCATGGCTCATATATTCCATGTATTCTCCAGGAATACAATCCATCACTTTTGAATTGATCAAATCCACAGCGTCATTTTTGGGACAAAGAATGGCATGTGATGCAGCTTTCTGAATACTTTCGTCATTATTCACATCAATGACAATGTTTTCACCAAATATGTCCAAGATTAAAGAGCCAGTGCAGATCATGTCTTGCGGGATCTCAATGACATCATCACCAAGGTTGTAATCATTGGACAATTCTCCATTTCCCAATTGAATTAACCAATTGCTATATTCAGAATCAATGGAGCGCATGTTGTTAATGAGCGGCAATTGATTGAAAAGCTGCCATTGTCGTGAATATTTAATGCAGCTCTCTACGATGTCTGTCCTTGTTCCATGAGAGATGATAGGAAGACACTGCCGAAAGTCTCCTCCCAGAACAATGACTTTCCCTCCAAAGGGTAATTTATTTTTCTTGGAGATATCAGTTGTCATGACATCCCGTAATAATTGATCAATTACATGCAAAGCGTATTTTGACAACATAGTAGACTCATCGATGATGAAGAGTTTGGTAGTCTTCAAATGTTGGGCCGCATCAGTATCATTTTTGATTCTTGAAACAGATGTCTCATTAATTGGTATTGGTATGCCATACAGTGAATGGATAGTTCTTCCTCCTTGCAATAGATTAGCAGCAATCCCTGTACTGGCTGCAGGTGAGACAACTTCTCCTTCTCCTCTCAGTTCATGAATCAATAGATGATAGAGATATGTTTTCCCACTTCCACTGGGACCGTCAAGGAAAAAGCACTTTGGCTTATCACTTGTATCCTCTAAAGCTTTATGGATTACATTATAGGCCAAACGTTGTTGATCATTTAAGGTGGCTTTCATTTCATGTGCTCTTACTAACTCTTCTTCTTTATTGTATTGAGGACGAATGTGTGGTTTTCTTTTTGGGCGTGGCAGATTAAAATCAATAAAATGTTTAGCATGAAATTTTAAAACATGTTCAACATCAGTCATGGCATATCCTTCACAATGCTCACAATCATCAGTGTCAGGGTGGTAGGCATGGCAGTAATCTTGAACGAAGTGTTGTTTAAATTCTTGCCACAACTCCAGGGGATGATTAGGAGGACCAAAGACACATATATATGCAAACATGTCACGGAGCTGTGCAGGCATATTGAGAACACAGGCATCCAATAAAGTTTTTCTCCAAACACTGTCATCAAAGAGCAATCCAAGGGCTAATGCCACCTCTTTAAACGTTGGGTATGTGACTTCCTTAACAGTCTTAAGGTTGTCAAAACTTGTAGCTCCTTTAACATGGAGTAACAACAGCCTTAAAAAATAACGTTCTTGTTCTTGAATACTAACAGTGTAGAGTCTACCAATGACTGAAGCACCTCCTCTCCTTCTAACTTCCCATGCACCTTCTTTCCAAACATAATGCTCCGGAATTTGACGATATAAGTACTCCCGAGCATTGGGATCATTCTCATTGAGGGTAAAGTAGGCCATGAGTGTTGATTGTCTGTCCATTGAATAACTGATGTTGTCCGCAGAATCACCCTCGTGAAAAAAAAGTGATTGTGAATGAGGCAGATGTACTGCAAGACGAATAATGCTGTGAGATTGTCTATGCATTTGGAAAGCAAAGATTCGCCAAGCTGCCTCTGGTGCACTGACATTCTGGAATCCATGAATTTATGAGTTTCATCGTGTCTGATGTTGGTTTCACAAATTTCCACATTGACTTTGTCATGACCTTTGTACACATATTTAAAAAGGTATTTTACGCTCTGAATGGAAGCACATATTTCCACATTGATATGGCACTTATATTTTAATAGAAGGAAAGGGTTATATGGAACCACCCAAGAATTATCAATCATCTTGGAATGGTGTGGAAAAGAAGGTCCTTCGTTTCTTTGATAACTTGGATATGCATCCTCAGGTATAACAGTTTTTGTTTGAAACTGTTTGGGAAAAGCTTTTTTACACTTTCCATTCTCCATACATGGAGAATTGGGATTGTGTTGTCCACAGGGGCCATGGATCATGTGTTGCATGACAATTTGATGGAGCACAGGGTAATGTAATGGATCAGGAATTTCAGCCCAAACAGTATTGTCCACTTCCACCTCAGTTCTTAGTTTTGAGTTGGCATCCAGAATAATTAGAATGTGAGCATGTGGTAGGCCTCGCTTTTGAAATTCTATCACATGAACCATAGCACAAACCTTGCCAAAAAATCCAGAATTAATATCTTTCAAAAGGGCTTCAAGTTTAATCCTGAATACACGTGCCACTAAATCCGGGCGATGTTCAGCACGCTGCCATGGCTGTAAATTGGTTGCAATTTCACTCCATTTCGGATTACAGGTCATCGTTATAAAAAGATCTGGTCTTCCAAATTTAGTTACAATTGCCATGGCATCTTGATACCTCTGCTGCATGTTTCGGGGACTTCCCTCAAAGGAAGATGGTAAAATTACGGTTTTGCCAATAGGGATTCCTTTTTCTACGGATTTTCTCAGCAAATGTTCTTGAAGGAGACAATAATCTTCCACCTTCAAATCCTTCTGGTGTTGTCGTATAAAATTTAAACGATTGGCCTCGATCTTTACATAGGCATCCACCAAGTACTGCTGCGTCAGTTTACCTCCATTAAGGACAGGATTGAATTCTGTCCGTACTGACAGCAAATAACAGTAATACTGCAGCTGTGTCACCCTGCGAACATTTTGGCCTTGCTGCATGAGTGATTCATGCCACCCTTGCTCTCCATGAGGGAAAAACAATGGATACAGTAATGCATCCAAATTACTGTGTAAAATACTTATTTGCTGTGTTTTGGGAGCCAACGGATTATTTATGTCTGGTTTTAGATGTTTTAAATTTTTTTCTATTAAATGGTGGCTCTCCATCAGCATTTTCAAAGATGACTGCAACTTCATGGACAGTAGGGTTGTTATACCGTCTTGGGTCTTGCTCTCTTTCTTGTTTAATTGCCATGATGATATTAGGCATTTTTGTGCCATGTTCCAATGCTTTCTGTTCTTCCTCTTCCTCCACTTGCCGTAACATTTTGTAAGCTGAAACAAAGGGATTAATACCTTCCAATTGCTCAGCAATAATTCTCATCAAGGCTGGATTACATTTCAGATTTTCTGGAGACTGTAGGCGTTGTTCAGTAGCAGTAGCACTATCCAAAATATAGAGCTGTGCATATGCTGGAACTTGACCTTCAGCGGGGTGGAGAGTTCCAGTTCTATGGTAAATTTGGCCGTGAATCCGGAAACAATAAGGACCGTGTCCAGGTGGTTGAGAAACACTTGCACCCATCGAAGCAAATGCAAAGGAACTATTAATGCTCCTGATATTCTCCATGAGATTTTTACTATATGGGCTGTCTCCTTTCAGTAAAGTAGTGAAGAGCTCAGGGTACTGAGGTAATGGTACCTTAACTTTGCTCTTGTGACAACAAAGGGAGAACTGTCCATCAGATGGCCTTTCAGTCTCAAAATGTTGTGCTTCACAATGTTGACATAACACATTCA
>JARQOC010000009.1:119807798-120185544 GCA_033576535.1 Allobates femoralis
GTCTTTTTTGAACTGTCAGGCGTAATTTTGTTCTTATTTTTCTTATTTTTCTTGTGTTTATTGTCTGATTTCTTATTGCTGTTACTGTTTGGCCATGAAAAAATGTGTCCTGATTCGTAGTCTTGTCTATCTCCAAAGAATTTTTCTTTCTTTTTATTTTTTATTTCACTTTGCAATAGAATTAACTTCTTGTCTAGTTTTTGTAAAAAACTTGACCATTGTTTTTTTGAGAGCCTGCTCTCTAATTCTTCTCTTATGGGCTCGTCACATGGGGAGATATCGCCGAGATCTTCCTGTTCAGGCGATGTTGAAGCGACATCGCCTGTGCGTCGCGGCGTGTAACAAGGCAACTGAACGGCGATCAATCTCTGTTTCTGAGTTCAGAGATTTCCCAACAGTGTCGGGAAATCAGGCGATGTAGCTTGAGCGATCAGTATGCCTACTGCCGTGTGACGCGGCGATATCAATGGCACAGGCGATGTCTGTGTTCAGGCAATTCATTCTGTAGGCGTGGCAGGCATTTCGTTATCCGCGCCCCATATGCGGGATACCAAGTGTGTTCCGATTGGCTGGCGCCAACATCAGCTATTATTGGTGGAAGCTCCTGCATTACGATTGGTTCTCTCTTCACAGGGCGCCATTTTGGAGGAGCTGTCACTTCAGCGCTACACACAGGCGCCGTCTGCACGATCATTCATTGTTATTTTCAATTTACGGGCCCACACAAGTGCGCAAAGCTAAAAAAGTCTAGTATGGTATGGGCCCAATATAGTGTGCACACTCTCATACATCAAAACGATATTGCTGTACGCAGCACACAACGTTGCGTTACGCAACGCCCGCTAGTTATTGTCCCGTAGGTGCCGCAGAAGTGTTTATTGCCGTGTCACGGCGCGTACGGCACCTTTAAATTTTGTTACGCCAGGCAAGCGGCCGTACTGACGTCATGAAGTTGGTTTCAGTTTCATGCCGCCTGCAAGGTGCTAGCCCCTCCCATGCACATTGCAGCACAGTCATGGCCGTCACACACCGCGCTGCAACGTGGGGGGTGGTGGAGCTCATGATTTTAATCGATCATTGCGATCGTTATGATTATTGGGGCCACCATCACCACCGGCACCCCAGACTGCGCAACCGCAGCACTGTACGTAAGATCCAGCGATCCCTGCTCCGCAAGCTGGGGGTTGAGAGGGAGGTGAAAGCCATCCAGAAGAAGATCGCGGATCTTAAATTTAAGAGCCCAGGCCGCATTGTGGACATCCGTGCCAGGATTGCCAGGCTGCGTGGTGAGTAATTGTTGGCCCCAAACACACACCTGCACATGTACATGTACCAAACTACACAGCAATGTCCACAAACATATCAGAAGGAGAGTGTGGTCCCCGGCCTGTGCGCACCAATGTGGTGGCATATATTCAGCATAATTTGGAGACAGGGCCTACACTTCGGCCTGGTCGACCAACCTCCCGAATGTTTTAAAGCAAAATTAAAATCATTAACTAAACTGAGTGACAATCTTCAGTCTGCATCTTTCAATCGATTCAATGCAGGTCACAGCCAGCATGGCAAGGGGAGGGACTGTGGAGTACAGGTGACATATAGTACAGGTGACTCTACACTCCCTCCCCTTGCCATGCTGCATGAAACCTGCCTCTAAAAACTTTAAATTTGAAGAATGAGGATTGACGCTCATTTTTCAAAGGACCAATCACAAATGAATGATAAACACCCTACATTTGTCAACTGTGTATTGACCCACCATGTGGATGTGACAACAATGTGCATTGCCTGGTGGGTGACACCCAAACAGGAATATGGCTAACCAGTCATGTGCAGCACAAATGGTGAGGCCGGACTCAGGCGTAACCTCACTATATTTGTGCCTAACCTGACTCCAAATTTTCAATGTTATTTTGCTAAATATTGACCATCTTAAACACACACATGACACACTGCCCCACAGATGTTGCACCCTACACAGGGGACAATATAGACACAGTATGATGTTTGAACGGTAAAAACAATAGTACGTGAACAAGAGGTCTATGCAGACATGGGGCAAACACCAGTGGCTTCTGCCCCTACCGAAAATACAACACACATACACCGACCATGTGTTGGTGTGTTTGCCCACAAGCCAACATATCTTGCCAGTGTAGTGGACTTCCTGTCATTAAACATACTGTGTCCTACCCACAGTACATGCATACGACATGAGTATATGCATCCAACATGACCTTGTACTATATTTGTTAATGGTGGAACTCCAATAGGCACACAATCAAAATGTTAGACAACAATGTCTTTAACCTTTCTCATAAAAGCTTTGTGATTGTGCTTCCAAATACAGATGGGGAGGATTCATCGTCTGAAGATGGCCACCATGCCCACCCGCAGGTGGGCCAGCTACCCCACCGCAACATCAGGCTGCAGGGACACCATCACCTCCTAGGAATCCAGGGCCTGACGAGGAGGAGATGCCATCAGATGCAGGGCCGGAGGAGATAGAGGTCCGATCCGCACCGTCAGTGACAGAGGAGTCTCCAGACAACTCTTCCCAGCCATGGATGGAGGAGGATGACGACCTCCCCTTCCCACCATGGCCACAGGAGGCCGAGGAGCTTTCCCAACCGGCTGGGCTGGATGATAGGCCACCCTCAAGCCCAGGCCCACTTTTGCCACCAAGCCACGTCATGAGTTACCCCACCTCCCACAGTTTCCAGCCCGGTGGCAAGCCCAGGGGTGGCCATGTCCCCAGAGGCGGATGAGGACGAGGTGGCCTCAACAACAGGGCCTGCCGAGGAGGAGATGCCTGAGGCTGTTCTGGACCCACACCTGGATGACTATGGTGGTAAGTGTGTATTTGTGGGGCATACGCCCTGCATACTGGATTGAGTGTTGAGTTTATCTTCCCTCATTATTGAGTCAGAGTGTCTTTTGTTTTTTTGGATACTGTTTGTGCAGATGGCGAACGTGCAGGTGCTGCCGGGTGGAGTCTGAGTGCCTCCCCATCAACCCCTGATAGTGCTGAGGATGGCGAGCATGAGGGTAAGGAGCATAGTTGAATTTGAACTTACCAAACCTCCACAGGGACTGTTTGTTTGTAAATGTGTTCTTCATCCCAATACAGGTGTCCCTACTCTGGAGGACGTGATACGGGCACACTCTGAGTTCTCCAGACGGCTCCACTCGGCACACCAACGCGATCTCCAAGAGGTGGCCCAGTTAGGGGAGATGCTGGCTGCCCTCCAGCGAGGACATGGTGGGCTTCCAACTAGTTTTTTGCCATGTTGGCATTGTTTATTGTTTTTTTTTTTTGCCCCGTTGGGCTCTTTACTTAGGGCCCTTTCACATCAGCGTTTTTTTTAAATCGCGGCAGATGCGGTGAAAAAAACGCATCTGCCGCGATTACCGCATACCGGCTGCACTTGCAGCGCGGTTGCGGTTTTTGCCATGCAAAGTATAGGCGGACTTGCGTCAGGTGCGGCAAGTGCGGTTTTGCACTTGCGGCAGGTGCGGCCGCGAAAAAAAACGCAGTCAGCCGCGGTTTTTTTCGCGGCCGCACCTGCCGCAAGTGCAAAACCGCACTTGCCGCACCTGCCGCAAGTCCGCCTATACTTTGCATGGCAAAAACCGCAACCGCGCCGCAAGTGCAGCCGGTATGCGGTAATCGCGGCAGATGCGGTTTTTTTCACCGCATCTGCCGCGATTTAAAAAAAAACGCTGATGTGAAAGGGCCCTTATAGTGTCCAACATTTGGACCATAGGGAGTGTGTTGGGGCTACCACGTTGGACTCTTTTCTTATAGTGTCCCACATTGGGACCTTATGGAGTGTGTTGGGGCTACCACGTTGTGGTCTTTTCTTATAGTGTCCCACATTGGGACCATCGCAAGTGTGTAGGGGGTATTCTTACACTCAAACAGCATGGTGTCGTTTGTGTGCACGGTGTGCCACATTTTGCATTTAATTTAAAATGTTTAACCAAATCTTTCAGTGTTTTCCTAGATCTAACCACACATATATTAACGGATTTTGTGAGGTTAATGGTAGACTTTAAGTCCATCAAGGTCAACACATAGCCTTATCATGTTGATCCAGAGGAAGGGAAACAAAACCCATGTTCCAACACTAGCTCCACATTGTGACCATGCATTATGTCCACAAAGGAAACACACATCCATTTTTTGTTTTTTGGATTTTTAAAGTTTGTAAATGGCCTAAACCCATCACCAACAATGGGTGTTCACTCCGTCGAGATATCACTGCTGGCCACTACACCCACAAAAAGTCCTTACAAGGTGGTCACAAAATAGAATGATGTTAAGGCCACCTCGGAGTTGATTTTGTAGAACCTCTAATTAGTGAAGGCTACTGCTCAACAACCAACATTTAAGTATTATGGCCCTCTACATATGATGGTAGTATGACCTACCTAATCTTGCATATCTGCTGAAGGGCCAAAAATGATGCCTTCCTAAATAAACAAAATGCGACAATCATGTCCAACATGTGCACCTAGTGTGTACTAATCATTTAATTTGGGCAACCAAAAATTCAGGACATCCGTCCATTAATAACCAAACAAAATGTTTCACTATACAAGAAAACATATCATGGTTTGGCCATAGAAAAATCAGCCTGCATGTAATAAAGGCCCTTACACATAGAGTTAGGGCCAGAAATATTTGGACAGTGACACAAGTTTTGTTATTTTAGCTGTTTACAAAAACATGTTCAGAAATACAATTATATCTACTATATAATTGCCGTAGCACGTTTTGTGTCGGACCCCGGCACGCCGTGGCTTTGTCACTATGTGACGTCACCACGGCGAAGCATTGCCCGCGTAGCGGGCATTGCGAGCCGTCGCCGCTGTCAGCACACATATTAATAGTGATGATCCTCCTCCTGCCCGCGCTGCCTGCCCCATCACCCCCTTGCCTGTCACCATAGCCATCCTCCACTGCCCGGTCACCCCCGCCTGTCACAACACTTCCCCCCGCTGCCCCATCACCCCCCTGCCTGTCACCATAGCCATCCTCCACTGCCCGGTCACCCCCAGCCTATCACCACTGCCCCTCCGCTCCCCGATCGCCCCCCCCCCACTCTCCGGTCACCCCCCGCCTGTCAGCACAGACCCCCTCCACTGTCCGGTCACCCCCCCCGGCCTCTTACCACAGCTCCTTCAAGCCAGCCGCGATCTCTCTTCATCCTGCTTGAGGACCTCTGATGACGTCACGATGATGGGTGGAGTCACAGATCACATGATCGTGACGTCATCAAAGGTCCTGTTCCGATCTAACCTACTCTGCCTACTCATCCCCCTGCGCTGCACACTGACCCCCACTCTGCCCCTGACCCTGCTCTGCCTACTCACCCCCACTCTGCCCCTGACCCCCACTCTGACCACTCACCCCCACTCTGCCCACTCACCCACCAACTCTTCCCCTCACCCCCACTCTGCACACTGACCCCCACTCTGCACACTGACCCCCACTCTGCACACTGACCCTCACTCTGCACACTGACCCCCACTCTGACCCTGCTCTGCCCACTGACCCCCACTCTGACCACTGACCCCCACTCTGCCCACTGACCCCCAAACTCTGCCCACTCACCCCCCTACTCTTCCCCCTCACCCCCTCTCTGCCCCCCTCACCCCCACTCTGCACACTGACCCCCACTCTGCCCCTGACCCTGCTCTGCCCACTGACCCCCACTCTGACCACTGACCCCCACTCTGCCCACTCACCCCCCTACTCTTCCCCCTCACCCCCTCTCTGCCCCCCTCACCCCCACTCTGCACACTGACCCCCACTCTGACCACTGACCCCCACTCTGACCACTGACCCCCAAACTCTGCACACTCACCCACCAACTCTGCCACTCTGCCCACTCACCCTGCTCTGCCCACTCATCCTGCTCTGCCCACTCACCCCCACTCTGCCCACTCACCCCCCTACTCTTCCCCCTGACCCCCTCTCTGCCCCCTCACCCCCACTCTGCACACTGACCCCCTCTCTGACCCTGCTCTGCCCATTCACCACCACTCTGACCACTGACCCTGCTCTGCCCACTGACCCCCTCTCTGCCCACTCACCCCCTCTCTGCCCACTCACCCCCACTATGCTCACTGACCATGCTCTGCCCACTCACCCTGCTCGGCCCACTGACCCCTCACACTGGCCACTCATCCTGCTCTGCCCACTCACCATGCTCTGCCCACTCACCCCTCACTGCCCACTGACCCCTCACACTGACCCTGCTCTGCCCACTGACCATCCTCTGCCCACTCACCCCTCACTGACCCTGCTCTGCCCACTCACCCTGCTCGGCCCACTGACCCCTCACACTGCCCACTGACCCTCCTCTGCCCACTGAACATGCTCTGCCCACTGACCCCTCAATGCCCACTCACCCTGCTCTGCCCACTGACCCTGCTCTGCTCACTGACCACTCACACTGCCCACTCACCCTGCTCTGCCCACTGACCCCTCACACACCCCACTGACCCTGCTCTGCCCACTCACCCCTCACACTGACCCTGCTCTGCCCACTGACCCTGCTCTGACCACTCACCCCTCACACTGCCCACTGACCCCTCACACTGCCCACTCACGCCTCACACTGCCCACTGAACATGCTATGCCCACTTACCCCTCACACTGCCCACTGACCATGCTCTGCCCACTGACCCCTCACACTGCCTACTGACCCTGCTCTGCTCATTTACTCCCACTCTGCCCACTCACCCCTGCTTTTACCACTGACCCTGCTCTGCCCACTGACCACCCTCTGTTCACTCACCCCCCGCTCTGCCCTTTCACCATGCCCACTGACCCCTGCTCTGCCAACTGACCGTGCCCACTCACCCATGCTCTACCCACTGACCCTTCTCTGCCCACTCACTGTGCCCATTGACCGCCGCTCTGCCCACTAACCCCTGCTCTGCCCACTGACTGTGCCCAATAACCCTTGCTATGCCCACTAAACCCTGCTCTGCCCACTCACCCCCGCTCTGCCCGCTGACCCCTGCTCTGCTCACTGACTGTGCCCACTCACCCCTGCTCTGCTCACTCACCCCTGCTCTGCCCACTGATTTTTCCCACTAACCCCTGCTGTGCCTACTGACTGTGCCCACTGACCCCTGCTCTGCCCAATCACTCTGCCCATTAACCCCTGCTCTGACCACTGACCCCCGCTATGACCCTGCTCTGACCACTGACCCCCAAATCCTGCTCACTGACCCTGCTCTGCCCATTCACCCCCCACTCTGCCCACTCACCCCCGCTCTGCCCACTGACCCTGCTCTGCCCACTTACCCCCCCCCCCCTCTGGCTACTGACCATGCCCACTGACCCCAGCTCTGCCCACTGACCCCAGCTCTGCCCACTGACCCCTGCTCTGCCCAATGACTCTGCCCACTAACCCCTGCTCTTCCCACTCATCCCCCACTCTGCCCACTGACGCTCGCTTTGCCCACTGACCCCCAGCAGATCGGTTTCCCAGCCAACGACAGGTCCTGTCCTGCCACCTACAAGACGGGTGGTGCGAGCCGCCGCAGGGTAAGTATCCTCACTGAGGTTTTTTTAGTTTTATTATCACCATGAAGGAGGGGGAGGGGGGTGTGCAGCCCCAGAGGGAGGGGGCCGCAGAGACTGGAGGCCCAGAGGGACGGGTGCCACGGGGAGCGGAGGGGGTCAGGAGGAGCGCCTCCATCCTGCCCCCCCCTATCCATCCTGCCCCACCCAACACCATCCTGCCCCCCGACTCCATCCCGACCCCCACCACCATCCTCACCCCCCGCCAACATCCTGCCCCCGCCTCCATCCTCCCCGCCCCCCCTCCCCCCGCCACCATCCTGCCCTGCCGTCTCCATCCTGCCCTGCCGTCTCCATCCTGCCCTGCCGTCTCCATCCTGCCCTGCCGTCTCCATCCTGCCCCGCCTTCTCCATCCTGCCCTGCCTTCTCCATCCTGCCTCGCTCCGTCCATCCTGCCCCTCCGACTCCATCCTGCCCCTCCGACTCCATCCTGCCCCTCCGGCTCCATCCTGCCCCTCCGGCTCCATCCTGCCCCTCCGGCTCCATCCTGCCCCTCCGCCTCCATCCTGCCCCTCCGCCTCCATCCTGCCCCTCCGCCTCCATCCTGCCCCGCCCCCTCCATCCTGCTCCGCCACCCATCCATCCTGCCCCCCCCACCATCCTGCCCCCCTTGCTCTTCTGCCCCACTCACTACTTCCTGCCCCGTTCACTCCATCCTGCCTGCTCGCTCCATCCTCACCCCCGCTTCTTGCTCCCCCTGCCTCCATCCTGCCCTCACGCTTACTCATCCGGCCCCGCTTGCTCCATTCTGCTCATCTGCTCAATCCTGCCCCTTCGGCTTCATCCTGCTCCTCCGCCTCCATCCTGCCCCGCTCAATCCATCCTGCCCCCGCTCTTCTTGCTCCCCCGCCTCCATCCTGCCCTGCTCGCTCCATCCTGCCGCCCCCCTCCCCCGCCTCCATCCTGTTGCCCCGCCTCCATCCTGTTGCCCCGCCTCCATCCTGTTGCCCCGCCTCCATCCTGTTCCCCCCGGCTCCATCCTGTTCCCCCCTGCTCCATCCTGTTTCCCCCGGCTTCATCCTGTTTCCCCCGCCTCCATCCTGCCCCCTCCCACTCCATCCTGCCCCCTCCCGCTCCATCCTGCCCCCCCTTCCCGCTCCATCCTGCCCCGCTCGCTCCATCCTGCCCCGCTCGCTTCATTCTGCCCCGCTCGCTTCATTCTGCCCCCCCAACACAATCCTGCCCCCCCCCCCTCCTCAGCTGATCGCTTGCCCAGGCAACTACAGGTCCTAAAGGCCTGTAGGACCTACAAGGCGGAGGTGGAGCGAGCCGCCGGACAGGTGAGTATCCTCACTGAGGATTTTTTTAATTTTACTGTGGACAACCGGGGGCCAGGAGGAGTGGGGGACCGCGGTGACCGCAGTATTGCCATATACCATAGTGCTGCTATACATGTGCTATAATGTACTGCCATATACCATAGTGCTGCTATACATGTACTGTAATGTACCGCCATATACCATAGCACTGCTATACATGTACTGTAATGTACCGCCATATACTATAGTGCTGCTATACATTTACTATAATGTACCGCCATATACCATAGCACTGCTATACATGTACTGTAATGTACCGCCATATACTATAGTGCTGCTATACATTTACTATAATCTACCGCCATATACTATAGTGCTGCTATACATGTGCTCTAATTACCACCATATACCATCGTACTGATATATATATCTACTATATAATTGCCGTAGGCACTTCCGTGTCGGACCCCGAAAAGACCGTGGCTATGTCACTCTGTGACGTCACCAGTTGGCCTGCGCGAACAATGGCCGCGAGGCCATTGCGAGTCGCTGGCTGAGCGCGAGCAATGGCCGCGAAGCGGCCATTGCGAGTCGCTGGCCGAAAATAGAACCAGAGGCTCGGCCACAAAGTTAGCGATTTACCGCTCATGTAGCGCGAGTCGCTGCCTGAGCGGTAAATCGCTAACTTTGTGGCCGAGCCTCTGGTTCGATTTTCGGCCAGCGACTCGCAATGCCCACTTCGCGGCCATTGCGAGCACTCAGCCCCAAAAAGTATTCACACCCCCCCAAAAAGTATTCAACCCCCCCAAAAAGTATTCACAACACCCCAAAAAGTATTCAACCCCCCCAAAAAGTATTCACACACCCCCAAAAAGTATTCACACACCCCCAAAAAGTATTCAACCCCCCCAAAAAGTATTCACACACCCCCAAAAAGTATTCACACCCCCCCAAAAAGTATTGAACCCCCCAAAAACTATTCACACCCCCCCAAAAACTATTCACACACCCCCAAAAACTATTCACACCCCCCCAAAAAGTATTCACACCCCCCCAAAAAGTATTCAACCCCCCCCAAAAAGTATTCAACCCCCAAAAAGTATTCACACCCCCCCAAAAAGTATTCAACCCCCCCAAAAAGTCCTTACACCCCCCCAAAAAGTATTCACACCCCCCAATAAAAAAAAATAAAAAAAATAATAATATATAAAATTAATATATTAATTAAATTAACTAATTTAAATAAAAAAAAATAATCTAATACAAATAAATTTCATTAAAATAAAAAATTAATATACAAATAATAAAAATAATAAATATTAAAATAAATCAAAATTAAAAAAAAAATATATATATATATAATTAAAATATTAATAACATTAACTAATTCTAAGAAATTCAAATTACTCAAATAAAAAAAAAATCAATTAAAATAAAAAAAAAAATAATATTCTAAAAATATTCTATAATAAATAATTACAATAATAAAATCATAAATAATAAAAAAAAATATTCCATATAAAAATTCATAACATTAACTAATTCTAATAAAATAAAACTAATAAATAAAATATTCATAACATTAAGTTATTCAAAAAAATTGGAAATAAAAAAAAATAAATAAAAAAAAAAATAATATAGCTACTATAATCTAATTAACGCACGTTCTAGAATCCCGATGCATTTGCTCGGGCTCACAGCTAGTATATAATATGGGCTGAAAGTGCACACTCCCAGCTGCAATATGAGAGTTTCCACATCCAAATCGGAGAAAGGGTTTAGGAATCATAGCTCTGTAATGCATAGCCTCCTCTTTTTCAAGGGACAAAAAAGTAATTGGACAATGGACTCTAAGGGCTGCAATTAACTCTGAAGGCGTCTCCCTCGTTAACCTGTAATCAATGAAGTAGTTAAAAGGTCAGGGGTGGATTCCAGGTGTGTGGTTTTGCATTTGGAAGCTGTTGCTGTAACCAGAGAACATGCGGTCAAAGGAACTCTCAATTGAGGTGAAGCAGAACATCCTGAGGCTGAAAAAAAAGAAAAAATCCATCAGAGAGATAGCAGACATGCTTGGAGTAGTAAAATCAACAGTTGGGTACATTCTGAGAAAAAAGGAATTGACTGGTGAGCTTGGGAACTCTAAAAGGCCTGGGCGTCCACGGATGACAGCAGTGGTGGATGATCGCCGCATACTTTATTTGGTGAAGAAGAACCCGTTCACAACATCAACTGAAGTCCAGAACACTCTCAGTGAAGTAGGTGTATCTGTCTCTAAGTCAACAGTAAAGAGAAGACTCCATGACAGTAAATACAAAGGGTTCACATCTAGATGCAAACCATTCATCAATTCCAAAAATAGACAGGCCAGAGTTAAATTTGCTGAAAAACACCTCAAGAAGCCAGCTCAGTTCTGGAAAAGTATTCTATGGACAGATGAGACAAAGATAAACCTGTACCAGAATGATGGGAAGAAAAAAGTTTGGAGAAGAAAGGGAACGGCACATGATCCAAGGCACACCACATCCTCTGTAAAACATGGTGGAGGCAACGTGATGGCATGGGCATGCATGGCTTTCATTGGCACTGGGTCACTTGTGTTTATTGATGACATAACAGCAGAAAAGAGTAGCCGGATGAATTCTAAAGTGTACCGGGATATACTTTCAGCCCAGATTCAGCCAAATGCTGCAAAGTTGATTGGACGGCGCTTCATAGTACAGATGGACAATGACCCCAAGCATACAGCCAAAGCTACCCAGGAGTTCATGAGTGCAAAAAAGTGGAACATTCTGCAATGGCCAAGTCAATCACCAGATCTTAACCCAATTGAGCATGCATTTCACTTGCTCAAATCTAGACTTAAGACGGAAAGACCCACAAACAAGCAAGACCTGAAGGCTGCGGCTTTAAAGGCCTGGCAAAGCATTAAGAAGGAGGAAACGCAGCGTTTGGTGATGTCCATGGGTTCCAGACTTAAGGCAGTGATTGCCTCCAAAGGATTCGCAACAAAATATTGAAAATAAAAATATTTTGTTTGGGTTATGTTTATTTGTTCAATTACTTTTGACCTCCTAAAATGTGGAGTGTTTGTAAAGAAATGTGTACAATTCCTACATTTTCTATCAGATATTTTTGTTCAACCCTTCAAATTAAACGTTACAATCTGCACTTGAATTCTGTTGTAGAGGTTTCATTTCAAATCCAATGTGGTGGCATGCAGAGCCCAACTCGCGAAAATTGTGTCACTGTCCAAATATTTCTGGCCCTAACTGTATGTAGTTTGCAAAGACTTCAAACAAATTAGAGTGCTTGATATTGTGGCTCATCCTGGTTAACGGCACCAACACGACCCAACGTTGCCTGGCTAACCATTGGATTGTAAGCATATTGAACAGGCCTCTGCTGTGGTACATTTTGTGTGCCACGCAAATCTTGACCTGCTACCGCAGCATACATTTGTCCCCTTGGATAGTGGACAACTGGTGTTGGCTCTGGTGACTCAGCAAGAATCGTACGCCTTGTAATAGTGCCATCACTGCCCGCGTCAAGTGCCAGGAGGATAACCCTCTCCACACTCCGCCGGGTATCATAGTCCATAGTGTACAAAAACTACTAGAAAAAGCAGCATCAAAAACTTACCATCAATGCCATAGACAAAAACCAATACTGCACTTGCAGGACGCAGTCAGACCACACTTGTGTAGCAAGCCCAGATGCAGGCTAATGAATCACCTCAACCAAGGTATGGGAGGCGACTTGCCATGCACACTAAGGGCCTGCTTAGGGCACCATTCACACTGATACATATGGTACAGAGTGTCTGAAAGCTACCCAAGCTCTGGTCTGACTGCGTCCTGCAAGTGCAGTATTGGTTTTTGTCTATGGGATTGATAGTCCATAGTGACTAAGCGCTCACTGACCACCTGACCAAATCCACTGCTGGGTTTACTCTCCATGTTGAAAAGCACTTTTTTGGCCCATGTGCCAAGCTCGGTGGTAGGGGGTGTGACAGGTCGTCTACGCCGCACTGTAAACCTTGAACCAGGACTCTCTTCTGTGACAACGGGCTGGGTACCCAACTCCCCCTGTGATGTGGATGGAGGGCTCTGGCTGCCTGATGTTGCTTGTTCTTGGGAAGCCACAGTACTGTCTTGTTCCTTAAAGACAAACAAAAAAAATGATTAAAGAGTTTAGATTTTTATCAGTGAGTTCTACATTTGAACATTGTGTCTGCAAGTCATACGTGAGGTAAACAGGCCAAAGAGGATGATTAATCGCTATTTAACATATCAAACCTCGGTCCTACTGGTGGCTATGTCAAATTAACATATATAAATATAAAGGTAGATGGATTTCACACTGTGCTCCATCGAAGATTACAGTACGTTTGTGGAGCAGTCATCAGGACATTAAAAGCGTCCTGACAGAGACTAGCTTTCAAAACACTACTTTAATTGTTCATTTTTAAAATGGGTTTTCTAATTTCCAAAATTATGGTACAACATTACACTATGTACATTTCAAATACTTGGCACACACCCACCTCAGAAGGCAATAACGTGGGCATTGGGGTTGAACATGCATCTTGTAGAAAGGTCCTGCTGTTGAGTGTCTGGCGAGGAAGCTGCTGGTCAAGTGTGAAAGTCAGTAGGTGGTAATACCACAATTGTGGGACATAAACATCATCTGTTCCACACCCCGACCGTGAGTCAATCACTTTCTGGTGCTCTTTTTTAAAGACGGTCCGTAGTGACTTGATTTTAACCTTCACCAAAGCCTCGTCACAGGTCTCCCCGGGGTGGTATTGGACATACAAGTTGTCACGTCCTACTGACGGACCCCACACGTGGACCCACTGGACCGCGTAGTGCGGATGCTGATACCGGGATGACAGAGAGACGGACCAGTACAGTAGAGTCAACAGGTTTATTGAAAAACACAAGAACCCACGCCCCAGGGGAGGGCCACACGGCCACAGCACCGGAACACCACCGAAGGAGGCCCCGGAGCGCTTGATCCCTATACAGGGATACCGCCGGTACCAACCTCGGAAGGACCAATGAAGCGGACACGGGTGTTAAACCGACCCAAGGCAACGTGGAAACAACACAGCAACCGGGTATAAGATAGGACACGGAGAACCGGAAACACGGAGAATCCGGAGCAAGACCTGAGTCAGTAATTCCAGCTTGGAAGAGATCCAGGTAGTAGGCCCAGAACACTGGAGTCAGCAAGGAGCCGGCAGGGAGGAGATCTGCAGGAAGGAACACACCGAAATCAGATATCATGCAAAACAAGGCACAACCTGACCAGACCAGGAGTAGCAACTTCACAAGGTAGAAATTGCCCTGGCAAAGACAGACAGGAAACAGGAGGTTTATATTACAGCAGGGCACTCCTGATTGGCAGGACACAGAGGCTTGGTGATTTTCTGAGGGGAGGAGCATGATCCCTGCAGCCTCTCCAGCATTCACTGATTTGGAGATGGAGTTTCATGCGCTCAAGCAGTAGCCTCGGAAGTGAGGAGGTGAGCGGCGCTATTCCAGCAGAGGGCGCAGACCCCCGAGTGGTTACACAAGTCACACAGTTTGGCATAGGCTGCTGACTTCACTGCCTTATTCTTATATGAAGGGAGCCTGGTGCACCACAAGCTTTCATGCTTTTCATATAGGGCTATGAATGCCCGCAGGAAGTCGTGATTGTCAGTCATCTGTAAGTTTAAATTTGACAAATTGTTAGTGAAAACATGCATGTCTGTTTGCATATCAACATAGCAAAGATAGCATGGCAAAGGGCATTATTGGACCTTTACAGAATTTATCTGTTGCTGGAATTGTACAAAAATACAAAATGTGTTTCAAAATTTTATAAATATTAATTAAGGTAAATCCAAAAAATGTAGTTTTTGTGACTGTTTTAGTGACTGTTTTTTTAGTTTTAGTGACTGTTTTTTTGGTTAAAAATGTTTTGACCGCCATTACGTTACAGTCCCGCGTAAAATAACATCTGAAGAGCACTCCTGTAATGCTTTCTGAATGAAGGCAACAGTCACCTACACCTGTGTGTGTATGTAACGTTTGTCTGAACGGCCGGAAGAAATTGGGCAGCAGGTCTGCATGGTGGATGTCGCCAAAAACAGTGTCTGAGAACTGCCGACACAGCAGATCAGCTGGTCATGGAATAAAGTGATTACATCATCACTGAGTGCATCGTCGCTGTGCTGACACTAGCAGTGACGATCAGGTGCCAAACAAGGTGTGGACACTGGTGCTGGAGGCTGGAGCTGATTATAATACAGAATACATTACATTACAAAATTAAATTTTTTGAAATAAAAAAAAAAGAAAATGGCTTATGGAGCCTAGGCTGTGTTGTGAGCCTTATGTGTGGTGCTGGCTATGAGATGTGCTGTAGCTCATATGAAGCCCTACAACCTCTAGGCTGACATATCAGATCCAGGAACCGTATAGGGCTCATATATCACATGATATATACATCAGTAAAGGGCTTCCATTATTCTAGCCCGATGGGGGCAGTATTATATGGGAGAACTATGAGCAATAAGAAATGTGATTCTAATATCAGTACAGCCCACATAGGGGGTACCATTAGGGATGGGCGAATCTACTCGCTAGGACTCGTTACTCGGCGAGTAGTAAGGGACTCGCAGGACTCGGTACTCTGCGAGTTTCCCAGCGTTTACTCGCACGAGTCCAATGCAAATCAATTGCAAACGCTGACAAAACTAGGATTGCCATTGTTTGCATTAGACTGGCTACTGTGCCAGTGATAGCAGGGAAACTCGCAAATAACTGCTGTTACATTGCGAGCCGAGTCCAGCTGTCTTCTCTGTGCAGCTCCAGGGTCCTAGAGCCCGCCTGCTCACAGAGATGATGTAGCAGAGCTGAGATTGTTCTCAGTCTGCTTATTCCCTGTGCATAGACATCTATATCTATGCACAGGGGATGTAGCAGAGAGGACATCGCGTTTTGGACTACGTCGGACGGAAGAGGATTTTTTTAATTAAAGATGGAGTCCCTAATGGCTTTTTTTTTTATTTCAAATAAAAAATTTTCTCTGTGTTTTTTTAACCCTTTATTGGAGATTCTTAGTGGCTGGGTCAAACGTGGCCTGACATTAAGAATCTCGGGCTTAATACCAGCTTGTATAACAAAGCTGGTATTAACCCCTTTATTACCCAGCAAGCCACCGCCACCAGGGCCGCTGGAAGAGCGGGGTTCAGCGCCAGAGGATGGCACTTCAATGAACGAGCCATCTTCTGGGGCGGCTGCGGGCTGCAATTTGCAGCGGGGGGTGCCCAGAAAGCTATGGCATCCCTGCGCTGCGGATTCCAGCCCCCAGCTGCTTAGCTGTACTTGGCTAGACATAGAAATTGCGCGGAGCCCCACGCATTTTTTTTTTTTATTATTTCATGAATTTCAGAGTCAGAGTCTCAGAGTCAGAGTCTCAGAGTCAGAGTCTCAGACTGAGAGTCTCAGAGTCAGAGTCTCAGAGTCAGAGTCTCAGAGTCAGAGTCTCAGAGTCAGAGTCAGAGTCTCAGAGTCAGAGTCTCCAGAGTCAGAGTCTCAGAGTCAGAGTCAGAGTCTCAGAGTCAGAGTCTCAGAGTCAGAGTCCAGAGTCAGAGTCAGAGTCTCAGAGTTCAGAGTCAGAGTCTCAGAGTCAGAGTCTCAGAGTCAGAGTCTCAGAGTTTAGAGTCAGAGTCTCAGAGTCAGAGTCTCAGAGTCAGAGTCTCAGAGTCCAGAGTCTCAGAGTCTCAGAGTCAGAGTCTCAAGAGTCTAGAGTCTCAGAGTCAGAGTCTCAGAGTCTCAGAGTCAGAGTCTCAGAGTCAGGCTCAGAGTCTCAGAGTCAGAGTCTCAAGTCTCAGAGTCAGAGTCAGAGTCTCAGAGTCAGAGTCTCAGAGTCAGGGGTCTCAGAGTCAAAGTCTCAGAGTCAGAGTCTCAGAGTCAGAGTCAGAGTCTCAGAGTCAGAGTCAGAGTCAGAGTCTCAGAGTCAGAGTCTCAGAGTCAGACTCAGAGTCTCAGAGTCAGAGTCAGAGTCTCAGGTCAGAGTCTCAGAGTCAGAGTCTCAGAGTCAGAGTCAGAGTCTCAGAGTCATAGTCAGAGTCTCAGAGTCAGAGTCTCAGAGTCAGAGTCTCAGAGTCAGAGTCTCAGAGTCAGAGTCAGAGTCAGGTCAGAGTCTCAGGTCTCAGGTCAGAGTCTCAGAATTTCATGAAATAATTTAAAAAAAATGCGTGGGGCTCCGCACAATTTCTATTTCTAGCCAGATACAGCTAAGCAGCTGGGGGCTGGAATCCGCAGCGCAGGGAGGCCCAAGCTTTCTGGGCACCCCCCGCTGCAAATTGCAGCCAGCAGCCGCCCCAGAAGATGGCGCGGTTCATTGAAGCGCCATCCTCTGGCGCTGAACCCCGCTCTTCCAGCGGCCCTGGTGGCGGTGGCACGCTGGGTAATAAAGAGTTTAGGGCCAGCTTTGTATTATCAGCTGGCCCTAAGCCCGAAATTTATGGCGGTCACGCCAATATTAGACATGACCGCCATGAATTTCTATTAAATAGTTTTAAAAAAAACACAACACAGAGAAAATGTTTTATTAGAAATAAAAAAAAAAACCATTAGAGACTCCATCTTTAATTAAAAAAAATCCTCTTCCGTCCGACGCAGTCCAAAACGCGATGTTCTCTCTGCTCATCCCTGTGCATAGATATAGATGTCTATGCACAGGGAATGAGCAGACTGAGAACAATCTCAGCTCTACTACATCAGGCAGCAGGCAGGCTCTAGGACCCTGGAGCTGTGGCAGCCAGCACACTGAGCAGACAGGACTCTTATCTGTGCGAGTTTCTACAGTTGCAAAGTAAACGAGTCCAATGCAAATAAATGACAAAACTAGGATTGCTTCAGGCTGAAGCTTCCGAGACACATCTGCTATTTGTAAATCTCACACTACTCGCTATTACTCGCTTCCCCATTCATTAACATTGGACTCGCTAGACTCGCAACGAGTAGCGAGTCCTGTGCTCGGACTCGCTAGAGTCAAGCGATTCCGAGTAATTTAGAATTCGCCCATCACTAGGTACCATATCCTAAGTAAGCCATGTAAAGCACATTTAACACTGAACAGAGAAAAAATACCGTATATACTCGCGTATAAGCCGAGTTTTTCAGCCCAAAATTTGGGCTGAAAAGTCCCCCCTCGGCTTATATGCGAGTATATAAAAAAAAATAAAAAAATACCGCAGCAGCCCCGGAGGTATACAGGCCCCCCATCAAGTTCCAGGGCCCCCCCCACCTTGCGCGCAGCCTGTAAAGGAAAATCATACTTGCCAGTGTCCAGTCGCGCCGTCCGCAGCTGCCGACATGACGATCCCGGGCTCCTTTCAGCTTCTTCCGCATTTCCTGTAGTCGCGGGCAATGACGTCATTGCCCGCGCGCACAGGAAGTCGGAAGCCGGAAGACGCTGAATGGAGCCCGGGATCGTCATGTCGGCAGCTGCGGACGGCGCGACTGGACTCTGGCAAGTATGATTTTCCTTTACAGGCTGCGCGCAAGGTGGGGGGGCCCTGGAACTTGATGGGGGGCCTGTATACCTCCGGGGCTGCGGCTGTATACAGCCCTGGGGCTGCGGCTGTATACAGCCCTGGGGCTGCGGCTGTATACAGCCCTGGGGCTGCAGCTGTATACAGCCCTGGGGCTGCGGCTGTATACAGCCCTGTGGCTGCTGCTGTATACAGCCCTGGGGCTGCGGCTGTATACAGCCCTGGGGCTGCTGCTGCTGTATATACCTCTGGGGCTGCATCTGGGGCTGCATCTGGGGCTGCATCTGGCTGCCTGGGCTGCATATGGGGCTGTATATGGGGCTGTATATGGGGCTGCATATACCTCTGGGGCTGCATATACCTCTGGGGCTGTATATACCTCTGGGGCTGCATCTGGGGCTGCATATGGGGCTGTATATGGGGCTGTATATGGGGCTGCATATACCTCTGGGGCTGCATATACCTCTGGGGCTGCATATACCTCTGGGGCTGCATATGGGGCTGCATATACCTCTGGGGCTGCATATACCTCTGGGGCTGCTGTATACTACCACTGGGGCTGCTGATGTATATACCACTGGGGCTGCTGCTGCTGTATATACCTCTGGGGCTGCATCTGGGGCTGCATATACCTCTGGGGCTGCATATACCTCTGGGGCTGCATATACCTATGGGGCTGCATATACCTCTGGGGCTGCATATACCTCTGGGGCTGCTGTATACTACCACTGGGGCTGCTGATGTATATACCACTGGGGCTGCTGCTGCTGTATATACCTCTGGGGCTGCATATACCTCTGGGGCTGCTGTATACTACCACTGGGGCTGCTGATGTATATACCACTGGGGCTGCTGCTGCTGTATATACCACTGGGGCTGCTGCTGCTGTATATACCTCTGGGGCTGCATCTGGGGCTGCATATACCTCTGGGGCTGCATATACCTCTGGGGCTGCATATACCTCTGGGGCTGCATATACCTATGGGGCTGCATATACCTCTGGGGCTGCATATACCTCTGGGGCTGCTGTATACTACCACTGGGGCTGCTGATGTATATACCACTGGGGCTGCTGCTGCTGTATATACCTCTGGGGCTGCATCTGGGGCTGCATATGGGGCTGCATATGGGGCTGCATATACCTCTGGGGCTGCATATACCTATGGGGCTGCATATACCTCTGGGGCTGCATATACCTCTGGGGCTGCATATACCTCTGGGGCTGCATATGGGGCTGCATATACCTCTGGGGCTGCATATGGGGCTGCATATACCTCTGGGGCTGCATATACCTCTGGGGCTGCATATGGGGCTGCATATACCTCTGGAGCTGCATATACCTCTGGGGCTGTATATACCTCTGGGGCTGCTGTATACTACCACTGGGGCTGCTGCTGTATACTACCACTGGGGAGGCTGCTGTATACCTCACTGCTGGGGGTTGTATACCTGTGCTGGAGTCCACCCTTGGCTTATACGCGAGTCAATAAGTTTTCCCAGTTTTTGGGGCAAAAGTAGGGGGGTCGGCTTATACACGGGTCGGCTTATACACGAGTATATACGGTAACCAAATTTATTTTAAATAAAAAAAAAGAAATGGATGTAAAGCATTTTTAGGCGCACAGGCTACAATACATACCGTGAGGAAACGCACTGGAGACGCCACCCGCTTATGTGTTGTGAAAACGCAGACGCCTGTCCGCCATGCTCTGAGGACGCTGAAGCAATGACAACTCAGTTTGGCACTGCAATCTCATTCGTCGACTGAATTCGCGCCAAAGCATGTAAACGGCGATTGGCTGATGCTGGAGCGCTTTGATTGGATGTTGAACTCCGGAAAGACAGACACTCCCCTGGAATCGCCATTTCTCTTCCCGGAGACATCTGTGTGTGGCTTTTGGAGAGTCCAACTTTATGTTAAAAACGCTGCTGCGCTGAAAGGTAAATATAATGTTTTACAAGATGCAAGAACAAAGGCTAATCATAGCCAGCATCAGAGGCTTACATTACCTTGCTTGTTAACCACATTTTTTTTTATTTGAATTTGTTTTGTAATCACCAGGACTATACAATATCACAGTGCGTCATTCCAAGAAATAAATTGAGCGACTCTGACCTACTGGGGAAAACAGTGCTGCGTTTCCTTAGGTAATATTTTTTTTTTTTTTAAGTGTTTAAGGTTGAATTCTGTTATTGTGGTGGATCGATTTTCAATTTTTTTTTATTTTACTTTGGATTTAAAATAACAGTTCCATCACCTATGAACAACGAGACACAAACACTCCTGGCTTTGGCCTTGGTGGAGGAGGAATTGCTGCAGGATGCCCAATCGGAGGCCAGGTAGAATAGACCAACTCGACGGATGTGGGTGCGTCCGTGGCTGCTCAACAGGGCCAATATTTCACACATGACACTCATCCGTCAGCTGGAGGACAGGAGCTCTCATGACTTTAGGAACACCTTTAAAATTCTGCTTGAAGGTGTCCGTCCTTTCATCGCCCGGGAGGACACTGTCATGCGCTTGGCTGTACCACCTGAGGAGCGGTTGGCTGTCACGCTGCGTTTCCTGGCAACTGGCCGCTCGATGACTGACCTGCAGTATTCTGCAGCAGTCTCACGGCCCCTGTTGAGTCGCCTAATCCCCGAGATATGTGAGGCCATTGTGAGGAGCCTGCTGCCATCCTATATGCCGTTTCCATCAACCCCCGCACAATGGGTGGAGGTTGCCAATGGGTTCCAAGCTCGCTGGCAATTCCCCAACTGCGGTGGGGCATTGGATGGTAAGCATGTAAGGATCACACAACCCCCCAACAGCGGGTCATTCTTTTTCAACTATAAAGGATATTTCAGTGTGGTCCTCATGGCCCTCGTCAATGCCCACTATGAATTTCTGTACGTGGATGTTGGGAGGAACGGTCGTGTGTCTGATGGGTGGGTGTTTTCTCAGACCTCCTTTGGTGAAGACCTTAGGAGGGGTATGCTAAACTTGCCCTCAAATGATGACACCACTGAACATCTGAACTTTGCGTTTGTGGGGATGAAGCCTTTCCACTTCATGCTAACCTACTACGGCCATATCCCCAGAGGACTCTGACCCCTGAGAAATGCATTTTCAATTACCGGCTATCACGGGCACGTCGTGTGGTTGAAAATGCGTTCGGGATCATGGCCAATAGATTCCGCTTGTTTCATACGCCTTTGAATATGAAACTGGAATCTATAGATATAGTAGTGATGGCGTGTTGTGTGCTGCATAATTTTCTGCATCGTAGGGATACTGCATCATACACGCCAGGAAGTTATGTGGATTCAGTGGACCCCACCACGGGAGAAATTCTACAGGGTGAGTGGCGTGGCCACGACCCTGGCATAGCGCCACTACAAGGGTTCAGCAGAATGCCAGGGCCAGAAGAGACAGCTACTGCTCCTATTTCAACGGCTCAGGTACGGTGGAATGGCAGCACAACATGGTGTAGGGTGTGTGCATAATACACCCTGGAATATTGGAAGATGGTTACCTTCCCTTTACTTTGTTCCTTAATATTCCTCCCTTATCTTACTCCACCTACCTTTTTCATTTACATTTAGTGGTGTAGACAGATGTTCGACCTGCATGTGCTGTTTTCATTTCAAACTTTATTACTGTACACATGCTTGTTCCTTTTGGATTTCATTATTAAATTTGTCAAATATAAAATTGAAATTGCTTTATAACCCAAAAAAAAAACAAAAAAAAAACATGACACACATTGCTCTGGAAATTATTTTAATCTGTGACATTAAATTAAGATTAACACAAACAACTCTGTCATTGCTTTGGTTCAACATGGGTTCAATATAACCTTGCATTAGGCAAAGCACAAAGGTAGCACAGAGACAAAGGGAATAGCACCGTACCTGTAGCATTGCCTGCAAATGTGATGTACAGTGGATTAAGCATTTGGTCACCAGTGTATGCTGTATGTGCGGCTCCGTGGCCAGATCTATAAATTCATTCACAATTGCATAGTGCCACACACAAGCGTTCCTGTTTCAAATTTGGGCTACGACCCCATTGCGTGGGTGAAAACAACCCACAGACATCAATGTCCGCGGCAGACAAATGAAAACGCTGGTGTGACGACCAATCGGAGTGGTAGGGGCGCGGTCTAATACTGTGTGGCACGCCTTGTTGGGAAAAATTCAGACCACATTGACGGTGAGGTAGTGCTGTGTGTCACGGCGATTTGAAAAGCCAACATCGCTTTAAGGTTGTTTCAGGCGATTCTGGAATCGCCGGTTCGCCCAGGGTTGACGGTAACATTGCTACGTGTGACGTTTCACAAGCGACGCTGCAGCGATGTGCGCGTTCATGAGATCGCCGCAACATCGCCGGCGATATCTCCCCGTGTGACGGGCCCATCAGGGCCACTTTACACACACCAACTTCTGTGTCCAACTTCTGAACAGATCTCTGGTTGCAGTGAAATCATGGACACATTGTTCCATTTGTACACAGCCACAAAATGGAACAATGTGTCCATGATTTCACTGCAACCAGAGATCTGTTCAGAAGTTGGTCACAGAAGTTGGTGTGTGTTAGGCGGCCGTCACACGCAACGATATATGGCTAGATATCGCTTGAACGCGCCTGATTAGACATCGCTCGAACGATGTGTATGCGTGTGACGGCACGACACGACAAACGAGAAATGATCAGATCGTTAGATCGAGATATGAGATCCGGACCTCATATCCCACGATATCGGCTCATTGAATAAGCACAATTGACGTGTCTAAATGAACGATATCATTTGAAAGCTGTGAATTGAGCGATGCCAAAATCTAACACGTAGGCATGCCGGGTATTCACCTGTGTCACGCCTCCTCAGTTGTGATTCGTTAACCCTCATGTGTTCCTATTGGCTGGCACCACATCAGCTATTATTGGTGGAATCTCCTGCGTTACGATTGGTTCTTTCTTCGCAGGGCGCCATTTTGGATGAGCTGTCACTTCAGCACTACTATACATAGGCGCTGTTTGGCTGATCATGCATTGTTGCTTTGAATTTACGGGCACACACAAGGGCGCCAAACTCAAAAACTCAAGTATTGGTATGGGCTCAATATAGTCTGCACACTCTCATACCCCCAAACGATCTTGCGTTACGCAGTACACAACGTGGCGTTACGCCACGCCCCCGGGTTCTTGTCCCGTAGGTGCCGCAGAAGTGTTCCTTGCCGTGTCACAGCGCGTACGGCGCCTTTAAATTTGGTTGGGCCACGCAAGCGGCCGTACTGACGACATGAAGTTGGTTTCTGTTTCATTCCGCCTGCAAGGTGCTAGCTCCTCCCATGCACATTGCAGCACAAGCATGGCCGCCACACGCCACGCTGCCACGTGGGGGATGGCGGAGCTCATGATTCTAATCGATCATTGTGATCGGTTGGATTATTGGGGCCACCATCACCACTGGCACCCCAGGCTGCGTAACCGCAGCACTGTGCGTAAGATACAGCGAGCCCTGCTCCGGCAGCTGGGGGTTGAGAGGGAGGTCAAAGCCATCCAGTATAAAATCGCTGATCTCAAATACAAGTGCCCAGGCTGCATTGTGGACATCCGTGCCAGGATTGCCAGGCTGCGTGGTGAGTAACTGTTGGACCCAAACACACAGCTGCACATGTACATGTACCAAACTAGACAGCAATGTCTCCAAACATATTAGGAGAGTGTGGTCCCCGGCCTGGCCCCGCCCATGTGGTTGCATATATTCTGCGTTGAGGCAGCCTTCACACTTGCATATGCCTCCGCAGCGTTCTGCCGAACCATCTGCAAGCCTCTGCATGCAGACGGCAGCCATATCCCTAAAAATGCTTCACACGGTGTCTGCAGATGCTTGCAGACACCCGTGCGCTCCCATTGGCCCCCATGAGTGATCGGTGCGCATGTGTAGCCATGGGCACAGATCACACACTTCCGTCCACACCGGGAATGCAACCTGTCATGGTGGCAATGGGAGTGCATGGCGGTCTGCATGCATCTGCAGACACCGTGTGGACCATTACAAAGGATAGGGCTGGCGGCTGCATGCAGAGGCTTGCAGATGGCTCGGGCAAACGCTGCGGAGGCATCTGCAAGTGTGAGGGCAGCCTAATTTGGAGGCAGGCCCTACACTTTGGCCTGGTCGGCCAACCTCCAACTCCCAAAACATAAATCCAAAAAAGGTGAAACATTACCTAAATGAAAGACACTCTTCAGGCTGCATCTTTACATTTATTCAATGCCGGGCACAGGCAGCATGGGAAGGGGATGGTCTGTGGAGTCCAGGTGACATATAGTACTGGCGACTGGACACTCCCTCCCCTTGCCATGCTGCCTGAAGCCTTGCTCCAAAAACCAAACATTGGCAGATTGATGATTGACGCACACTTTTGAAAGGACAAATCAACAATGAATGGGAATCACCATACATTTCTCTACTGTGTATTGATGCACCATGTGGATGTGAGAAGAATGTCCATTGCCTGTGGTTTCCCACCCAAACATGATTATGGGCAAACCAGTCATGTGCAGCACAAATGGTGAGGCCGGACTCAGGCGTAACCTCACTATATTTGTGCCTAACCTGACTCCACATTGTCAATTTGTTTTGGAGACATATGGATCATCCAAAAAACACACATGACACACTGCCCCACAGATGTGGCACCATATAGAGGGGACAAGATAGACACACCATGATGTTTGACCCTAAATAACAATCGCACCTGACCCAGAGGACTAGGCAGCCACAGTCCAAACATCACCAGCTTCTGCCCGTACATAAACTACAACACACATACATGAACCATGTGTTGGTGTATGTGGGCAAAAGCAAACCTATCTTGCCAGTGTAGTCGATCCTCCTGTCAGTAAACATACTGTGTCCTACCCACAGTACATGCATCCAACATGAGTATATGCATCCAACATGACCTGTCCCAGATTTGGTAATGTTGGAAAGACAATAGCCACACAATTAAAAAGATAGCCAGCAATGATTTGAACCGTTCTCCTAAAAGCTTTGTCATTGTGCTTACAAATACAGATGCTGCGGACTCGTCGTCCGAAGATGGCCACCATGGCCCACCCGCAGGTGGCCCACCTAACCCACCGGCACATCCGGCGCCAGGGACACCATCGCCCCCTAGTAATCGCGGCCCTGATGAGGAGGAGTTGCCATCTGCTGCCGGCCCTGAGGAGAGAGAGGAGTGGTCCGGCCAGTCGGGGACGGAGGAGGCTTCTGGCAACTCATCCCAGCCATGGATGGAGGAGGATGATGACATCCCCTCACCACCATGCCCACAGGAGGGCGAGGATGGTCTACAACAGGCTGGCCTGGATGATTGGCCACCCTCCAGCCCAGGGCCAATGTTGCCACCAAGCCACGTCATGTGGCCTCAGAGCCCCAGCCCGGAGTTACCCCACCTGACACACTGTCCAGCTCGGTGGCAAGCCCAGGGGTCACCATGTCCCCAGAGCCGGATGACCAGGAGGTGGCCTTCACAACAGGGCCTGCCGAGGAGGAGATGGCGGCGGCGGTTCCGGACCCAGTGCCCTCCCCAACAGGGCCTGCCCAGGAGGAGATGTCGGTGGCTGATCCGGACCCAGTGCCCTCCCCAACAGGGCCTGCCCAGGAGGAGATGGCGGAGGCTGATCCGGGCCCAGTGCCTTCCCCAACAGGGCCTGCCCAGGAGGAGATGGCGGCGGCTGATCCGGACCCAGTGCCCTCCCCAACAGGGCCTGCCCAGGAGGAGATGGCGGCGGCTGTTCCGGACCCAGTGCCCTCCCCAACAGGGCCTGCCCAGGAGGAGATGGTGGCGGCTGATCCGGACCCAGTGCCCTCCCCAACAGGGCCTGCCCAGGAGGAGATGGCGGCGGCTGATCCGGACCCAGTGCCCTCCCCAACAGGGCCTGCCCAGGAGGAGATAGCGGCGGCTGATCCGGACCCAGTGCCCTCCCCAACAGGGCCTGCCCAGGAGGAGATGGCGGCGGCTGTTTCGGACCCAGTGCCCATATTACTTACTTAAAGTGCACTTTTAAAATGTAACCTTTAATAAATATTTGTTAAAATAACAAAAAGTGTTCTCCCACACCTAGTGTCTAAAACACACACACATCAAACAGGGATGGGATAGTGTCCCTATTAATCCCTATTTCTGCTTCTGCCTAACAACGGAGATTTATACACCTGATTTGTACGGTGTCCCCGTTCCACGACGGCTATCCCTAGGTACTTGTTACCTGTATTTAGGGCACAGTCAAATCATACATCCATAGTTAAATAAGATACTATCTGAAACATGGGTCAAATCCCGATGTTCCTCCAATAACCCTTACTGACGTACGTGGTGTATATTATGGGGTAGTAAGGTGTATTGATTATACTGAGTCATCCTCATAAGGCAAATCACGTGTCTATAATGTACCGTTACTTCCATATATTATGGGCGCCAAATAAACGTCCCATAATTGATATAATGCCAGAGGTTCCTAGTATAACCAATATTTTAATAACCTTTACACCACTTATTCCTAACTCCCCCTCAAACGCTCATAGGGTATACCTAATTAAAGGAACTATTTCGCTGTCACCTTAATAACCACAGATGCACCAGTTGGCAGTATTATACAAATTGTGTGTTACTTATCTTGTACATGCTGTCCTATGAACTCGACGCGCGTTTCCACCCACTAATAACCCGTGGGTTTCATCAGGAGTGACAGTCCTATGTGACAAAGAATACCAGGGAGCCCTCCTTCAGCCCTCCTTGTGCGCCGACAGGGCCAACAATACAGCCTCCTATCTCCTTGATAGTCGGACCCAGTGCCCTCCCCAACAGGGCCTGCCCAGGAGGAGATGGCAGCGGCTGTTCCGGACCCAGTGCCCTCCCCAACAGGGCCTGCCCAGGAGGAGATGGCGGTGGATGATCGGGACCCACACTTGGAGGACTATGGTGGTAAGTGTGTATTTGTTGGGCATACACCCTGCATACTGTATTGAGTGTTGTGTTTATGGGCCACGTCACACACACAGATAATTGTGCTGATATTGTTCAGATATCTGTGGATGCAGTTAAATCATGGATACATTGCTGAATTTTGTGGTTTGCTCCTAATGGAACAATGTGTCCATGATTTCACTGCAACCAGAGATCTGAGAAAAATATATGCCCTGATATCTGTGTGTGTGACGTGGCCCTATCTTCCCTCATTATTGTGTCAGAGTGTGCATTTATTTTTGGCCATACTGTTTGTGCAGATGGCGAACATGCAGGTGCTGCAGGTTGGAGTGTGAGTGCCTCCACATCAACCCCGGAGAGTGCTGAGGATGGCAATCACTATGGTAAGATGCCTATCT
This sequence comes from Allobates femoralis, assembly GCA_033576535.1. NCBI lineage: Eukaryota > Metazoa > Chordata > Amphibia > Anura > Aromobatidae > Allobates > Allobates femoralis. The sequence goes on from JARQOC010000009.1 coordinate 119,835,595, forward strand.
GAATGTAAATTTCACAAACCTACACATCGCCTGTTTGTTGGTTAATGTGTTCTTCCTCGCAATACAGGTCTCCCTTCTCTGGAGGACGTTATCCGGGCCCACTCGCAGTTCGGCATACAGCTCCAGTTGTCACATGAGCGCCATCTGCAAGAGCTGGCCCGGTTAGGGGAGATGCTGGCTGCCCTCCAGCAACGACATGGTGGGCTCCCATGAGCGGGAGTGAATGGGACACTGTAATGGTCCATCTGGACCTAAAGGACTGTTGTCCATGTTGGACCCAAAAACTGTTTTCTTGCCATGTTGGCATTATTTTTTTATGTTTTTTTGCCCCTATTGGGCTCTTTTCTTATAGTGTCCAACATTTGGACCATAGGTAGTGTGTTGGGGCTACCCCGTTGGCCTCTTTTCTTATAGTGTACAACATTTGGACCATAGGTAGTGTGTTGGGCTACCCCGTTGGCCTCTTTTCTTATAGTGTCCAACATTGGCCCCATCACAAGTGAGTAGGGGTTCTTCCTACACTCAAACATCAAGGTGTACTTTGTGTGCACGGTATGCCACATTTTAAATTAACAATAAAATCTTTATGTCTTTCCCTTGATCTAAGCACACATACTGTATATGTACCGATTATGGGAGGTTAATGGTGGACTTTCAGCCCATCAAGGTCAACACATTGCCTCAACAGGTTGAGCCAGAGGAAGGGGTCAAAAACACATGTTCTAACACAAGCTCCACATTGTGAGCATGCCTTATGTCCACAAAGCAAGCATACATCCTTTTTAGGGAAAGGGATGATTATAGTTTGGAAATGGCCTTACCCCATCACCAACAAGTGTGTTCACTCCGTCGAGATCTAACAGCTGGCCACTCCACCCACAATAAGTCTTAACAATGTTGTCCCAAAATACAATGATGTTAAGGCCACCTCAGAGTTCTTTTGGGTGAACCTCTAATTAGTGAAGGCTACTGCTCAAGATCCAACATTTAAGTCTAAGGCCCCTCTACATATGAAGGTAGTGCGACATACAGCATGTGGGATAATATATGCTGAACGTCCAACAATGATGCCTTTACAAAAACACAGAATGCAACAATCACGGACAACATATTTACCGAGTGTGTCCACAAATTTTAATTTTATAAACAAAGATTTTGGAACATCCGTCCATTAGTCGCAAAACAAAAAAGGGACACTATAACACAAAGTAAAAAGCTCCAGCATATTGTGGGTACAAAATTAAAAGAAACCACACTTTGTTGGTGGGCATACACAAAGGGAAAAAAAAGAACATACAAAACCAAAAATATTAAAACAACTATAAATCTTCATAATGTGGCTCATCACCAAATTGGTCTTCAGGGTGGAAGCTGGGGTCGGCCCGTAGATTGGCAAAATAACCACCCCTGCTTCGCTGAGCCATGTAATGTCCTCTGCCAGATCTCCGCCCAGGGGAGTAATCCGGAGGGCCATGGTACTGCCAGGCCTGTAGGTTGGCGGGAGGCTGTGTAATGGGAGCAGGGAAACTGGAGGCGGCAGTCAGGGTCCCCAAATGTGCCTGTTCCATGACCTGGAGCATGACCCGCTCCGCATGGACTCTTTGGTCAGGGTCAAGAGATGGTAGCCTTTCATTGACCATCCCAGCAAAAGCACATTGGGGTTCCCGGATGTGCTGCTGCAAAACCTGTTGTGCCAGGGTCAACATTTCGGTGGGTGTGGACGCAGGTGGGTTTCTTGGCCGGGCCCGGGAATGTGTAAGTGGCAGAGAAGACGGGTTTGCCGAAGATCCTGCCTCCTGAACGGTCCCATCGGACGGTGTGTCCTGTGGGTTCATGGGTGACCCAGAAGAGGGGCCTTCAAGCGGATCCTACATGTGGAAATGCATAACAGATCATGAAACATAGCAGTAAAGTGTTTATTACAATTTAGAAAGTTAGGAGAAAGGTACATGTATGTCAGTACACTACACTGTGACAGATGTCCTGCAAACATGTCCTGACAGGACGTTAAAGGTTGGCACAATAAGACAACACACACTCGTTGTGTGTGAAAGGCGTGATGGATACAAATTAACTTGCTGTAAACAGGCTCCAGAAAGTTGGGAGCCCATTCTGGGGGAGTTTTGGCTTCACAAAATACAAAAAAAGGAGATTACATCCGTCCAACATGTGTATGGTGTGAGAATTGTGTTAGTAGTGGCATAGGTCACAGACTTACTTGTTGTTGGTCAACGGCAACTTCCGCATTGGCCTGTGGTGGCTGGCTAAAGGTCTCATTCCCTAACATTTGCCGCGGCTCCTGCTGCTCGAGAGTAAAGAGCATGAGCTCATAGTACCACAGGGTGGGTACATACACCTCATCTGCAGCCATTCCTGATCTTCTGGAATCGTTGACCTTATCATGCTCCTTCTTGAATACTGTTTTCAAGGATTGAATTTTTCAGCGCACAAACTCAACGTCCAGCTGTTGGCCAGGCATATAGTGGTGACAGACCTCCAGCAGCTTCTGATACGCCGCTAGTCGGAGGGCCCTGTTGTATGCCGCTCTTCTCGTTTGCCATAAACATGGGTTTGCTCGGTACGCTTCAATGAAGGCGGCCACAAAATCTCTATTTGGGCGGGGCATCTGCAATACAAAATAAATACAATTCAGTACACATCAGAGGGGCCCATGGTTAAAACTATGTTAAACTCACATCCACAGGATGACAAGTCAGCTAACATGATCAATGTAAAATGGCGATGCTCAAAAACACATCAGCAGCCTTGCTTCAACCAAGATTCTTGTTTAACTCACATGGATGTGTGCTGTTGTGACAGTGACAATACAAATGTGTGGCAGGACTAGAATATAATAAACAGCATTTAGATGTGTCTGTCTCATCTACTAATCTGAACATACCTTGTCTTTAGAAGACACAGTGTCCAAAGTGAAAAAGATGCTGGTAGCTGTCTGTTCCAATTCCCAAGTGTGAAGGGACGCACAAAAGAGCAGGTAAGCCACATATGTTGACAATGCACTATTTATCCTAATTGAAGCTATTGCTGTTTGATTATCACAGGTGCGATATGCATATGCATCGCAAGTGCCACGCCTGTTGGAGGACGTAACGTCTGCGTTGGGTGTGGTCCAGCGCTTGGAGACACGCCTGCTGTCTAACATTGCCTCGGCGTTGGGTGTTTGACAATGCTGGACCCACGCCTGTTTGGAGGACGTTACATCGTGGTGGGGTGTGGTCTTGCGCCGAGGAGACACGCCTGTTTGGAGGACGCTTCGCCTTGTGATTGGATGTTGTAAGTATATATTGACGCGACGTTTGCACAAACATGTGCTTGCTGCAGAGTTGTCGCAGGTATGTATTTTGTTATTCTGCATGTCAAACATTGGCTATGGGGGACACTATAGCGTTGGCAAAATGGATATGACCGGTTTTCTGTTCAGTCCACCCATCTGCTATATATGCTATCTTGAAAAGTGCTTTCTTTATGTTATTTGTGTAGGTAACTTTGCTAAATACACCATTGCACTCTTGGATTATTTGCATCAGGATAATGTTCATCTTTTTGTTGGCTTGACATTTGAGTGACACCCATCTCAGCGACCAGTGCATGTGAGTTTTATTGTGCTTCTTTACTGTTATTTTCACTATACAAATTGTCCGCCGTGTGTGATGTATTTTGGCTTCGCTTTAATGCTGTAGAGAGTGTGATGTTGGTGAATTACTCGACGCCTTCATTAATCCTGAATGTGTTTTTTGTTTGGAGCACATCATTTCCACATGTGTTGTGCAACAGTACATATTTCTGCAATGTAATGCTCAGTAGAGGCCCCTTTTGTTTAATGCTCAAATTTAAGCCAAAACACCTTTGTGCGTAGTGACCGTTTTTAACATCATTTGGCCTCTAAACAGCATGAATCCTGAGGAATGTGCCGTGGTGGGGGCTGCATTTCTGGTGGAGGCTGCACGTCTGGAGGAGGAGAGGCAGGAGATCTGCAGGAGGAGTCCACGACGCATCTGGACCAGGGAGTGGCTTCAGCAGCGCAATCAACATTCACACATTCACCTTGTGCGCCAACTTCGCCAAGACTTTCCCCGGGACTTCCAGAATTTTCTGCGGATGTCACAGGAGTCCTTTCAATTCCTGTAGTTACCCCGCTCATTTCCCGCCAAGATACAGTCATGCGTCCAGCAGTCCCTGCGGAGGAGAGGTTGGCCGTCACACTGCGCTTTCTCGCCACAGGGCGCAGCATGCAGGACTTAGAATACTCCTCAGCTATGTCGTGTCCGCTCCTTAGCCAAGTGATACCGGAGACCTGTGAGGCTATACTGCGCTGTCTTGCTCCCACATACATGCGCTTGCCCCAAAACCCGGCCGAATGGCTAGCCACTGCCGCCGAATTCAGCCATAAGTGGCAATATCCGAACTGTGGGGGTGCCATAGACGGAAAACATATTAGAATCAGCCAACCACACAACAGTGGCTCTTTTTTTTTTAACTACAAAGGCTATTTTAGCATTGTGTTGTTGGCAGTGGTGAACGCCAACTATGAATTTATGTATGTGTGAGTGGGAACAAATGGGCGTGTTTCAGATGGCGGGGTCTTTGACCAATCAACTTTTGGCCAAAAGCTGAAAAATGGCTGCCTCAATTTGCCTCACACAAATGTCACCTGTGAAAACCTAAACTTCGTCTTCCTGGCAGATGAGGCGTTCCCACTCCATCCCAATTTGCTTAAACCGTATCCCCAGAGGCATCTTACTCCACCACAACGCATTTTTAACTATCGTCTTTCACGGGCCCGCCGAGTGGTGGAGAATGCCTTTGGGATTATGGCTAGCCGGTTCCGGATTTTCCACACGGCCATTAACATGAAACTGGAATCTATTAACCTCGTTGTTATGGCCTGTTGTGTGCTGCACAATTTCCTACGACGCAGAGATCACCAGGCCTACACCCCACCAAACTATGTGGACTACATTGACTCCAGCAATCGCGAGGTGGGCTGGCGTGCTGAGGCCACACACGTGGCAGGACTACAGCCATTAGGCCGTGGAAGCAACCGGCAGGAGGCACAGGAGATTAGGGACCGGTACTGCCAGTACTTTAATGGTCCAGGGGCTGTGAGCTGGCAACACAACCTATAGTAGTTACCAGTGTGCCATTTGGAAATTTTCATTTGACATTTGTGATGTGTCCTGAGGCTCAGGTTTGGAGCCAGGGCATGTGTCCTTTTTTAATTTGCTACAGGTGTTATTTTTTTAAAATTAAAAACCAGATTTAGGGAAAACTAAGTTACTATGTTTGTAAGAGGCCGAGGCCTTGCCTAATTGATGGGAGCTATGTGTGGCAGACATACCTGTTGTCTGTGACATAAGCCGGAGGTTTTTCCGTCTTAGTGCATGTGGGCACTAAGAGTTTTATTAGTGCAGAAGGGCCCGGCTTATGGGTCCTGTGAGAGACGGGCGGGACCAGGACCCACATACCTCCCCAAAGGCCGTGGTGACAGTGCTCACAGTTTTTGAACAAAGCACCTAGGGACAGAGTTAGGACTGTCTCGACCAGGGCCTACCGTGAAGTTGGTGAGGCAGCTTACTGTACGTTTTTAATAAAAAATGTATAAACCAAAAGGCCCTGATTTTTGTCACAGCACTTGCTATTTGCAGCAAAGTGTATTAGGAAAACCAGAATCAATACACACATACATATGTTGGCCCACATATATGCTGGGCACAACACAATTGTTGGCAACGCAGAATACAGAAGGTGAAAAACATTACGGCCCCTGGAACAATGAATGCTGAGAAGCGTTTTGCTTCCTTTCCGTTGCCCAGGGACGTCGCTATGCATTAAGAATCGGGGCTCAAGCCCCGATTCTTACGCATAGAGCCCCGAATCTCGCCAGCGGTCAGGGCAGAATTTGTAACATTGCAGGAAATCGTCACTTACTACAGCAGTCAGAGAACTACCCCTCCTCCTGTCACCATGTGCCAAGGGCAGCACCGCCTGCCTCGCCGACAGGTATGCTGGGTATTGTAGTCTGAACGTCTTATACGTTCAAGCCTGAAAGAGGATTTCAGACTACAAATACCATGGTGCAGTGCGGCGGGCGCCGGCCAATAACGTTCTTGTCTCATGAAGGACAGAGGTTAACCATGCGCAGAAGGTTGCTTGTCTCATGTGGATGTCAGAGCTGTGAGGAGATGAGTGCAGGGAGGCTGAGAAGGCTCTGGTGACCCGGAGGGATGGCAGAGGGCACGGGGAGCTGTGCAAGAGGATGAAGGGGGTCATTAATGGAGATAATAGGGTGATGGGTGCTCCATGGGGGGATGGGTGCTCCTTAAGGCCACAAAGGGGTGCACTGTGTGTATGCGCCCCAAAATAGGGGCAGGCTCCTGTACCCCTAGGACTCTGATACAATTTAGTTATGGCCTCTGCCTTCATTATTCTTCAGTCATTGTTCCCATAGCTGTAAAGTCTTGAGATCTTTTTCCTGATTGAGTTTAGTGGTGTCCAGCTGTGGTGAACTACTGCTCCCAGCATACTGTGGATTGCCTGTGTAATCTGGCTACAGTCCTGAGTCCTGACTGAGCCGTCCGGTCCGCCCAATAAAGAAACCTACAGTCCTACACACACAGGCGAGCGGGCGGGGAGGGGGGGTTTGTGCCTGTCCCGGGCTGGTAGTCAGGAGAGAGAGTTATGAGGTGTGTATATATATGTATACATCAGGCGCAGGCACACACTATGAGGTATTATACCTCATAGTGTGTGCCTGCCTGGTGATGTATACATATATATACACACCTCATAGGGTGCCTGCCTAATGTATACATATATATGCCTGAGGCACACACACTATGAGGTATATATATGTATACATCAGGCAGGCACACACACTATGAGGTGTATATATGTATACATCAGATCAGGCAGGCACACACACTATGAGGTGTATATATCATGTATACACCTCATAGTGTGTGTGCCTGCCTGATGTATACATATATATACCTCATAGTGTGTGTGCCTGCCTGATGTATACATATATATACCTGATGTGTATATATATGTATACATCAGGCAGGCACACTATGCCTCATCAAATAAAAATTGGTGGTGGCGGAAGTGATGGGGGGGCGCCAAAATAAGTCCTTGGCTCGGGTGCCAGAAAACCTAGTTACACCTCTGGTCAGGACCATTCGGAGGACACAAGTTGACAGACTGTCGTGAATATTTTACTGAACCTTGCAGCTGCCGCTCACTGGACCTGCCGCTGCCGCTCCTTGGTCCCGCTGCCGCTCACCGGATCTACCACAAACACGCTTCCTGGACCCGCCAACGTCCTCTGTAATCACTGGAGGTACCTGCATTGTAATCACTTATAAATGTCTGTGTAGAGGTGGTATTAATATTATATGGCCAGTATGGTCAGTGGTGATGTAATAGTGGTCTCTGTGTAGAGGTGGTATTAATGTTATATGGTCAGTGTGGTCAGTAGTAATGTAATAGTGGTCTCTGTGTAGAGGTGGTATTAATATTATATGGTCAGTGTGGTCAGTGGTAATGTAATAGTGGTCTCTGTGTAGAGGTGGTATTAATGTTATATGGTCAGTGTGGTCAGTGGTGATGTAATAGTGGTCTCTGTGTAGAGGTGGTATTAATGTTATATGGTCAGTGTGGTCAGTGGTAATGTAATAGTGGTCTCTGTGTAGTGGTTTTTATTCAGTAACTAGTAAAAAGGCCCGATGCAATTGCATCGGGAGCGGTGTGAAATGAATTGTGTGTATACAGGCGGGTCAGTGGGTAGCAGAGTATGGAGGCGGCTCTGTGGGTAGCAGAGTATGGAGGCGGCTCTGTGGGTAGCAGAGTATACAGGCGGCTCTGTGGGTAGCAGAGTATGGAGGCGGCTGTGTGGGTAGCAGAGTATCGAGGCGGCTGTGTGGTGGAGGGGTGAGGAGAGGTGCGGCTCTGTGGTGGAGCGGTGAGGAGAGATGCGGCTCTGTGGTGGAGGGGTGAGGAGAGAAGCGGCTGTGGAGGAGGGGTGAGGAGAGATGCGGCTGAGTGGTGGAGGGGTGAGGAGAGATGAGGCTCAGTGGTGTAGGGTTGAGGAGAGATGCGGCTCAGTGGTGGAGGGGTGAGGAGAGAAGCACACAGTATATACATACATAAAACATTGTATAGACACACAGTATACAGAGATTACACACAGTATACAGACATTAGAAGGTGTAGACACATTACAAGAGTGTAGAGACATTAGACACAGAGTGGACAGAGAGACATTAGAACAGAGTGGACAGAGAACTAGACACAGAGTGGACAGAGAGACATTAGACACAGAGTGGACAGAGAGACATAGACACAGAGTGGACAGAGAGACATGACACAGAGTGGACAGAGACATGACAACAGAGTGGACAGAGAGACATGAGACACAGAGGGACAGAGTGACAGAGGGACATGAGACACAGAGTGGACAGAGACACATGAGACACAGAGTGGACAGAGAACATGAGGACAGAGGAAGAGAGGACAGAGACATCATGAGGAGACAGAGTGGACAGAGACACATGAGGGACAGAGTGGACAGAGACACATGAGGGACAGAGTGGACAGAGACACATGAGGACAGAGTGGACAGAGACACATGAGGGACAGAGGGACAGAGACACAGAGGGACAGAGACACATGAGGAAGAGTGGACAGAGACACATGAGGGACAGAGTGGACAGAGACACATGAGGGACAGAGACACATGAGGGAGAGAGTGGACAGAGACACATGAGGGAGAGAGTGGACAAAGACACATGAGGGAGAGAGTGGACAGAGACACATGAGGGACAGAGACACAGGGAGAGAGTGGACAGAGACACAAGAGGGAGAGAGTGGACAGAGACACAAGAGGGAGAGAGGGGACGAGGAGAGACACATGAGGAGAGAGTGGACAGAGTGAGGGACAGAGACACAATGAGGGAGAGAGTGGACAGAGACACATGAGGGAGAGAGTGGACAGAGACACATGAGGGAGAGAGTGGACAGAGACACATGAGGGAGAGAGTGGACAGAGACACATGAGGGAGAGAGTGGACAGAGACACATGAGGGAGAGAGTGGACAGAGACACATGAGGGAGAGAGTGGACAGAACATGAGGGAGAGAGTGGACAGAGACACATGAGGGAAGAGTGAGAACAGGAGAGGTGCATGCTCCTCTGACCTCTAGCCAGTCCATGGTCCCTCTGTCGTCATTCCTCCCTCCATGCTCCTCTGACCTCTTCCTCCCTCCATGCTCGTGTGTCCTCCTGCAGACTCCTCTGTCCACTTGCTCCAGACGCTTCCTATGAAGAGGATGTAAGAGGAGGTTGTGGTTGTGAGGGGCAGACTCCTGTGTACTCCTCCAGACTCCTATGTCGTCCTCCTCCTCAGTCCTCCTCCGCAGCGGTGATGAGGAGGTTGTGGTTGTGAGGGGCAGACTCCTGTGTCCTCCTCCAGACTCGTATGTCGTCCTCCTCCTCAGTCCTCCTCTGCAGCGGTGATGAAGGGGGCCGCTAATGGTGCCGGCGGCCACTTTAGTAATACGGCTCCCCCGGGCTGCGGCGGGCGGCGGGCCCTTGTGTAATGTGGCTTAGCCGGCGGGCCTGGAGGGTGTAAAGAGAGTGCGGCGGTGGTGGAGGCAGCAGCGTGCGGGGTTGTGCAGTGACTGGAGCATGCAAGGAGCCGGCACCAGGCAGCGTGATGGGTGTCGCAATATGGCGGCGCTTCCGGGGTAGGCAGGCATAATCTGCAGTTTAGCGCAGGCGCCCTTGCTCCATAGCGGCACAGTAGCCAGAAGCTCTAAACTGCAGATCATGTATAGAGATGGACAGTAATATTCGGGCACTATGTACCATATATACTCGTGTATAAGCAGAGTTTTTCAGCCCGAGTTTTTGGGCTGAAAATTTACCCCCTCGACTTATACGCGAATCAATAGAAGATAAAATCTTGCACATGGCGCCATCTGACCTAAGGCCGACCTTGCTGCAGCCAATAGGCAGGCTCAGGCACCCAGCGTCTGAGAAGCTATTTATTTAAGTACATTTTACTTGGGTTTTATTTAAATTTATTCCGAAAAATGCAGCTCAGTGGGCCCGAGCCCCGGATGTTTTTTGACCCTAGCAACGCCCCTGCCGTTGCCATACATTTTTCCCACAATACCGCTTTACAACACATGCGTTTTTTAAAAAGACATTTTAACCAATAAAATTTTAAATAACACATAGCAAACACATATGCGTTTGGTATGCGATTTTAGCCAAAACAGTGATGCCGCAAAGATAGGTCGCCACAGGGTGCCAGTCCCTTACGGTGTGCAAAAACAACAACCATTCATCAACGCATAAGTGTTCTGATTGTGGACGGCGCACAAGGGGGATGGCGCTTTCTAACTTTCCGTAGTGGCATGTAAGGTTTTTTGTATAGCACACCGTGTTTACACATATGGATTGAGATGCACATCACAGGACATTCGGAAAATGAGGCCGCCATGTTTGCAAGGACGTCTGACCAATGAGGACGCAGTACTGGCCACCAATGATGGAGTGAGGGGCGCGTATTCAAAACCATGTAGCACGCCTATGTACTCCAATTTACCTACAAATACGCCCACATTTACTCCTAAATCGTTTACGAGGCTTCTGTGTGACTGTTTGCTAACGATGTGCACAGATGATAAGTAGATCGCTCATACGACCGCTGGATCGCTGCATCGGGGAGTCGACTGAGCGATGTCTGTGCGTGTAACGTAACGACGATCGATTACATACATCGTACGGACAATGCGCAAATCAGACATCGTTTCGAACATCGTTATCTATATCGTTGCGTGTGACGGCCGCCTAAAGCGGCCCTGAATCTGATCAATTCCAGAGTTATTTCTTCATGATCTTTTTCGTTCTGTTTTAGAACCAACAATAAAAATTGTTCTGAGCAAGACAGTTGAATCTTTTCCCATTCTTTGTGGAATTCGGTATGTTTGGTTGTGATAGCAGGGTTTTTTGAGACTCGGAAATGTGCTCTTGGACATTAGTTGACATTGGTCCGAGAGCACATTTCCGAGTCTCATACGCTTTTTCCTCATCCGATTCTCGGATTGCGAGTCTATGCGAGTCACGGACGAGACTCGCCAATGCAAGTCTATCGGTCCGACAAAAAACACGGATTGCACTCGGACCGCACTCGCACCATCCTAGTCTGATGTGAGTTTTAATTGATGCATAATCATTCTGTAGCTCAGACAACTGTACAAAATGCACCTGTTAATGATTATACAGTAACTAGCTGCTGAGGAAAAAAACGGATTGCACACGGACAGCACTCGCAAGCCACACTGACCAAAAGTCAGATGACACTCATTCGACTCTCGGATCCGAGAATCGGACCATTTTTAAACTCGGATGTGTGTCCATACCCTTAAAGTGAAGTCAAAGGGCTGCTTTACACACACCAAGTTCTGTAACCAACTTCTGAAATCAGATCTCTGAAATCAGATCTCTGAAATCATGCAGTGAAATCATGGACACATTGTTCCATTTTGTGGCTGTGTACAAATGTAACAATGTGTCCATGATTTCACTGCAACCAGAGATCTGTTCAGAAGTTGGTCTCAGAAGTTGGTGTACGTAAAGCGGCCCTGAAAATTTAATCAATTAAATAGATGCACCCAAGGGTTAATTGGGGCTCTATATTCAAAGGTTAGCTACTCTATTCCTGTAGGTGTCTTTTTAGTTTCTTTTTTGTTTTTTGTCCCTATATTATAGCATAATTTTCTCATAATTTTTACTTCGTGTTATGTGTAATAATGTGCATTATTATCCTAATATTTCAGAATAAATTATTATAGATACACAAATACTATTGATTGAATTGGATATTGATAAAAAATTACTGTTGTAGCAAATGTTAAAATATCTATTATATAATTGCCGTAGCGACTTCCGTCGGAGCGGCGCTGCTTCCGGTGGCTTGGTTAGCGAGTCCGAGCTGCTTCTCCTGGACTCTCCCCGTGGCCGCGTAGCGGGCATTGCGAGTCGTTGCAGCCTCGCGAAGCAATGCCCGCGAAGCGGGCATTGCGAGTCGCTGACACCTACCACTAACCAAGCCACAGAAGCCCATAGTACTGTAGTGTACACCGCTATAGTATACTACAGTCCCATGCCCATAAGCGACATGGGACTGTAGTATACCATCGCGCTGTACACTACACCCTCCTGCCGCTCTTACACACTACCCCGCCCACCACTAACCAAGCCACAGAAGCCCATACTACTATAGTGTACACCGCTTAAGTATACTACAGTCCCATGCCCATAAGCGACATGGGACTGTAGTATACCATCGCGCTGTACACTACAGCCTCCTGCCGCTCTTACACACTACCCCGCCGCTGCTCCCCTACACCCTAAGCCCCGTCGGCTAACACCGCCGCACCCCTACACCCTAAGCCCCAACCCGCCGCACCCCTACACCCTAAGCCCCGACCCGCCGCATCTATGCCCGCCGCTGTCGTTAACACCGCCGCACCCCTACACCCTAAGCCCCGACCCGCCGCATCTATGCCCGCCGCTGTCGCTAACACCGCCGCACCCCTACACCCTAAGCCCCGACCCGCCGCATCTATGCCCGCCGCTGTCGCTAACACCGCCGCACCCCTACACCCTAAGCCCCGACCCGCCGCATCTATGCCCGCCGCTGTCGCTAACACCGCCGCACCCCTACACCCTAAGCCCCGACCCGCCGCATCTATGCCCGCCGCTGTCGCTAACACCGCCGCACCCCTACATCCTAAGCCCCAACCCGCCGCATCTATGCCCGCCGCTGTCGCTAACACCGCCGCACCCCTACACCCTAAGCCCCGACCCGCCGCATCTATGCCCGCCGCTGTCGCTAACACCGCCGCACCCCTACACCCTAAGCCTCGACCCGCCGATACCCCCTAAGCCCCGCCGACTATCCCCTAAGGCACCGCCGCCCCTAACCTCCCGCCGCTCTCCCCTGCCCCTCTCGCTAAAGCCCTACACCCTAAGCCCCCGCAGTCCCCTAACCTAACGTCGCTCTCACCTAAGGCCCTACACCTCAAACCCCCGCCGTGCCCTAGCTAACGTCCCCGTCGATCACTTACATGCCTTCAAGTCATCTGATCGTCCGTCCGATCCACAAGTCCTCCGTCCGGCCAGGCGTCCTCTTCCTCCGGCCCCGGGGTCTTCTGTCTTCTTTCCGCCTCTTCGTCCGGCCCCGGGGATCTTCCACCTCCGACGTCCTCTTCGTTCTCATTCACATACAATGGACGAAAAATCCCCCATTCTATCTCAATCAGATCTGAGGGCCTCTTCTGATTGGTCGATGTATACTGCCCTCAGCCAATCAGAAGAGCCCCTCAAAACTGAGACGCAGTTCTCATTCAGGTCCGACTTTTTTTTTCCCCATTGACATACATTACCGGTGTGTCGGCGATTTTATGGCCGCCCACCTGGTTCTATTTGTCGGCCCTAAAATCGCGGACACACCGCTAATGCATCTCTATGGCCAGTCAGCCCGATTTCGGATTGAACGCCGACCAATCAGAATTCGAGCTCACTGCCCATAGACATGCATTAGCGGTGTTTCCCGATTTTAGGGCCGACAAATAGAACCAGGTGGCCGGCCATAAAATCGCCGACACACCGGTAATGTATGTCAATGGGGAAAAAAAAAGGCGGACCGGAATGAGAACTGCGTCTCACTCTGACTTAAAAAAAAATATAAATTAAATAATAAAATAAATTATTTAAAAACAATTTAAAAATAATAAATAATTAATTAAAAAATAATAAATAATTAAATAAAAATAATAATAAAAAAAAAAAAAAACGCCGGACCTGAATGAGAACTGTGTCTCCGTCTAACTTAAAAAAAATAAATAAATTAAATAATAAAAAAAATCATTTAAAAATAATAAAAAAATCATAAATAAATCATTAAAAAATAATAAATAATTAAATAAAAATAATAATAAAAAAAAAAAAAAAAGCGGACCTGAATGAGAACTGTGTCTCCGTCTAACTTAAAAAAAATAAATAAATTAAATAATAAAAAAAATCATTTAAAAATAATAAAAAAATAATAAATAAATCATTAAAAAATAATAAATAATTAAATAAAAATAATAATAAAAAAAAAAAAAAAGGCGGACCTCAATGAGAACTGTGTCTCCGTCTAACTTAAAAAAATTAATAAATAAATAATAAAAAAATAATTTAAAAATAATTTAAAATAATAAAAAAATAATAAAAAAAAAAAAAAAAAGCCGGACCTGAATGAGAACTGTGTCTCCGTCTAACTTAAAAAAAATAAATAAATTAAATAATAAAAAAAATCATTTAAAAATAATAAAAAAATAATAAATATATCATTAAAAAATAATAAATAATTAAATAAAAATAATAATAAAACAAAAAAAAAAAAGGCGGACCTCAATGAGAACTGTGTCTCCGTCTAACTTAAAAAAAATAAATAAATAAAATAATAAAAAAAATAATTTAAAAATAATTTAAAAATAATAAAAAAATAATCATAAAAAAAAAACATAATAATTAAACAAAAATTATCTAAATTTTAATAATAAAAAAAAAACATTAAAAAAAAAAATTAAAAATTAAAAATAATTTATTAAATAATTAAAAAATATTACAAAAATAATAATAAAAAAAAAAGAAAATTAATGAAAAAAATATTATACAAATTTGACTATTAATAACAATTATTAAAAAAAAAAAAAAAAAATTCTATTTTTATAAAAACATAATAAAAATAAAAAAAAATAATAATCAAAAAAAATTTATAAAAATTTTAATAATCAAAAAAATTATTTAAAAATTTTTATACAATCATAAAAAAATAAACCAAAAAATTAATTAAAAAAAATTATCAAAAAAAAAAACAAAAAAAAAAAACACACAGTCGTTGCTATTACGCTATTTATTGCCGCGATTCGCTGATTGACACTTTCCGGTCCCGTCCAATGATGGCTCTGAGCCGAGTCGTCTGCCCGCTAATAGAACCAGCGGCTCGGCCATAAAATCGCCTCCTTTGTCTATCTATCTCCATAGGAAGGCGCCGTCCAATCACAATCGCCGCGCCTTTTTTGAAAATACATAGCGACCAATCACATTCATGGCGCCAGCTTTCTCAAGTTGCCGCCCTCCAATCAGATAAGCCCGCTTATTTATAGCGCGAACTTTGAATCTTCAACCTCTTTGAATCCTCTTTGTGGGAGAACGAGAACCTATCGCTGGACTATCTGTTGGAGTATATTTCTGCCGAGAAATCCATCCTTCGTGAGGGTCTTTCGAGGACAACGAGAAGCTACCGCTGGACCGTCTGTTCGACAACATTTGAGCCGAGATATCCATCCTTCGTGCGGGACGTCGGGAAGCAAGCGCCGGATCGGGATCTGCGATTGATCAGCTAAGATATCCTTTGGACAATCTACCTTTTCACATCAGAGCCTATATTCCTGATGCTGACTTTTATTTTCATCTCTTTTTTACTATCTTTCTTTTTCACCACTTTTACTATTTTGCGCCATGCAGCGCCAATCGCCGCTGCATGGAGCGTGCGCCACTGTTCGGACACTTCGCCGCTGAAAGCGCCGACTTCTGCGCTACAAGCGCAAACTTCGGCGCTTCTAGCGGCCTCCGCGGTCTATGAGACCGCTGTGTCCGAACATGCATTCACGCGCCGCCCGTACAACTCGCCGCTCTAAGATGGCCGACGCGAAATCTTCATTCATAAAATGGCGCTAGACTTCAGCCGCCGTGTGATTGGCCAGCGGAATCTTCATACACATGGCGCCGTCAATCCGGTTGGTCGGCGCTATTGTGTGAAGATGCCGCTGTCCTATCACAACTCAGCGGGGCGGAGCTATAGACTTCCACTCTCCCGAACGCCGTGTCCGAAAATCGCACCAGGGGCTCGGCAAGGAAACTTCCGTGCATTTTCAAAATTGCCGCCTCGATTCTCATTGGATGTCGACTTTCCATAGACATCCATTAGAAATGAGCCGCGATTCTGATTGGTTGTTCTTTATGGCGCTTTGATTCCGATTGGTCACCGCACAGCGGGGACTTCGAAAATTTTGTTGCCGAGCGCCTGGTACGATTTTCGGATATGCCGTTCGGCCGGCTGGAAGTTTGTAGCTCCGCCCCGCTGAGTTGTGATTGGACAGCGGCATCTTCACACAATAGCGCCGACCAACCGGATTCACGGCGCCATTTTTATGAAGTTTTCGCTGCCCAATCACATCGCGGCTGGCGTCTGCCGGCTTTTTATGAATAAACTTTTCGCGTCGGCCATCTTAGAGCGGGAAATTTGAATTGGTGAACAATGTAAAAGTGAAAAAGCTGTTTTCACAGTACAATCTCACAACAGAGTATATATTCCTAATGCCTATGCTTATATTAACCCTTTGTTTTTACAAATTATATATCAGCTACATTTATGCATACTGCCCTCTTCTTTTCATACTTTATTAACCCCTTCTATTCTATTTCTCCTCCATTTGCTATCTGACTATGTGCACTACTAAGGCCATTTTAATATTAACCCCTTCTATTCTATTACTTCCACACTGCCTATCTCACTATCTGCTCTACTAAGCCCATTTTACTATTAACCCTTTCTATTCTATTACTGCTACACTCCCTATCTCACTATCTGCTGTACTAGCGCCTTTTTTATATTTACCCTTTCTATTCTATTAGTGGCACACTGCCTATCTCACTATGTTCTCTACTACGGCCATTTTAATATTAACCCTTTTATTCTATTAGTGCTACACTGCTTATCTTACTATCTGCTGTACTACGGCCATTTTAATATTAACCCTTTCTATTCTATTACTGCTACACTGTGTATCTCACTATCTGCTCTACTACGGCCTTTTTTATATTAACCCCTTCTATTCTATTAGTGCTACACTGCCTATATCACTATCTGTTGTACTACGGACATTTTATTATTAACCCCTTCTATTCTATTAGTGCTACACTGCGTATCTCACTATCTGCTCTACTACGGCCATTTTAATATTAACCCTTTCTATTCTATTAGTGCTACACTGCCTATCTTACTATCTGCTGTACTATGCCCTTTTTTATATTAACCCTTTCTATTCTATTAGTGATACACTGCGTATCTCACTATGTGCTGTACTACGGCCATTTTAAAATTTACCCTTTCTATTCTATTACTCCTACACTGTGTATCTCACTATCTGTTCTACTACGGCCTTTTTTATATTAACCCCTTCTATTCTATTAGTGCTACACTGCCTATATCACTATCTGTTGTACTACGGCCATTTTCTTATTAACCCCTTCTATTCTATTAGTGCTACACTGCGTATCTCACTATCTGCTGTACTACGGCCATTTTAATATTAACCCCTTCTATTCTATTAGTGCTACACTGCCTCTCTCACTATCTGCTGTCCTACGGCCATTTTAATATTAACCCTTTCTATCCTATTAGTGCCACCCTGACTATCTCACTATCTGCTGTACTACGGCCATTTTAATATTAACCCCTTCTATTCTATTAGTGCTACACTGCGTATCTCACTATCTGATGTACTACCCCCTTTTTTATAGTAACCCTTTCTATTCTATTACTCCTACACTGCCTATCTCACTATCTGCTGTACTACGGCCATTTTAATATTAACCCTTTCTATTCTATTAGTGCCAATCTCACTATGTGCTGTACTACGGCCTTTTTTATATTAACCCTTTCTATTCTATTAGTGCTACACTGCCTATCTCACTATGTGCTGTACTACCGCCATTTTAATATTAACCCTTTCTATTCTATTAGTGCCACACTGCCTATCTCACTATCTGCTGTACTACGGCCATTTTAATATTAACCCTTTCTATTATATTAGTCCTACACTGCCTATCTCACTATCTGCTGTACTACGGCATTTTTTATAGTAACCCCTTCTATTCTATTACTGCCACACTGCGTATCTCACTATCTGCTGTACTAAGGACATTTTTACATTAACCTCTTCTATGCCTTTTCTATTTTACTTGCACCATGACTATTTTATAGGGTTTAAACTCATACATTAACCCCTTCTATTCTGTTTGCTATTCAATAACTGTGTCACTATGTGCTGGACATCTGTGATTTTACAACTTCACCACACATGGCCAGAAAAAAACCCATCTGCTGCGATTGCCAATTAAACCTTGCACTTGCTGCGCTGTTGCGGGAATACCCATACAAACTATAGGAATACTTGCGGCAGGTGCGCCAAGTTCATTTTTTTTTGTAGCAACACTTGACGCAACTCCTAAATCGCAGTGGCCGCAAGTCCCCTTATGGTTTCTATAGGGATTACCGCTACCGCACTGCAACAGCAATGTTAATGTGGCTATCGCAGCAGATGCATTTTTTTCAATCCATCTACCGCAATTTTATCTAAAGAGCTGATGTGAAAGGGCTCTAAGGCAATTTGTACATTAACCCGTTCTATTCTATTTCTGCCCCCCTTGCTATCTCAGTATGTGGTCCACTAAGGCTATTTATACATTTTCCTCTTCTATGCCATTTGCCATTTTGTTTTCCCACACTATGTTTTATAGGGTTCGAAATGCTACATTAACCCCCTACTTTCAGTTTGCTATTCACTAACTGTGTTACTAGGTGCTGTACTCAGGGCATTTGCAATTTTAACTCTTCTATACTATTTGAAATTTATTTTAACATCCACACTCTTTTATAGGATGTAAGTGCTACATTAACGTCTTCTATTGTTTTGCCTATTCACTGTCTATGTCACTATGTGGTATACTACTGGCATTTAATTACTAAATACTTTAATACTAATTTTATTTTTATTAATCGTCCAGTATTTTTTATGCGTGCCAATGCTATATTAACTACTTACAGGCTCTTTGACTTTTTTTTTTGGAGTTAGGAGTCAGTCATCACACGGTTACGAGTACGTTAACCCATTATATGTCAATTTTTATTATTTTTCTTAGTAATGACTCTGTTGCACTACTACCTGTCTTATTTTTAACAGTTTGGTGGTAATGCTACCTGCACAGTTGACATCAGCGGTTATTTGCAATTGCACTAGATGTCCTGACAGAATTGCATCCGCTTGCTTTGCTGCATTGCCACCGCATAACTGCTGCACTTGCGGTGTCGTTCCGCTAATCGCCATTGTACGTATAGGGGAACTTGCCACAGCTCCCGCCACCATAAAAAGCGTGGTCACCCATCTTTTTTTTTCCATCCAGGACCTGCTACAAGTGCAAAATGCAAATTGCTGCACCTACTGCAAATAAATAGATACTGACTATTATGCCGATTATAATGAGTATGGGGATTCACGTAAACGCTTGCAAGTCCTGCAGTTATGCTGTGGCTATGCGCCACATGCACCAGATGCTGTTTTTCCAACGCTTATGATGATATTTGAAATTAATGCTCATGTCAAAGTCTCTATCATCCCAGTAGGATATTCACTACTTTTACATACCTCATATTTTACACTCTATTACTGACTGGGTCCCCTTTCACATGTCCATTGTATATGCACATTTACATACTTTTATAACATGGCCTAAGATTTAAATTTTAAACGCGATTTCTCCATACCCGTCACCAGGGCTGTAGTTGCGTAGCGTTACACTACATCACCGCATTTACGTTACTTTTTACATTGACCTGACTCTTACAATATCTCATACGCAAGTTGCCTTATTTCTTTTTTCACCCTGCTTTGTCACATTCTGCCATTTCATACTTCACGTTTAGGCCGCTGTTTCCCCTATTCCACCAACAAAAATAAAAACCACTACTTCTGCTATAATACCAAAACCTTCAGTTCTTGGTAGAAATTAACCGTAAATCTGCTTTTTTTCAACACCTCATGAAACAACAACCTTGCTGGTGGTTATGCAGAAATTGATGTCATCCTGCTTCTATTAACGTTTTTATTACAATGTTCAAAATTTGCTTTGATACCGTGTATCGGAAAGGGCCATTACATCCATTTGTTTTGCCTTCACGGCAGTTTTTAAGGAATTTTAACACTCATTGCCATTCAATACTCCATACAGTTAACATCATTACATCTTTCTTTGTTACTTGAAATAAGTCTATCATTTCATTATAACAGGTTTTGGAAAACCATACTTTAGTTTTATTGTTTTTGTCTGTTTACACAGTTAGTATTCATTGTTTCCTTAACTAACACACTCTAGCTCATTTTGCTTTTGATTCACTGACTATTCTTACTAAGATGAGCTCTCCAACACAAAATATCACTCTTGCCAAGGAGGCTGCATCTACACCGAAGAAGAAGCGTGCTGAGAAAACTTTGGAACAGAGACGCCGTCGCTTAGATCAAGATAAGGCTGCTAAAGCTAAACGCATTGCAGAGGAGAGTTTGGAAGAGAAACGTGTTCGTTTAGATCTGCGTAAGGCTGCTAAGGAGAAACGTACTGCAAAGGAGACTTCAGAAGAGAGGCGTCTTCGCTTAGATACTGATAAGGCTGCTAAGGCAAAACGCCTTGCTGAAGAGACCTTAGAAAGGAGACGTATTCGCTTAGATCGTGTTAAGGCTGCTCACGCCAAACGTATTGCAAATGAGACTTCTGCAGAGAGACGTATTCGGTTAGATAGGGCTAAGGCTGCTAAACTCAAACGCTTTGGTAAACTCTCTTCTCCACTGAGACGTTTTTCGTTGGATGCTGCAAAGACCGCTTTACATACACGTATTTCGGGAGTGTCTCCTGAAAAAACAAGCCAACAAATGGAAACAAGAGCCATGACTGCGCGTTCTACATGCAAACAAACAAAAATTCCAGTCACTGAAGAACCGTCTGACACAGAAGCTACTCCAGCCTCTTCGTGTACTGACATTTTACCAAGTGAACTGCCTTTAACACCTCCCATTACCTCTATGGAAATCAAAAAAGGAAAGGTTCGCAAGGTGTCTGTGCGTATGCGCAAGAAGGGTGTGGAGGAGAGTTCTGAAGGAAGGAAAGAACGATTAGCCAAAAAATCAATTACTCTGCCTCAACGACGCAAACAGAAAAAGTTAATGCCTGCAGGAGATCCGTCTGATCCTCAGACTGCTTCCACCTCTTTGTCTGATCCTCAGACTGCTGCCACCTCTTCATCTGATGCTCTGACTGCTGCCACCTCTTTGTCTGATGCTCAGACTGCTGCCACCTCTTCGTCTGATCCTCAGACTGCTGCCACCTCTTCATCTGATGCTCTGACTGCTGCCACCTCTTTGTCTGATGCTCAGACTCCTGCCACCTCTTCTTCTACTATCTTGACTACAACTGAACAGCCTTTACTGCATCGCAAGGCCACATCAAAACGAAAACACTGTGCTGAGGAGACGCCATACAGCAAACAGTGTAAAATTTTGAGGCTTAAAAGGAAAAGACAGATGCGTCAAGATACAGAATCTCCTACATCTAGACAAGTCCACTTGGCCCATTTGGCTACATTACGTCGTGAACAACGTCAAACTTATTCTTCCACTTCTATATTGCAACAGGCAGAACGGAATATATATTCCACTTCTTCATTTATTGAATGTTTGGAATCTACATCCCTTCCACGTCTCATTTATGTAGGATTACATAATAAATTTCTACGTTCATTCTATTCATCTCTCCTACATGAAAGGGGATTTATTGATCAGGATCATGTTATTGCAGAACATTTCTGTGGTTTCATGAATGTAATATGTGAACATTGTGAGGCTCGACATTTTACTGCTGAACGACCATCAGATTAACAGTTTACTCTTTGTTGCCACAAGGGAAAAGTAAAGGTACCATTACCTCAATACACGCACGTGTTCCAACGCCTGCTGAAAGGAGAGAGTGAGTACAGTCAAAATTTGATGGAGAATATAAGGAGCATTAATAGTTCTTTTGCTTTTGCCTCCATGGGTGCCCATGTTTCTCTACCTCCTGGACATGGACCATACTGCTTTCGTATTCATGGGCAAATTTATCATCGCACTGGAACACTCCATCCTGCTCAAGATCAAACTCCAGCATATGCACAACTGTACATTTTAGATACTCTAAGCGCTACAGACCAACGGCTACAGTCTCCAGAAAATGTTAAATGTAATCATACTTTAATGAGTATCATTGCTCTTCAATTGGATAATATTAATCCCTTTGTTTCGGCCTACAAAATGCTACATCAAGTTGAATTAGAAGAAGAACAGAAGGCAGTAGAACATGGCACAAAAATGCCAAATATTATCATGGCCATTAAACAAGACAGAGGCCAAGACCCGAGACGCTATAACAATCCTACTGCCAATGAAGTTGCTGTGGTCTTTGAAAATGCTGATGGAGAGCCACCATTCAATAGAGACATTTTAATTCATTTGAAACCTGATCCAAATAACCCCTTGGCCCCAAAAACACAGCAAGTCAGTATTCTGCACAGCAATTTAGATGCATTACTCTATCCTTTATTTTTTCCTCATGGAGAACAAGGATGGCATGAGGGACTCATGCATCAAGGGAAAAGTCAACGCCGGGTTACACAGCTCCAGTATTACTGCTATTTGCTGTCTGTACGGAATCAGTTCAATCCTGTCCTGAATGGTGGCAAACTAACACAGCAGTACTTAGTGGATGCGTATGTGAAAATCGAGGCTAATCGCTTAAATTTTATCCGTCATCATCAAAAGGATTTAAAAGTGGAGGATTATTGCGTACTCCAGGAACATCTTCTGAAACAATCTGTTGAGAAAGGTATTCCCATTGGCAAGACCGTCAATTTACCATCTTCTTTTGAAGGCAGTCCCAGAAACATGCAGCAACGCTATCAGGATGCCATGGCTATTGTGACTAAATTTGGACGACCAGATCTTTTTGTAACCATGACCTGTAACCCTAAATGGAGGGAGATTACAAACAATTTAGAGCCATGGCAGCGTGTGGAACATAGACCTGATTTAGTGGCCCGTGTCTTCAGAATTAAACTGGAAGCCCTATTAAAAGAAATTAACACTGGATTATTTGGCAAAGTTTGTGCAATGGTTCATGTGATTGAATTCCAAAAGCGTGGCCTACCACACGCTCATATTTTGATCATTCTGGATAGCAAATCCAAACTAAGAACTGAGGTTGAAGTGGATAATATAGTTTGGGCTGAAATCCCTGATCCAGAAGAATACCCTCTGCTCCATGACATTGTGATGCAACACATGATTCATGGACCCTGTGGTCAACACAACCCCAATTCTCCATGTATGGATCTTGGCAAGTGTAAGAAAGGTTTTCCTAAAGATTTCCAACCAAGAACACTCATAGCTAAGGATGCATACCCTACTTATCAAAGAAATGAAGGATCATCCTTTCAAATCCGTTCAAAGATGATTGATAATTCTTGGGTTGTTCCCTATAACCCTTACCTACTATTAACATACAAGTGTCATATTAATGTTGAGGTATGTGCTTCCATTCAAAGTGTAAAATACCTATTCAAATATGTCTACAAAGGACATGATAAAGCCAATCTTGAAATTTGCCAAACCAATATTCACCATGATGAAACACATCAATTCATGGATTCAAGATACGTGAGTGCACCGGAGGCAGCTTGGCGAATATTTGCTTACCCGATGCATAGACAATCGCACTCCATTATTCGCCTGGCCGTACATCTCCCACATTCTCAACCGCTTTATTTTCATGAGGATGACTCTGTTGACGACATCAGTTGCACAATGCACAGAAAATCTACTCTGATGGGCTACTTTGAGCTGAATGAGAGTAACCCGCATGCTCATGATTACTTCTACCGCCAAATTCCAGAGCACTATGTTTGGAAAGAAGGTGCATGGGAAGTTAGAAAGCGAGGAGGTTCTTCAGTGATTGGAAGAATGTATACTGTTAGTATGAAAGATCAAGAACGGTACTATTTGAGGTTGTTGTTACTGCATGTCAAAGGAGCAACAAGTTTTGACAACATTAAGACTGTTAATGAAGTGACATACCCAACTTTCAAAGAGGCAGCATTAGCTCTTGGATTGCTCTTCGATGACACTGTTTGGAGAAATACTTTATTGGATGCCTGTGTTCTCAACATGCCTGCACAGCTTCGTGATATGTTCGCATATATATGTATTTTTGGTCCTCCAGCTCATCCATTGGAGTTGTGGAAAGAATTTAAACAAGACTTTATCCAAGACTACTGCCATGCATATCACTCCAACACTGAGGAGTGTGAGAATTGTGAAGGATATGCTATGACTGATGTCCAAACTATTCTAAAATTTCATGGCAAAACTTTTACTGATTTTAATCTACCACGACCAAAAAGAAAACCATACATCGCTCCACTATACAACAAGGATGATGAGTTAAGAAGAGCTCAGCAAATGAAAGCTACTTTAAATGACCACCAACTTTTGGCCTATGATGCGATCAATCAAGCTTTACACGATAGAAGTGGACAACCTAAGTGCTTTTTCATTGACGGTCCAGGTGGCAGTGGTAAAACATACCTGTATGATTTATTAATTCATGAACTAAGAGGAGAAGGCGAAATTGTCTCACCTGCAGCCAGTACAGGGATTGCAGCTAACTTACTGCAAGGAGGAAGAACCATCCATTCACTTTACGGAATACCAATTCCAATCAATGAAACTTCAGTTTCAAGGATTAAAAATGATACAGATGCTGCACAACATTTGAAAAGTACCAAACTTTTCATTATTGACGAGTCCACTCTGTTATCTAAATATGCATTGCATGTGATTGATCAACTTTTACGGGATGTCATGACAACAGATATCTCCAAGAAAAATACAACACCTTTTGGAGGGAAAGTCATTGTTCTGGGAGGAGACTTTCGACAGTGTCTGCCTATCATCCCACATGGTACAAGAACTGACATTATAGAGAGTTGTATTAAATACTCACGACAATGGCAGCTTTTCACTCAATTGCCACTCTTCAACAATATGCGCTCCATTGATCCTGATTATAGCCGTTGGTTACTTCAACTGGGAAATGGTGAATTGTCCAATGATTTCAACCTTGGAGATGATACCATTGAAATCCCACAAGACATGATCTGCACTGGCTCAATCATTCTTGCTATATTTGGTGAAAACATTGTCATTGATGTAGATAACAATGAAAGCATTCAGATTGCTGCATCACATGCCATTCTTTGCCCTAAAAATGACCATGTGGATATGGTGAACTCTAAGGTCATGGATTGCATTGCTGGTGAATACACTGAATACATTAGTGATGATTCCATTGATCCTGATGAGACTGAAGATCCAGATCAATATCCAGTGGAATTTTTAAATTCACTCACACCAACGGGAATGCCTTCTCATCGCCTCAAATTAAAAATCGGTACCATTGTCATGCTTTTGCGCAACTTTAACAGCAGAAAAGGTCTTTGCAATGGGACTCGCTTGATTGTCATTGCTTTGTTTGACAATCTGATTCAAGCTAAAGTCATTACTGGCTCTGCAGAAGGAAATGTGGTGTTTATTCCAAGGATTGATTTATCTCCATCAGAGACTGGATTACCTTTCAAGTTAAGACGTCGACAATTTCCCTTGAAGCCTGCTTTTGCCATGACCATCAACAAATCCCAAGGCCAAACACTGGAGAAAGTAGGGATTTTTTTGCCAGAACCTGTTTTTGGACATGGACAGTTATATGTGGCTTTTTCACGAGTGAAAAGAAGATGTAACGTTAAGGTGAAAGTGCTGGATACACCCATTCAAGGAAAGTTGGTGCCTAATTCTGAAAAAGTCTTTACTAAAAATATTGTCTATAAGAATATTTTATCTTAAATTCTTTTGATATATATTACATTTACATACATGATGGATATAACAATGAAAGCATTCACATTGCTGCATCACATGACAATCTTTGTCCTAAAAATGTCCATGTGGAAATGGTGAACTCTCAGGTTATGGATTGCATTGCTGGTGAATACACTGAGTACATTAGTGATGATTCCATTCAGACTGAAGATTCAGACCAATATCCAATGGAATTTTTAAATTCACTCACACCAATGGGAATGCCTTATCAGCGCCTCAAATTACACATTGGTACTATTGTCATGCTTTTGCACACCTTTAACAGCATAAAAGGTCTTTGCAATGGGAATCGCTTCATTGTCATCACTTTGTTTGACAATCTCATTCAAGCAAAAGTCAGTTCTGGGTCTGCAGAAGGAAATGTGGTGTTTACTTCAAGGATTGATTTATCTCCATCATAGACTGCTTTACCTTTTAAGTTAAGACATCGACAATTTACCGTAAAGTCTACTTTTCCCATGACCATCAACAAATCCCAAGGCCATACACTGGAGAAAGTAGGGATTTTTTTGTCCAACAACCCATTTTTGGACATGGACAGTTATATGTGGCTTTTTCACGATTGAAAAGAAGATGTATTGTTAAGGTGAAAGTACTGCATACACCCATTCAAGGAAAGTTGCTGCCTCATTCAGAAAAAGTCTTTACAAAAAATATTGTCTATAAGAATATTTTATTTTAAATTCTTTACATATATTTATCATGTATGTAAATGTAATATATAACAATGAAAGCATTCACATTGTTGCATCACATGACAATCTTTGTCCTAAAAATGTCCATGTGGAAATGGTGAACTCTAAGGTTATGGATTGCATTGCTGGTGAATACACTGAGTACATTAGTGATGATTCCATTCAGACTGAAGATTCAGACCAATATCCAGTGGAATTTTTAAATTCACTCAAACCAATGGGAATGCCTTATCATCGCCTCAAATTACACATTGGTACTATTGTCATGCTTTTGCACACCTTTAACAGCATAAAAGGTCTTTGCAATGGGAATTGCTTCATTGTGATCACTTTCTTTGACAATCTTATTCAAGCAAAAGTCAGTTCTGGGTCTGCAGAAGGAAATGTGGTGTTTACTTCAAGGATTGATTTATCTCCATCATAGACTGCCTTACCTTTTAAGTTAAGACATCGACAATTTACCGTAAAGTCTACTTTTGCCATGACCATCAACAAATCCCAAGGCCATATACTGAAGAAAGTAGGGATTTTTTTCCCCAACAACTCATTTTTGGACATGGACAGTTATATGTGGCTTTTTCACGAGTGAAAAGAAGATGTATTGTTAAGGTGAAAGTACTGCATACACCCATTCAAGGAAAGTTGCTGCTTCATTCAGAAAGTCTTTAAAAAAAATATTGTCTATAAGAATATTTTATTTTAAATTCTTTACATATATATTACATTTACATACATGATGGATATAACTATGAAAGCATTCACATTGTTGCATCACATTGACAATCTTTGTCCTAAAAATGTCCATGTGGAAATGGTGAACTCTCAGGTTATGGATTGCATTGCTGGTGAATACACTGAGTACATTAGTGATGATTCCATTCAGACTGAAGATTCAGACCAATATCCAGTGGAATTTTTAAATTAACTCACACCAATGGGAATGCCTTATCATCGCCTCAAATTACACATTGGTACTATTGTCATGCTTTTGCACACCTTTAACAGCATAAAAGGTCTTTGCAATGGGAATTGCTTCATTGTGATCACTTTGTTTGACAATCTCATTCAAGCAAAAGTCAGTTCTGGGTCTGCAGAAGGAATTGTGGTGTTTACTTCAAGGATTGATTTCTCTCCATCATAGACTGCTTTACCTTTGAAGTTAAGACATCGACAATTTACCGTAAAGTCTACTTTTCCCATGACCATCAACAAATCCCAAGGCCATACACTGGAGAAAGTAGGGATTTTTTGCCCAACAACCCATTTTTGGACATGGACAGTTATATGTGGCTTTTTCACGAGTGAAAAGAAGATGTATTGTTAAGGTGAAAGTACTGCATACACCCATTAAAGGAAAGTTGCTGCCTCATTCAGAAAAAGTCTTTACAAAAAATATTGTCTATAAGAATATTTTATTTTAAATTCTTTAGATATATCTATCATGTATGTAAATGTAATATATAACAATGAAAGCATTCACATTGCTGCATCACATGACAATCTTTGTCCTAAAAATGTCCATGTGGAAATGGTGAACTCTCAGGTTATGGATTGCATTGCTGGTGAATACACTGAGTTCATTAGTGATGATTCCATTCAGACTGAAGATTCAGACCAATATCCAGTGGAATTTTTAAATTCACTCACACCAATGGGAATGCCTTATCATCGCCTCAAATTACACATTGGTAGCATTGTCATGCTTTTGCACACCTTTAACAGCATAAAAGGTCTTTGCAATGGGAATCGCTTCATTCTCATCACTTTGTTTGACAATCTCATTCAAGCAAAAGTCATTACTGGGTCTGCAGAAGGAAATGTGGTGTTTATTCCAAGGATTTATTTATCTCCATCAGAAACTGCCTCACCTTTCAAGTTAAGACGTCAACAATTTCCCGTGAAGTCTAC
This sequence comes from Allobates femoralis, assembly GCA_033576535.1. Lineage (NCBI taxonomy): Eukaryota > Metazoa > Chordata > Amphibia > Anura > Aromobatidae > Allobates > Allobates femoralis. The sequence goes on from JARQOC010000009.1 coordinate 119,864,135, forward strand.
TTTTTCCATGACCATCAACAAATCCCAAGGCCATACACTGAAGAAAGTAGGGATTTTTTTGTCACAAACACTTTTTGGACATGGACAGTTATATGTGGATTTTTCACGAGTAAAAACACGATGCAATGATAAGGTGAAAGTGTTGGATACACCCATTCAAGTCAAATTGCTGCCCAGTAGTGAAATACTCTTTACTACAAATATTCTCTCTAATATTTTATTTTAAATTCTTTAGATACATGTTAAATTTACATACATACTTACTTTCTAATTAAATACAAAAATTACAATAAATTAGTTTAGCCATAGATGTATAGTAATATAAAAAAAATATATATATATTATTTGTTATACAAAAAGATATTAAAATTAGTTATTATATATACAATAGTTATTTAATAAATATAGTCATCAGTGTTCATTTTCAATAACAATATAGTATATAGAAATATTTTAGTTTAAATTCTTTATATGCATATTACATTTAGATACATAATTATTTTCTAATTAAACAAAAATATTCCCATAAAATAGTTTAGCCATAGATGTATAGTACTAAAAAAAAAAAAAAAAATTACTTTGCCCATAGATGTGTAGGAATTGACCAAAAAAATTATAAAAAAAATAGTTTACAAATAGATGTATAGCAATAGAAATAATCAAAAATACCAAACAAATTACTTTAGTTTTAGATAGACATTATAATTAGTTATTAAATATTAAATAGGTCTTTAAGAAATATAGTCTTTAGTTTCACTTTTCACTAAAAATATAGTGTATAAAAATATTTTACTTTTAATTATTTACATACATATTCTATTTACATACATACTTTCTAATTAAACACAAATATTACAATAATTTAATTTAGCTATAGATGTAGAAGAATAGAAATAGACAAAAATACCACAAATATTACTTTCTTTATAAAGATATTATAAATAAGTTTTAGATATAAAATAGTTATTTAAAATATATAGTACTTACTTTTTTAGCTTTTGAACTTTCTTTTTAAATTTCATAGTATATGTATATAAACACACATTTTATAGTAGATTGTAGATGTGTATCATCTAAATGCTTGCATTTAGTGATAAGAACCTGAAGCTTCAGCAGGATAGCTGCTGCGAGATTTCATTTTCTTTTTACACAGGGTCAGGTTTTTGTGAACAGCTAAGGCTGCCTTCAGATTTGCAGATGCATCTGCAGCGTTTTGAAAATGCATCTGGAATCATCTGCATGCAGACGGTAGACCCTATCTTTATAATGGGACGCATGGTGTTTGCAGATGCTTGCAGGCAGCTGTGCACACACATTTACTCCTATATGTGATCTGTGCGCAGGCGGATGCCTGAATACAAATCACACACTCCCACCATCACCAGGGATGCAACATGTCGTGTCCCTGGTGCGGAGTAGAGTCTGTGATCTGTACCCAAGCATCTGCCTGCGCAGAGATCACATATAGGAGTGAATGGGTGTGCTTGGCTGTCTGGAAGCATCTGCAGACACTGTGTGTCCCATTATAAAGATAGGGTTTACTGTCTGCATGCAGATGCATCTGCAAAATGCTGCAGATGCATCTGCAAGTCTGAATGCAGCATTAGAGACGGGTGGGACAGCTGTTCACACACATCTCTATCTTGAAGTGTGTTCTGTACATATAAATACATACATACATATAGGTACATATTTAGACACATATATACATATTTAGACACATAGGGAAAGAATAGACATTTTCTTTTTAAATCTGACTTATTCTGCTATTTGTGGAATTTATAGTGTGAACACATCAATTTTGACACTTGCTGTCTAATGGTGACCTACAGCACTCTTACTGTAAGTTGCATGAAATGTTAATGGAATTTGTGCTTTACTTGCAGTAGTTGCGGCACATGTGCTTTCAACAGTTTCAACTGCCAAAATCACAGTTAGCTCTGATTTTTAGTGGTTGCATTTAGTCAACATGTTAAAGCTGTGCTTGCCGTATTTATTGCAAGCTAATTGCAAGTTCCATATACATTACATGTTACTTGCTGAAAGTCAGCTGTAGGTAGGTCCTTTGGTGACAAGTGCAGAAATTGTATATGGTTATTCTACACCTTCTGCAAATAGCCAAAAAATATCTGCTTTAAAAGGAGTCTAACTATTAATTATTAGGGGTAGAGTAGGTCCCACCAGTTGTAAGGCTACCTTCCCGTGGTTGGTGGGGAAACATGTACTGGCTTAATCATAGATTATTAATATTCATATATAAATTGAATATACGTAATCTGTACAAAACATCAGTGCCAGTATCTGTACGAAAAGCCTTGCCTTAGAATCATGACATGTACTACACTGACATGTACCATACAAACATTGGTAGTTGATAGATAGATATCATGTCTTATGTGCATTATTGTCAAATTTGAATGAATAATGTATATATGCATGCTACACTCCCGATTCTTTACAATTGGGCCGCCATCTATCATGGAATAATTGGATTATTAGTTAAAAATCTAATTTAATAAACTATACACCAGTTCTAGAATCCCGATGCAATCGCATCGGGCTCACAGCTAGTATATAAATATGTGCAAATACATTATATACATTATTGTATTAAAATCATTGAAAGAATCAATAAAAAATAAGAAGCAATGTCAATAAACACATTCATAAAAAACTACATTCTCCTGTCTTCAGTTGGTACTTAGGGCCGCTTTACACACACCAACTTCTGTATCCAACTTCTGAACAGATCTCTGGTTGCAGTGAAATCATGGACACATTGTTCCATTTTGTGGCTGTGAACAAATGGAACAATGTGTCCATGATTTCACTGCAACCAGAGATCTGTTCAGAAGTTGGTCACTGAAGTTGGTGTTTGTGTAAAGCGGCCCTTATTCCTTTATAATGGAAAAATAATATAAAAGGGAGGAATTCTTAATTAATATATATAAATGTATCCTTCCCCTTAATAAAACCATTTACCTAATGGAAGTGAACCTATTATTATGTTCTCTTCATCAACTCGCAAGTTAGTTATTCCTTTACTGGTTAATGCAAAAATATAATAAAATAATGGTATAAGGAGCACTCATAGTAATTACATGTGTATGTGTCCTCCTATGATAAGGCTACCTCCTGGGTGGAATTGAACCTATTATTATGTTCTTTCCTTCATCTCACAACCAGCCTTTAATTCTTGTTGTGCTATTTTGGCTCATTAGTATTCCTGATCTCCTGACTGATAAGCATCATTATTAACAGGTGTATTCAAATAACGTTTGAGGGACTTACCACAAGGCACTTCAAGGTAAACAGGGACCCCATCACATGCATATGGTTTCACACTGCAGTTTTTTTTCCCTGATCAGGTTGGATCAGGTTTGTGTGTCAAAACCAGGAGTGTCTCCAAAACTCAGAACAAGTGTCAATCTTTCAATTACAGTTTTTCTCTACAAGTTCCTCTCCTGGTTTTGGCACACAAACCTGATCAAACCTGATCGAACCTGATCAAACCTGATCAGGGAAAAATTTGCAATGTGAAAGCTGCCTTAGGCTGGCTTCACACTGCGGCGGCGTCCGGTCCGGGGCTGTCAGGAGTGACAGCCTGGACCGGAGTTTTGCTGCATAGAATACTATCGGGCTGCACGGAGCTGGATCGGCAGACAAATCCCCACTTCTGCAGGATTCATCCGGCGAGCTAGCAGCCGGATGGCAGATAATTGCCACCCGGTGCGATCCAGCTCCGTGCAGCCCGATAGTATTCTATGCAGCAAAACTCCGGTCCAGGCTGTCACTCCTGACAGCCCCGGACCGGACGCCACCGCAGTGTGAAGCCAGCCTGTTTTTTTTTTTCCGGGTTTCCGGAGTGTACTGGATACAGCCGGATGGTTGCAAACCGGATTGCACCGTATGGCAGATTCCGTTTTTTTTGTCAATCCGGCGACCGGATCCAGTGTAAAAACCGGATCTATGTATCTGGTGGAATCTGATTGTCATACATTCCGGTTTCGGAAACACACCCCTTCCGGACCTTTAATTATAAATTATCTGCAGCCTTTCCTCCTCCACCCTTTGTGGTTGCAAAATGGCCAAGTCTCATGAGCATTTTTGTGCCTATGTGGAGGCTTCCTATGACCATGTGCGGGCTTTTTCCGTTTTATGTGCTGCTGTACGTCGAGGGCGTAGATGTAGATGCCGGCAGTACTAGGTCCACCCCACTGTGTTTGGTCGTGAGTCTACTGGGGTTTTTGTGCTACTTTACCCTGAGCTCATCCTGACAAATTTTTTGATTATGTCCGTATGAGCATGGAGAGTTTTGATGAGCTGGTGTCCAGACTGCTTGTGTACATTCAGCGTGAGGACACAGTGTTCCGAAGAGCCATCACTACCCAAGAGCGGCTTATGCTGACATTAAGGTTTGTGTATGTTTTTTGTTTTTTAATTTGTAATAACTGTATTTTCATTTGTTTTGTAAAAGAATAATAGATTGGCTCCATGTGTCATGTGATTAGCCAGCCTTCATTATCTGGTATGTTTATTTCTTTTAACTTGGGCCTTTGTGATACTTAGGTAATTAATTTTTGGAGGGTTAATTTGTAGTCATAGTGACTTTGTAGTGTGGCGCATATTTGCTTTCTTTAGCCCATGTGCACACATTGAGTATTTGATGAGTTTTTCACATCAGGATTTGTAGCCAAAACCATCAGTGGGTGATAAATACAGAAGTGCTGCAAGTGTTTCAATGATACTTTCCTCAGATCGCTGTACTCCTGGTTTTGTCTGAAAATCCTAAGTTAAAAAAGTCATGAAATACTCTGCGTGTGCACGTGGCCTTATCCTATGCAAGCAAACTTGCATGACGTTCAACCACATGTTGAAATTATGGGTTTGTGTGACATATATGTGCATTGTCATGTTCTTCACACCACTTTTTGGTTAACATTTCAGAAACATGGGTGCATGTTGTTTTAATTTTTTTTTTTTGCACTTGTGTGTTACTGATGTGTATGTGCCTCTACTGAATTTTTCTTTATTATCTTTGGTTGTAGATATCTGGCTACAGGCGAATCACTCACTTCCCTGCATTTTCAGTATCGCATCGGCTTGTCGACAGTATCTGGAATAGTGAAGGAAACTTGCTGAGCACTCTGGGAAGAACTCCACAGTGAAGTCATTCCTCATCCAACAACTCAACAATGGTTGTCGATTTCTGAGAAATTCACCCAGATATGTCAGTTTCCTAATTGCCTGGGCGCCCTCGATGGCAAGCACATCTGGATTATCAAGCCAGCCAAGAGGGGCTCCGAGTTCTTCAACTACAAGAAGTATCATTCTATAGTGCTGATGGCTATTGTCGACACCCAGTACAAATTTGTGGCTAGTGTGATAGAGCCACTCACGGGCTGCCAATTCCAGGTAGACACAGGAAGCCTTGCCGGGTAAATGTCAGGTTTATTTCTGTCATAAACCATATGAAAAACAACCAAACTGGGGATCAGCTTCTTAGGCTCAGAGCTGCACACTGCTCTCCTCCACTCTAAACTCACACCCAAGAAAAAAAAACAGAGGTGATCATTTAACTTCTCTGACCACACCTCAGGGAGGGAGGAACATGCTGAATCAGCTCCAGCTCACATAACAGAGTTCATCAACCTGGCTGAAACATATCTCCCATCACGTACGGTACAGTAATCATATTACACATTCCCCCCCTCTGCCCAAAGCCGGAGGGTTGGGCACCAGCGGACACCAAACAGGGGAACCTAGACAGGGCATCTGCATTCCCATGGAATTTCCCGGGCCTGTGCTCAACGTGGAAAGTGAAATCTTGAAGAGCCAAAAACCACCGGGTCACTCTGGCATTCTTTCCCCGTCTGTCCCTCAGCCACGTCAAGGGCGCATGATCTGACACCAGCCTAAACCGTCGCCCTAGGAGGTAATACCGTAAAGTGTCCACCGCCCATTTGATGGCCAAACACTCCTTTTCTACAATAGCATAGTTTTTTTCGCAGGACGACAACTTTCTACTAAGGTACAGGATCGGATGTTCCTCCCCATGTACTACCTGGGACAGGACAGCTCCTAGCCCGACCTCTGACGCATCAGTCTGGAGTACAAACTCCCTGCTGAAATCTGGTGCTATTAGGACTGGTCTGTTACACAGAGCTGACTTTAAGTCCTGGAAAGCCGTCTCAGGTTCCGAAGTCCACTTGGCCATGGAGGACTTCGTACCCTTAAGGAGATCAGTCAAGGGAGCGGCTTTCACAGCAAAGTTCGGGATGAATCGCCGGTAATATCCGACAAGTCCCAGGAAGGCTCTGACTTGCTTTTTAGAGAGGGGTTGTGGCCAACTCTGGATTGCCTCCACTTTATTTATTTGTGGCTTGATCTGGCCTCTACCGACAACATAACCCAAATACCTTGCCTCCTTCTTCCCGATGGCGCACTTCTTCGGGTTAATTGTGAACCCCGCAGTTCTCAGTGCCTCCAGCACCCTCTGGACCTTCTGCAGGTGACTTTCCCAGTCCGAGGTAAAGATCACTATGTCGTCCAAATAAGCTGCAGCGTACCTCTTATGGGGGCTAGGATTCGGTCCATGGCCCTCTGGAAGGTGGCCGGGGCTCCCTGAAGCCCGAATGGCATCCGTGTATACTGGAAACAACCATCAGGTGTCGAAAAGGCCGTCTTCTCCTTGGCACTCTGTGACATAGGTATCTGCCAGTATCCTTTTGTTAGGTCAAGGGTGGTGATGTACCTTGCTGGTCCTAGCCTCTCGATGAGCTCATCGACTCGAGGCATCGGATAGGCGTCAAACTTGGAGACTTCGTTCAACTTGCGATAGTCATTACAAAACCGCCATGATCCGTCCGGTTTCGGCACCAGTACGATGGGACTGGACCAGCCACTCTTTGATTCTTCGATAACACCGAGATTCAACATTCTTGTCACCTCCTTCGAGATCACTTCTCGACGAGCTTCAGGGATCCGGTACGGCTTCAGGTTAACCCTCACGTGGGGTTCAGTCAGGATGTCGTGTTCCCCAACCTGGGTACATCCCGGCAGGTCTGTGAAGAGATCCCTGTTCCGATGAAGCAACTCTTGACACTGTTGCTTTTGAGCCCTCGACAGTGTGTCCGCCACTGTGACCTTTTCGATGTCGGCTTCCATCTTCCCCACCAGACAGGGGGTTTCCATAGGGTCTCTATCCCGCCATGGCTTCAGCAGGTTGACGTGGTATACCTGATAAGGCTTCCTTCTTCCAGGTTGGTGAATTTTATAGTTCACCTCGCCCACTTTGTCGACCACTTCATAAGGCCCTTGCCACTTGGCGAGGAATTTACTTTCGACTGTAGGGATCAATACAAGTACACCGATCACCAGGACTGAACTGTCTCACCCTTGCAGAGCGGTTGTACACCCTTGTTTGCGCCTCTTGCGCTCGGAGCAAATTGTCTCTTACGATGGGCATCACCTCGGCGATTCTCGCCTGCATCTGAGCTACATGCTCCACGACACTACGGTGGGGGGTGACCTCCGCTTCCCACGTCTCTTTTGCTATATCCAAGAGACCTCGAGGATGACGACCATACAAGAGTTCAAATGGAGAAAATCCCGTTGAGGCCTGGGGAACCTCCCTGATAGAGAACATCAGATATGGGAGGAGACCGTCCCAGTCTCGACCGTCTTTCTCGACCACCTTCTTCAGCATGGACTTCAACGTTTTGTTGAATCTCTCCACGAGACCGTCTGTCTGTGGATGGTACACTGAGGTTTTCAATTGGGTTATCTGTAGTGCTTTACACAGTTCCCTCATAACCTTGGACATAAAGGGGGTTCCTTGATCTGTCAAGATCTCTTTTGGAAGTCCCGTTCTTGAAAAGACGTGCACCAATTCTCGGGCTATAGTTTTAGCAGAGGAATTTCTCAAAGGTATCGCCTCCGGGTACCGAGTCGCATAGTCCAGGACTACTAAGATGTACTGGTGGCCTCTTGCAGACTTGACCAGGGGGCCAACCAGATCCATGGCAATTCGATTAAAGGGCACTTCTATAATTGGTAATGGCACTAGCGGACTTCGGAAGTGAGCAACGGGGGCGGTCAACTGGCAGGTGGGACACGACCTACAATAGTCTACAATCTCCCGATGACACCCAGGCCAATAGAACCTCCGAAGGATCCGCTCCTGGGTCTTATCTACCCCTAGGTGACCACCCAGGACATGAGAATGGGCCATGTCTAATACTTTGCGTTTATAGGGCCCTGGAACCAACAGCTGTTCTATTACCTCACCTCTCACCTGGGTAACCCGATATAGCAACTCTCTATTTACTGCAAAGTGAGGGAACCTGGTGTCAGCCCCCGGCTCCTGGGCAACCCCGTTTATAACAGTCACATTTTCAAAGGCCCCTTTCAGGGTCAAGTCCCTCATTTGAGCAGTCCCAAAATTCCCGCTGGATGTCATCAACTCCGGGAAGTCGGCTTCATGGGACTCCGGCTCATCGTCGTCACCAAGCAGCACTCCCAGGGGAAACTCATCTGCCTCCTGCAGCGGCACTGTCTCTGGCTGGGCTGCCTGTCCTTCACCAGAACCCTTCGATACCGCCCCCTTTTCCCACAAGTCCCAAAACAAAGTAAAGTCTCGCCCGATTATCACCGGGTGCAATAAGTTTTCCACCACCCCAACTTCATGTGACTTAGTCCCGCAGTTTGTTTTTATGGTCACAATAGCAATGGGGTAGTTCTTGGCATCTCCATGGATACAGCGGACACCCACCTTTTTTCCTGGTATCAGTCGATGGGGAAGTGTGGCCCTCACCAGGGTCACCAAACTTCCGGAGTCCAAGAGTCCCGTTACTCGGGCCCCATTCACTTCCACAAGACATGCCTGCGGGCCCTCTCTGGGTTCCCTGTCAATGCTGCAGACCGGGTAAGCATAATATGAGGAGCGCCGACCCAGGCTACAGTCCATTTGCTCAGTAGTCAGGGGACAACGGGCGGCTACATGACCAGGGCCTTGACACCTCCAACAGATTAACGGACCAGCTGGAGATTTTGTTACGCCTCCACTTGCCCCTTGTGACCTCGGGCTCCCTCCACCCGTGGCTCTATTACCCTTCCTTTGGGTGTCGGACGCGGTTTGTAGCCCCCAATATTTAGTTGGCAAGTCCCGTGGCTTCCCTTGGGTACTCTCCACCACCTGGTACCTCTCCACCAGTCCCACTAGGTCATCGGCATTCTGGGGGTCACCCTGAGCAACCCAGGTTTGCACTGGCTTTGGGAGGGCATGCACAAATCTGTCCATTACCACCCGCTCCACCATTTGTGCTGGTGTGGAGGTTTCTGGCTGCAGCCATTTTTGCACGAGATGTAGCAAGTCAAACATCTGGGAGCGAGGGGGTTTGTTGCCATGATAGGCCCATTGATGGACCCGCTGAGCTCTAACAGTCATAGTCACACCCAGACGTGCTAAAATCTCAGTTTTTAGCTTCCCATACTCACGAGCGTCCTGTAAAGCCAGGTCATAGTAAGCTTTTTGGGGCTCTCCCGTTAAAAATGGCGCCAACACCTCCGCCCACTGTGCCGGTGGCAGCTTTTCTCGCTCTGCGACCCTCTCAAAAATTGTCAAAAAGGCTTCAACATCATCCCCCGGGGTCATCTTTTGGAGCGCCCGTCTTACCGCCTTCCTGACGCCGGAATCCTCATCTGGACCTGGAGACGGGCCAGCTGCTCTTGCACGGACTAGCTCAGTCAGGAGTTCCTGTTGCTGCTCCCGCTGCTGCTGCAACTGCTGAATCAAGAGTTGATTTGTTTCCTGTTGCGCAAGCTGTTGTTGGTGTTGCTGCTGCTGCTGTTGCTGTTGGATCTGCACCAAGTGCTTAATCAGGTCCTCCATGCCGTCTGACTGTGTTTGCAGGCTTGTGGCTGCCTTCACCCAGGACATACAGGTCGTTTGTAGTGAATTCAGGCGCTTCCTGGGGGTCTATGCCCGCATTCTCCACCAAGTGTGATAGAGCCACTCACGGGCTGCCAATTCCAGGTAGACACAGGAAGCCTTGCCGGGTAAATGTCAGGTTTATTTCTGTCATAAACCATATGAAAAACAACCAAACTGGGGATCAGCTTCTTAGGCTCAGAGCTGCACACTGCTCTCCTCCACTCTAAACTCACACCCAAGAAAAAAAAACAGAGGTGATCATTTAACTTCTCTGACCACACCTCAGGGAGGGAGGAACATGCTGAATCAGCTCCAGCTCACATAACAGAGTTCATCAACCTGGCTGAAACATATCTCCCATCACGTACGGTACCAGTAATCATATTACACTGTGGACATTGGTGGATTTGGCCGCAGTAATGATTCCCAGCTGTTTAAAGAGTCAGCCATGGGACGATTAGTCTACAATGAGAACTTCAACTTCCCCTCCCCCCCTTCAAGCACTACCAGGCACACAGGGCCCACCAATGACATATGTGCTTGTGGCTGATAAGGCGTTTCAGATGGCCCCTAATCTCATTAAGCCATACATCAAGCCTTTCCAAGCGCATATATAATTACCGACTGACACGTGCACGACGCATGGTTGAGTGTGCGTTTGGTTTGCTTGTGGCAAAATGGCGCATACTAGGCACAGCCATCAATTTGCAGGTTGAAAGCATTGATGAGGTAGTGAAGGCTTGTGTAGTTCTGCATAATTTTGTAACGTATTGCAGCTGATCCACTTGAGCTTCCGCCAAGCACTTTGGCTAACTACGGTATATAGTGCCATCTGTTCGTTCAACCACTGCCATTGCTGCAATGCGCGATCGATTTGCTGACTACTTTGTGTCAAATGTGGGGAGTGTGCCCTTGCAGGTTCAAATGGTCTAATCATATTCCTTGACACTATGTTGTTTCATCCATGTGTTTGGGCTAGCCAAAATTGGTCTTTGTTTTGCCTTAAATGTGCCATAACAACATTGGGAACATATTCCACCACGGATCTGCTATCATCAGTTGCTTTGGATGCCCATGCTACTCTCAGGTGTTAGAATAAAACTTTTTCATTACCCTGATGTAGTTGTATGTGTTATTTGATTGTTCTTTGGCCAAACATGTTTAACCATCTTACTGTACCTCGCCATGAGCTATGATTGGGTATGTAGATATGTCCAGGAAACAAAAAGTCATATTTCCAAAATTGCCTCACGTGTTTTTACTCTGTCTTTAACAACCAATCCTTCATGTGTTACCTACAATCAACAGTTAATGTGTGTCAACCTTTAACATAAGCTAGTATGTAACATGACATATGTAGGACATATGCATCTTGAACAATGTTCAAACATCGCATGCCCAGGGCTGTCAAAGTGGATTGTTAGATACATAAGGTTCTCATGGTAGCTGACAACTCAAGCACACTAACCCAGAGGTTTACTGTAGTTGTCGCTATTGTGTGGTTCCTCTACAATTGCAGGGGTACTTAACGCATTGGCCCCTTGGTAGTGATCTTCGTAAACTCTACCTCGTGAAGTGTCATCCACACAACCTCACTATACATGTATTATTGTTTGCCTCACAAAATACATGATGTTTGTCAGCACTCACACACAACCATTTGGTGAGGCTGGTTTGGAAGTGACACAGTGGACAGATGTTGCTAAGCAAAATACCTTAAGGGGCCCTCACACGTGTCAATATCGCTGTCAATGTTGCTGCTGCACGTGACATTGCAGCAATATTGACGGGTGTGGCATGGTGAATCAACCAGTGATAAATGTGTGTTTGGCTGCCAGGTTTTGGGAGTGGTCCGAAAACCTGCCGATGGTGGCCTGCGTGTGACACCAGGAGACGCACAATCAGCCTTCTCCCAGCACCTCTCAGCAAGCACTAGGAGCTGATAGCCATGGTAAACAGCGGGTAACTAAGCGCAGCCCAGAGCTTACTTACCCGATAGTTTACATGGATACCAGCATTGTCACTGCTACTCATCTCTGGTGAGTCTGCCTGTGTGACAGCTCACCAGTGATCACCCCTCAATGGCGCCAGTGATCAGATTGCTGGCGACATTCACGTCTGTGATGGGTCCTTTACTGATTGCTTAGAGCTAAGTCCTGGGGACTACATACTTTGATGGGTGGACTGTCCACCCCTAAAGCACTGGTCATTTCCGGCACCTGTTGGGCTACCTGTTGGCCAAATGTTTGCTGCCACATATGCGCACTGTACCTAGTCCCACTCGCAGAGTGACTGCCATGTTGTTGTTGGTGGCTTGCAGTCATTGGCCAAATGGTGCTGCTACTGTGGGTACTGTACACATGGGCAGGCCTCTGGCTTTGGGGCTGGCTCCAATGGGCAGAAGAGGTGGTGGTGTGCTGGCTCGGATATTGGTACCCGTACACGTTGGCCCATGATGTAGTTGTGGAGACATCTTGGAGTGTGTTTGGCTGGAAGCTGCCAAGTTGTGTGTCACCCATGTTGGCACCAGGATGTGTTGGCACAGTAGCTGGGGATCCATAGATCCAAGGCACCATGGCTGGTCTTCGTCCTGTAATGGAGGCAGGGAGGGCATATCGTGCTAGGGCACTTTGGGCATCCCTCCATGGGCTCATAGTGCCTTCCAGAGGAGGGCTGTTTGAAGGGTGTTGGGTGGCCCGACTCTGAGTTCTGGGTGTTAAATTTGGCCCCATCTCGCGTGCTTGGTGCACAACCTTCTGGCAACCCTGCACAATACATGCCTGCTGCTCACTGCTCATGTCTTCCATTTCCCTGGCCACACTAATGAAGTATTGGTTGTGGCAAATATTCACACTTGTCCGCAGATCCCTCAGGTCCATCTGGATATTTTGGAAACAATCTGTCATCTGGCAGGACATTTGTTGCCAAATAGCCTGATGGACCTGAGTCATGTGCAAGACCTTAGGTTCAAGGCTCCTTTCACTGACCATTTGCCGCTGGTGTGAAGGCCGAGGCTCAGCTTGCCTACGTTCACCAGGGACATAGGGATGTGAAAGGGGAAGAGATAAAGCTGTGGTTTCTGCAGGGCTGGTTGATTGCCAGGTGGCTGGAGCCTCGTTCACATGCTCTTCATCCGATGGGGCCGTGGAGGTGACCACCGTGTCATTTGGCACATCTTGGGGGACAGCTACCATAGCAGAAGGTGGAGGTGAGGATGGCGGCTGTACAATACTGCCATGAGTGCTGTTTTGGGAAATGAAAGAGGAATGTGATTAAAAACATGTGTACCAACATGTAGGCCTTTAAATCTGCCATGCTTTCAACATTCGATTTCACGTATTGTATGTGCAAACAAATCCAGATGAACAAACACTATAGTAAAGGATACCTTCGTAATTGTATAAGTGTGAAGTTGACAAGCCCTCATACATATGTGTAGCAGGTAGGGATGAGCGAGTCTACTCGTTACTACTCGTTACTCAGCGAATAGAAGGGTACTCGCTGTACTCGTTACTCTGCGAGTTTCCTAGCGATTACTCGCACAGTAACAAGTCCAATGTAAATCAAGGGAAATGCAATTCCTATGCTGCTGGACCCTATAAAGAGGTCTGTCAGCAGAGGAAAAACCTGCAATTCCCTAATTAATTGTTTGTAAGCCGGCGGTAAAAAGCCGGTAGCTGTAAATTGAAACCGGTTTGTCCTGAATTGCTCCGGTCCGGTTTAATCCGGTCCCATAGACAACAATGTTAAACTGAACGGATTGACCCTGATCGGGACAAACCGGGACAATCTGGTTTTCTCCGGTTATAAAGAATCGTACTAAACCGGTCTTGGTTAATCCGGTGCAACCTAACACGGGTGTCTATGGAGCCGGATTCGTCTACAAAACTGGACCGGTTACCGGACACCCGCTGTTATCAGCGAGTAATAGGGATGAGCGAGTCTACTCCTGTATTCTGTATTCGCCGAACATAGAATATGTAAAATGTTAACAGCCAGCCCAGCATGTTAGCCAATCATACTTAGTAATGCCGCAGCCATGTTGGTTGTGGCATTACTATGATAGGCATGACGCTGGACAGCAGCCAAAGTCATATATGAGTCATAGTCTGTATATAAGCCTTGCGTCCGCCCTTTTGGGCACATTCCTGTGACGATCTGAGCTAGTGTAGGGAGAGTTGGAGCAGATCCTAGGGAGTGTCAAGAGAGTGTAGGAAAACCACCTCAACATTCCTAAATTTTAACCCAAAAGCTCTTTTGAGGGCTACCAGGACTGAAGGAGTTCTGTAATGGACTGTAGGGCAGGGAGACAGGCAGGAGCAGATTTACAGTTCCACACAGCCCTGACCTCATAGCTTAGCTCAGTCAGCTTTCTTCAGAGCTGAAATCCTAAGCTTATTTTTTTTTATATTTAACAGATAATTTTGGGGTCACATTTACCTCTGCAGCGTAATATTTTTCTGGGCCAGTGCGTTGCTGTAATACCACCTCCAGGTCGCACTGTACCATCAATATTTAACGCAGCCAGCACCGCAGTCCTAAGTGGTGACTGGTTTAGCGTAATCTCTAATTTTTTCTGGGCCAGTGCATTGCTGTCCTAACCACAACAGCTCGCACTGTACCATCAATTTTTAACGCAGCCACCACCGCAGTTCTAAGTGGTGACTGGTTTAGCGTAATCTCTAATTTTTTATGGGCCAGTGCATTGATGTCCAAACAGCGACAGCTCGCACTGCACCATCAATATTTAACGCAGCCAGCACAGCAGTCCTAAGTGGTGACAGGTTTAGCGTGGCTGTGGAGCACACTGGGATGGGGTACTCGGTGCCGGACCGAATTGCTGCTAGGGGAATGTCACGGAGGTCCTGGTCCGGACCGTGTCCCGGGTTCGCACAATAAAATGGGGTGTATTTACAGGGGATTTGATTTGTCGTGACGCCACCCACGGGTTGTGGTCAGTAATGGGACCACCGCTGCTGCAGAACCTCCGGGGATGATGTTTGGCAGCTTTAGATAGAACGGCTCCCCACAGGTAGATACTGGTTCCCCGGGGCAGTGTAATTGAAGTCTGTGATGGTTGCTATAGATGTTACAGGAAAGGGGATGATAGTGTAGATCGTGTTGCTTATGGGGGTGATCAGGGCTGGAGTGCAAATCTGCGAAGTCTGTACCAAGGGGGGTTTTAATGGTTATCAATTCTCAGCTAGCGGGCAGAGGTGAAGGCACATTGGGCAGATGTGATAGGCTCTAGTAGGGACAGGTGAATAAAGTATTTAGGGGGACTGTTGAGGAGAGCCATAGGATCAAATACTTAAATTAACCTTTAAGACATAAGGGCATGGGAGAAATGATATATAGAGTGTATTATTTTACATTGTATAAGTTGTGATTTAAACATGGCTGCCATTTCCTGCCACATCACACCATGTGCTGAGAGCAAGATGGAGTCCAAAGAAGACTGACCAATCACCGAAGCTGGAGGTCAGGAAAGACTGACCAATCACAGAATAACATACTCGATCAAGACCACACCCCTTGATGACCTCATGGATCCGCCCATGGACTAACCCACTGACCAATGAATACATCTGAGTAGGGCTGACCGAGCCCCTTATTGCCCATGGACTAACCCACTGACCAATGAATACATCTGAGTAGGGCTGACCGAGCCCCTTTTTGAATGAAAACCTAATGTCTTATAATAAACAGGGACTTGGAGCTTGGGTCTGACCAAGGAAGAGTGTACATCTGACTCTGTGTGTCTGGTGTCATACTTTTCATCGCCGGGCACTTGGTCTATATAAATTAGGACAGGAGCAGCAACTTGTTATTAATATTATTATGAAACATTACCTTTACACAAGGATCACACAAACTCACGGTTTTTGTAGTTTTCCAAGTCTTTACTTTGCAGATGGTATAAGCAGAGTATTGTCCACAGAGTCTGTACCGGGGCCGGGTTGCTCCCACCCTGAACGGGTCCTTGGCTTCCCACTCCTGCGCTTTGTGTGACGCCCTGCTGCCGCCTTTAGCTGAACTGCTGGCCCTGTCTCCCCTCACGGGTACCAATCTACTAGGCAACTTGAGTCTTCTGTGTCACTGACCCCTCCGTGTTGCTTTGTTATGGTACAGTGAAGATGGTGGACCTTCACTATTCCGGTGTTCACTGTGCTGTCTGTTTCAGGCACAGCATCGGATCCGGTATCCGTCCTGTGCGCTTCTCCGGGTTGAGTACTGTACTTTTTATACGAAATAGTACCTGCTCCTTTTTTTTTACAAACTGTGATATTAAACAAATTAAACCATGTCACAAAAACAAACAAATCCCAAAAAAAAACAGTTGCAAAGGGACAGGCATGAGGTCGTGGTCTTGGCAGTCGTGCCCAACAAGGCACAGAGTCAGCTAGACAGATGAGGATTGATAGATTGACCTTCCTTCTGTCTAAATTTCCGACTACTGACCGAAAAAGAGTCTTGAAGCCGGAAGAGCAAGACCAGCTAACTTCTTGGATTGCTGATAAGACCTCAACGACTGGTTCTTGCAGCACACAATCTTCCTTGAACACACAGTCTACTGTTGGTAGTAACAAAAGCTGGCCCATCAAATCCTCCATCTTCCCATTTCCTCAAATCATCAGCAGCCCCAGGAAAATCTGGACCACGACCTTGGGCACTCTGAGGATTTGTTTGCTTCTTATGACCCCTTGCTTCAATCAGGCCTATCTGCCTCAAACCTTGATGACATACTTGAAGAGGATGATTTCTCTATTCACGGACAAATTTAGGAAACACAACGGTCACAAGAAAGCCACTTTCAGCAAAGTAATAGACCGTCTCAGGAGGTGGACGATGATGATGATGAGACACAGTTGTCATCTGGCCAGCCAAAGCCATCACATTATCCGGAAGACTTTGAAGAGGAAGGTGTAAATGATGAGACCACAGATCCCACCTGGAATGTTGGCATGCAGAGCCAGCAGAGCAGCACGGAGGAAGAAAGTGTCTATGTACCACCGGCAAAAGCACCAAGGCCTACTCATGTCACCAGAACGCAAACTGTGACAACAAATGTTGCACAAAATGTGTCCACTTTGACACAAAATGTGTCAACTTTGGCACAGATCAATCCCTCAGTGCCACAAATCAAGTATAGAGGTTGGTCAGCCGTTGTGTGGAATTTTTTAAGACAAATATGGATACAAAGTTGCACACTCCTTTAGATGTTTTTGATGCAAGGTTTATTATGAACAGTTAATGGCCACAGATGTCAACGCGTTTCGGATTTAACCAAAGCCTTGATCACGACAATTGGCAGGTGTGGGTCATGGAATGTTCTAGGATAAGATTGGAAAGAGGCGTCTTTCCTTGGTGGCGAACGCTCGATTAAGGTGGTTTGCTTTATTTCAATAATTCCCAAATGGGGATAGGCGTTTTTCAGCACGGTCCTTCTTTCAGTGATAGGTCCGCCCCCGTCAGAGTCCTGGTAGGAATGAAAGAAGGACCGTGCTGAAAAACGCCTATCCCCATTTGGGAATTATTGAAATAAAGCAAACCACCTTAATCGAGCGTTCGCCACCAAGGAAAGACGCCTCTTTCCAATCTTATCCTAGAACATTCCATGACCCACACCTGCCAATTGTCGTGATCAAGGCTTTGGTTAAATCCGAAACGCGTTGACATCTGTGGCCATTAACTGTTCATAATAAACCTTGCATCAAAAACATCTAAAGGAGTGTGCAACTTTGTATCCATATTTGTATTTACTGGGATTGAAGAAATCATGTTAGTTGGCACCTCCACTCACCACCTACGCGGTGTGCACACCATTATACCCTATTGACTGGAATTTTTTAAGGACAGCCCTTCACAACAAAATGTCGTCATCTGTACCATCTGCCATACAAGGCTAAGCAGAGGCCATGGCAAAGGCAACATGAGCACCACAAGTATGCGGAAGCACATGGCAGCTAAGCACCCTACTCAGTGGTCAAAACAACAGGGTTCAAAAACAGTTGCTTCTGATCCAAACACTGCCAGGCTACCTCTGATCCGTTCCTCACAATCTAGTGTAGATGAAGCAGGTTCTGCTCATACATACTCCTCCCAATCTGCGGTTGAAGAGAGAATGAACACTAGTCCAGCCACTTTTCAGTCTGCGCCAACCGTCCAGTTGTCTGTGACAGAGAGCTATGAGAGGCAACGAAAATACCATTCTTCGCACCCTTTTGCCAAAAAAATAAACGCCCACATAGCGAAGTTGATAGCTGTGGAGATGTTGCCTTTTAGGCTTGTGGGTACCGAGTCTTTTCGGGAGCTGTTGGCTGTGGCAGCACCACGCTACTCAGTTCCCAGCCGCCACTATTTTTCTCGTTTTGCCGTCCCCGCGTTACACCGGCATGTTATAAACAACCTAAAGCGTGCACTCCCCAATGCTGTAACGGGGAAAGTACACCTAACAACGGACATGTGGACAAGTAGTAGTGGTCACGGACGATACATCTTACTGACGGCACACTGGATCAACCTGGTGGAGAGTGTGCCAAATTCTCAAACTGGACCATCACAGATACTACCAATGCCACGAATAGCAGGCACAACATCATTCAGAGTGTCCGCCTCATCATATACCTCCAGTACACAATCTGCCTCTTCCACTTCATCGTCCAATCCTGACTTGCCATCAACATCACGGCAAACTTGGGAGCTTTGCAGCAGCGCTTCAGTAAGGCGACAACAGGCTCTGCTGAAGCTGATCTGTTTAGGTCAAACACCTCACACTGCAGCAGAGCTCTTGAAAGCTATAAAGCAGCAGACTGATCAGTGGCTATCTCCAATGCAACTTCAAACCAGTCTTGTCGTCAGCGATAATGGTCGTAACCTCGTTGCGGCACTAAACCTTGGTAACCTTTGTGAGGCACCGCCGGCATGGTCCACATGGCAGGGGCGCGTCACATGCAGGATCAAGGTATGATCCTGTGCACACTGGCCGGTTTGACTGAGAATGCTGTGTGAGCCAACTTTGAGACACAGAGTTTCATGAGCCTAATGAGCGGCAGTGAGAGTGAGATGAGATCGAGGAAGCCCTAAGGAATGTAAGGGCTGAGTGCTGACAACCCGGAACACAGGGAGTTAACCTGAGCTGTGTGAAAGGCTGATTAACAGCAGCTAAGGGGGTGTGTCCATGTGGGAGTGGCTGGCACGATAAGAGGCTGCCAGCTGAGTGATTACAGATTAGATCCATTTTCAGCCAGACATCAGCCTGAGAGGATGTGGGCTGATTACCAGCCTGAGAGCTGAGCAGAGCCAGTCTGTGTGAGGGACTGGGAATGCAAGTGGATGCCGCCATTTTGAGATGGTGAAGGGAGCATGCTAGCTCCATGCCGGTGCCGAGGTCCGAGGTTGTGAGCACCTGGTGGAGAAGCCGTGGCTGAACCCGGTGGAGACTGGTCCGGGCGTGGAGGGAACCACGTCCGGGAAAGGAGCCTTGGGGGACGCTTGGTGGACCCGTTATACAGGTAGCGAGACCCGGATCCGTGCCCGGTAAGACAGCGGTTCCCGTGTAACGGAGTGAGCCGTGTGTGAGTAATGCCAGGCGGGCATAGACCGCCTTTGGGTCCGAGTCAGAGTGCTCAGTTAAAGGACCTGATGAAACATTGTGTTTAACTATGTGTATGAGGGCTTAGGTAATGGCCCTGAATGAGAGATGATGGCCTATATGTAAGACCCATGTATAATGATGTGGGGAGAGAGTGACCCAGCTAGTATGGATGATGTTGGAGGCGTTCCGTCCTTGGGACGAGAGGGAGGCTTGCACTGCTGCATGCAGAGGGTACCCGTCCCTCAACCACGACCTCTAATGGTGTGGGTGTGCCTGTGGTGCCAGACACAGGGGTAATAGGGCTCCTAGTAGGTATCGGATGAGGTTCCCGTGTACTATGGTTTGCCAGTCCCTGTAATGGGCCATGGAGGGGCCACAGTCCATGGATGTGGGCTGTGAGCAGGTGTGTGATCCATGGACATTTGAATGATGGATCACATACGGTGTGTAAGGTCCCGGTCAGGCAGGATTCCTGACTACGGGTGAATGTATATCATCATGCTGGGGGACTAAAGCCAGGCGGCAGGTACCGCCATTGGGACCCACAGGGCCCGTTGAGGCGTATGTAACGAAGGTCAGAAGCAGGGGTTAGAAGGGCTCCGTACTGGGTAACGCGTGGTTAGGCCGGAGGCCGCAGCGCCACGGGTTACTAGGGTTTGCCAATCCCTGTTATGAACCCGGAAGGGTCATCATCGTACTGTAACGTATGTATAGTGTAAGTAGGCCGGAGGCCGTAGCCACCACGGGAGCTGTTAGTAGAGCTCCAATGGGGACAGAGATGGTTAAAGGTCCCGGGTTACTATAAAACGTTATGTGCAATATAAGTGTTATGTGATGTTAAATGTAAATGTATGGTGTATTTATGTAAAGTGTTTTTAATCAATGTGATATGTGTCAAACATGCTACCCGGGTTATGTTGTTAATATGTGAAAATAAACGGGTAGACATTGGTTAAACTTATAAACACGTGTTCTTGTCGTTTTGCAAGCGGGTTCCCTGGTTGCTGCCTCACACCTTGTACACGTGCCTTGCATGGCTCACGTGCTGAACCCATTTCAGACATTCCTCAACAGATGTTGGAAGTCTTTCAGCGCTTCAAAAGCACTTTAATTTGCCAAACCACAGACTAATTTGTGACATGCCCACAAGATGGAACTCAACATTTCATATGTTAGCACGGATTAGTGAGCAGCAGAGGGCAATAGCTGAATATCAACTTCAACATGCCCGTCACACCGGCACTCAGCCAAGACACATTAGTACTCTGGAGTGGGTGTGGATCGCTGACATTTGTGAGGTGCTCGATAACTTTGATTATTGCACCAAACTGGTGAGCGGAGATGAGTCCATTATCAGTGTCACTATCCCCATGCTATGCCTGCTAAAATAATCACTAATGAATCTCAAAACAGAATCTTTGAGGGCCCAGCGGCTGGCTATGGAGCCAAATTTAAACATTGCGGATCCGAGCCAGCAATGCAAATATCATCACGCAACATTGGGTCAAGAAGAAGACCGTGACGAAGAAGGTGAAGAAGAGGATTTATTTTTAGGTGTTACCGATGTCAACCCTGATGGTACTCCCAACTCCAGCTTTATGTCGGTACAGCATGGGTGGGATGGAGAGGAGGAGGCAGATATAGATTTGGAGGCCACGATGGGTATTGCTAATCCTTCTTGTGAACCCGAACATTTGAGTCTGTGCAGCTTGGCACACATGGCTGACTTCATGTGTAAATATCTGTCCGAAGACCCACGCATGATTCACATGTATGACAGCAACCTATACTGGTTGTTCACCTTTCTGGACCCATGGTACAAAGACAAATTTACGTCACTGTTGTTGCAGTCACCAAGGGCCTTAACAATAGATTACTTCAGGACCGTAGTTGTAGAAAATTTGCTGACAATATCACCGTCAGACACCAATCTCCCCAGAAGTTGCAGCTGTTTGCAACAGCAGCCATTGATCGGGACAGACACGACATCAATGTCCAAAAGAGGTGGCGGGAAGATGTCCAGAAACTGGGCCATGTTCAATACACCATCTAATCAGCAATGGCTTTTGGCTCCGGTTACCATGTCTAGGAGACAGAAATTGACCAACATGGTCAACGAGTATGTCAGTGACAGTACCAGCTTCCTTACTGACCCTTCTGTCCCGTTTAATTACTGGGTGTCAAAGCTTGAGACTTGGACAGAGCTCTCCTTGTATGCTTTGGAGGTGCTGGCCTGCCCTCCTGCTAGTGTGACTTCTGAGCTAGTTTTCAGTGCCGCTGGGGGTATCATCACTGATACAAGGACACAGCTTACTCCAGAGAATGCCGACAGGCTGACTATGATCAAATTCAATAAGGACTGGATTTCACCACAGTTCTTAAGCCCTCCAGATGACAGTAGCCAAAGCTAAAGTCACATTAGCTTAAGAAATCTTATATATAAAACCCGAAGGCCACTTCCGGGGAAGACCACGCCCACTTCCGTGATGGTCTTCGCCCAGGGCTGGTGACGTCACCAGTGCACTGTAGCCGGACGGCGCCCGGCTACATGCACCGGCGCCTCCTCTCTCCTCCGCTCCTGCTTCCTCTGCCCGCCGCCGCTCCACACTCCTGTGCCCGCGCTCTCCTCCTGCTCCTGCCTGTGCCCGCGCTCCCTCCTGCCCTCCTGTGCCCGCGCTCCCTCCTGCCCCTCCGGCCGCTCCAGCCGCCTTGCACCCGCCCGGCACAGCCTCCAGCCGCCTCAGCAGCCCGCCCGGCACAGCCTCCTGCCCCTCTGCAGCCCGCCCGGACAGCCTCCAGCCGCCTGCAGCCCGCCCGGGCACAGCCTCCGCCCCTCTGCAGCCCGCCCGCCCACAGCTCCAGCCCCCTGCTGCCTCGCCCGCCTGCCCCCTGCCCTGTCTCTGCCCCTGTCCTCTGCCCCTGCCCCCTGTCCTCTGCTCTGCCCCCTGTGCCTCTGCCCCCTGTCCTCTGCCCTCCTGTCCTCTGCCCCGCCTCTGCCCCCTGTCCTCTGCCCCCTGTCCTCTGCCCCCTGTCCTCTGCCCCTGTCCTCTGCCCCCTGTCCTCTGCCCCCGCCTCTGCCCCCTGTCCTCTGCCCGCCGCCTCTGCCCCCTGTCCTCTGCCAGCCGCCTCTGCCCCCTGTCCTCTGCCCAGCCGCCTCTGCCCCCTGTCCTCTGCCCAGCCGCCTCTGCCCCCTGTCCTCTGCCCAGCCGCCTCTGTCCTCTGCCCCCTGTCCTCTGCCCAGCGCCTTGCCCAGCCACCTCTGCCCCTGTCCTCTGCCCAGCTGGCCTCTGCCCAGCCAGCCTCTGCCCCCTGTCCTCTGCCCAGCCGCCTCTGCTCCCTGTCCTCTGCCCAGCCGCCTCTGCTCCCTGTCCTCTGCCCAGCCGCCTCTGCCCCCTGTCCTCTGCCCAGCCGCCTCTGCCCCCTGTCCTCTGCCCAGCCGCCTCTGCCCCCTGTCCTCTGCCCAGCCGCCTCTGCCCCTGTCCTCTGCCCAGCCGCCTCTGCCCCCTGTCCTCTGCCCAGCCGCCTCTGCCCCCTGTCCTCTGCCCAGCCGCCTCTGCCCCCTGTCCTCTGCCCAGCCGCCTCTGCCCCCTGTCCTCTGCCCAGCTGCCTCTGCCCCCTGTCCTCTGCCCAGCCGCCTCTGCCCCCTGTCCTCTGCCCCCTGTCCTCTGCCCCCTGTCCTCTGCCCCCTGTCCTCTGCCCCCTGTCCTCTGCCCAGCCGCCTCTGCCCCCTGTCCTCTGCCCAGCCGCCTCTGCCCCCTGTCCTCTGCCCAGCCGCCTCTGCCCCCTGTCCTCTGCCCCCTGTCCTCTGCCCCCTGTCCTCTGCCCAGCCGCCTCTGCCCCCTGTCCTCTGCCCCCTGTCCTCTGCCCAGCCGCCTCTGCCCCCTGTCCTCTGCCCAGCCGCCTCTGCCCCTGTCCTCTGCCCCCTGTCCTCTGCCCCCTGTCCTCTGCCCAGCCGCCTCTGCCCAGCCGCCTCTGCCCCCTGTCCTCTGCCCAGCCGCCTCTGCCCCTGTCCTCTGTCCAGCCGCCTCTGCCCCCTGTCCTCTGCCCCCTGTCCTCTGCCCCCTGTCCTCACCCCTCCTCTGCCCTCCAGCCTCCCCTGTCCTCACCCCTCCATATGCAATGTACAGTATGTGTATATATGTAGGCACTTCCGTCACTTTGTCCGCACTTCCCTCAATTTTGTACACACACATACACACACACACTCCGCTATACTTGCCACCGGCCCTACGTCCGCTGCCTGCATCTTCAGTCGACATGTCGCCGCCCCCAAACTACTTGATCCAATATACCATCCAAGATGTCTCGCCAAACTACCTGGACGACATATTCTATCCAGTCGTCCGGGGGCGGCGACATGTCAACTCAGGATCCAGGCGGCGGGGAAAACGCAAGGTCGGTAGTAAGTATAGCGGAGTGTGTCTATGTGTGTGTATGTATGTGTGTGCTCACCACGCTGCCCACGGCGCTGCGCTGACCACTCTGCCCACGCCGCTGAGCTGACCACTCTGCCCACGCCGCTGCGCTGACCACTCTGCCCACGCCGCTGCGCTGACCACTCTGCCCACGCCGCTGCGCTGACCACTCTGCCCACGCCGCTGCGCTGACCACTCTGCCCACGCCGCTGCGCTGACCACTCTGCCCACGCCGCTGCGCTGACCAATCTCACCGCACTCACTGCTAACCACTGAGCCACCGCACTCACTGCTAACCACTGAGCCACCGTATACTGTGCTACCCACAGAGCCGCCTGTATACACACAATTCATTTCACCGCACTCCCGTAACTATTAGTAAATAAACTATATATGGATTCTAGACTACCCGATTCTTTAGAATCGGGCCACCATCTAGTTGGATATAATTTTTCAAGTTTTAACATTCATACCTTTGTGAACAAGAAGTATGTCCATCATCTCAGACGATGTGCATACTCATGTTCCTGAAACATTTTCCTCAGGATCCGCAAAATACACCATTTTGTTTTGTCATCAAGCACAATACAGCCCCTTGGGCTAATTGTTTTGAGGCACCAATGCCTGCATAGTGTGCATTGCATGTACTATGCTCCAAGTAAAATAAAGTGTATGGTATCGCCCCTGAGGCCTGCTTTATTACCAGCAGTAATATAGAGCCCCTTGGGCCAATTTTTGTTGGCACCAAGCCTATACCTGAATAGGCGAATTCAATTTGCACGGTCTCGTGCTGAGCGCTCCAAAACAAAGCTGAGGACTCTGCTGACTGGAAAGTCCTTTTATTGAAAATCCTCCATCTGCCACGACATGTTTCGACGGTGTAGTACCGTCTTTCTCAAGTGGAATGGAGGTACTAAGACAATTAAAACCATATATAGAGCAAAAAAGTGTTTCATTGGATAACAATTATCTCAGAAAACTCCCTCTTCTTTAACCTTTTGTGTCTCACACCCGAGGGTACTATAGAATGTTCCCATGAAACTACTTCTACATTAGATAATTAAGATGTTCAATTATCATATACTATCCCAAAACTCATAATAACATAAAAAATTCTGTATAAAATTAATCTGTATAAAATTGTATATATAAACACATTAAATGCCCCATTTTTACTCATTCTATTATAAATATAATATAATAATATTATATTAAACAAAAAATGTGGAAAAAAAAAAAAAATTATAATTTAAAAAAAAAATTTAAAAAAAATAAATATAAAGAATAAAATAAAAATATATATATATAAAAAAAAAAAAATATATATATATAAAAAAAATTAAATAAAAATAAAAAATAATAAATAATGAAAAAAAAAAAATTAAATGTATGTATTATAAATAAAAATGTTAATAATTTCTATTATTAAAATGTTATTAAATATTTATGAATATAAAAATAATTATAAAACTATGTAAGGACGTCCAAACTAAGTCTAAAATAGATGTAGAATGTATATGTATAACAGGACCTGAAAAAGAGATTAGATACAATACACTGATATTATACATAACAAGAAGCTATTTAATTTCTGGACACTTTTTCTATTGTTAGATTGAGGCCCTCTGGATACAGAGTCCCCAATCTAAAGATCCAATAACTTTCCTTCTTAATAAGTCTACTTAATCTCCCCTGACCCCCTTCCGGTATTTGATCAATAATAGTAAGGTGCATTTTACTGGGGTCTCTTTGATGATACTTATCGTAATGTCGGGAGACACTATGTTGCTGAAACCCAGATCTAATATTTTGTCTATGTTTATTTAGACGGTTGTGGGTTGCCTGTATCGTCCTACCCACATACTGCAACCCACATGGGCATTCCAATAAGTAAACTACATAAGAAGATTGACATGTCAACCTGTGTCTTATCTCATAAATCTCATTGGTTGTATTCGATCTAAATTGTTTCATACCATCCTGTATTATATTGCAACACATACATTTTCCACTTTTGCATGCGTAGCATCCCCAATCTTCAACAATCCGAGGGGCTAAGGTCTCTGGCCTTTCAAATTTCTTTTGAATATCACTGGGGGCTATTAAATCTTTAAATTTTTATTCTTTCTAAACACAATAGTTGGTTTCTCGGGCATTTTTGACCCCAAGAGAGGATCTCCTCTTAGTACAAACCAATATTTACTTAAAATGGACCTTATCAAAGTTCGAGAATGACAGTAGGTGGTCACAAAACTCCATTTCCTTTTGTCATCGTTCTTATCTGCTGTCTTTCTCTTATCCGCCATCTTACTTAAACAATTTTGTTGGGTCAAATTCCTAGTTTTGGCATAAGCATCTTTCAGAATTTTTGTGGGATAACCTTTCTTTTTGAACCTATATTTTAAGGTGGCTGACTCTAACAAGAAATCTGTATCCCTAGAACAATTTTTGCGGATACGCCAATATTGTCCATAGGGTATAATTTTCAACCAACTCAGTAGGTGCCCACTACTAAATTCTAAGTAGCTATTGACGTCCACTGTCTTAAAATGGGTAGCAGTAAAGAGCTTACCCTCTTCATCAAATTTAATTAATAAATCTAAATATTGGATTTCTGATACAGAGTAGGTTCCTGTAAAGGAAATACCCCATTGGTTATCGTTGAGTATCTCCGTGAGCTTTTGAGCCTCACTAATTGTTCCCTTCCAAATAATGAATAAATCATCCATGTAACATCTGTAAAATATTACCCCTTTCATTTTAGATAGATCAAACAGGCTACCTTCAGGGGGCTGTGCAATGAGGGCGGATTCGGTTGCACCCATGAATAAGTTGGCATAACTGGGTGCGAATCTCGTCCCCATCGCACAGCCCTTCTCCTGTTTATATATTTTACCATTAAAGGAAAACACATTATTCTTTAATATGAACTCAATTGAGTTCAGTAAAAAATCTTTCTGGGGTTCTAATAGAGTTTGATCATTATTCAAAGTTTGCTGAATTACATTCATACCAAGATTGTGTCTGATATTGTTGTATAGTGCCGTCACATCCAATGTGACCAACACACATCCTGTCATTTCAGGAAGGGACCTCAGCTCACTAATCAATTGTGATGAGTCCCTGAGGTAGGAATCCAATTCAGTGACATACTTTTGCAGAAATAAATCAAAGTAATGTGAAAGATTGCATGTTATTGAACCATAACCTGAGACTATTGGACGTAATGGGGGGTTTTTGGGGTCTTTGTGTATTTTGGGAAGGAAATACATTATTGGCATCCTATATTCAGTTATATCCAAGAAATTCTTCTCTTTCTTATTTAGGATTCCTTTATCAAATGCCTTTTTAATCATGCATTTGTATCTTGTGAATACTTCTATGCTAGGGTCACATTCTAATCTTTCATAGAAATCTATGTCGTCCAATAACCTCTTCCCTTCCTCTATATACCATATTTTATCCATAAGAACTATCCCCCCCCCCCCCCCTTTATCTGCATTCTTTATTACTAAATCATTATTTCTGCTCAAGGTTTCTATGGCCAATCTTTCTCCCTTACTCAGATTATCACTTATCTTAGGTTGTACCATTGTTCTTAATTCTTTTAGCACTAGCTGTTGAAAAGTTTCTATATGGCTAACTTTATGATGAACCGGATAAAACTTCTCACTATTATTCTTAACGTTAACATGTGTAAAGCCTCCAATCAATTCATCATTGTTTATATTTTTAGGGGCACCCTTACTGCTACCGTTCCTTTCCTCTATTAGAAAATGCCTCTGGACTGTCAACTTCTGAAAAAAATCATTTAGATCCAAATAAGTTGAAAAAGGATCAAGTTTGGATGTGGGACAGAAGGACAAGCCTCTTTTCAGAAGAGATTTCTCCTCCTCCTTAAGGGTATATTTAGAAAGATTAAAAATTCCCAATCCTTTATCTAATGTTATACAGGGACTGATTTTGGTTTCTTCTGTATGGTTTCCCTCTCCTGGGTTTTTTCCTTTTCTTCTTGTTGATCCACTACCCCTTCCTCCTCTTCTGATCTTTTTCTCTTGGGGGGCCGTCCTGGTATTAACCGAAAAAACTGGGTGATCTTGGTATCCTTTAATCCCATGTTTTTCTCTTTATTTATTATTCTAATTCCTTCCTCGGCCATATTATTAAGGGTAGGGTCTATGATTAACTCATCTGGTGACGGAAATAATTCAAGAGTCTCGTTGGTATTTAACCCCTCCCTATCATCAGCTGTCGGGCTTAAATTCACATTATCATTAAGAGTGTAGGTAGGTATTAGGGGGGTGTCCCCAGTTGTTACCTCATTATTAAATCCAAAAAATCTATTTGTAAATTAGTGTCTATTAATTCCTTATAAATATCCTGATAAAAATCCGTCTGTGTACTAGTATTATTGTGAATGGTGATTGCAGTTAAATCTATCCCCTCTAATGTGTTTTGTAAACTAGATACCAATTGATAGCAAGTGTCCTGAGTGTTCAATATCTTTTGTGTGATGTTTGATTTCTCCAAATTAACTTCAACTCCCTTCCCAATTACAATTCCATTATTGGTCTCCGTGTGTGTAGGTGTTGTATGTGGTCCTTGTGTCTCAGTTTTTGGAGCCTCCTCCTCTACCCCTCTCAACTCTTTCTTATCTGTGTTTTTAATATTCTTCATCCCTGTTTTCCCCAGCTTATTCCTATGTTTCTCATATTGGGCTCTTTGTTCTTTTGTTTTTAATAAAAAGTAGGATTTCTCTTTTTTCAGATCTTTTATATTACTAACTTCCCCTACAACTATCAATTCATTATTTTCCTTATTCACCATGGCAGTCCCCTCAGGTTCTACTATTGATTCTGTTGTATCTATGTTCCCCTCATTTTGTTTTACTCCCAAATCTTTCTTATCCCTCAGAAACGTCAGCACTTTTCTCTTAATGGTTTCATCTTCCCATTTATTTAATTTAACCTGTAGCCCCATGTCAAACTCTTTAAAGTCTGTTGAGGGCATAAATTGCTCCAGTTTCTTATTTGTTCAGTCTCCTCCAAAGCTGCTCTAGCCAATGCCCCTCTTTTATCCATCAATAACTTCATGAATCCTAATGAACAATTTAAACTAAATCTATCCCATTTCCTTGTAAAATCTAAATCCTGGGGATAAGATGTGTTCATTGTTAATTTAAGTCCTTTAGGTGCCAAATCCTCCTCAATGTAGTGTTGGAGAAACATCACATCGAGTTGATTGGTAATTTCCACCTTACTCTTGTTTTCTAATTCATGAAAAAGTGCAATCATTTGTTTCTTATCTGTCTCTTTCAAACTAATACCTTTTTCTGTCTGTACCAAAAGGTTGGATTGTAAACCTCCCAAAGCATTAACAATTAATAGCTCCCTATGCACATAACTATTTTCACTGTAAAAGTCCATTATAACATATAAATTCCCTATTTAGGGATAAAAATCACTTAATAGTCACTTTTCAGTTCCCAATAAGGATCTTCTGACTTCTTGTTGATTCTATTCAACCTTCTTTTTCCTTTTCGTGTGTTTTATGTAATCAGATAAGCACCTGCTGCTCCCCTAGGTGTTAAACCTCCGGAAAACCGTAGTACATGTGAGAGACAAAAGAAATATAGGGGGCGCACTAGTGCATTATCATTATTACCAAGTGGGAAGATTCAATTGAGTAATCACTAACCTATTCCTGTTGTGCAATCCCGCACAACAATGGTGTAGATTTAGAAAGTGGTCGGGGTCTCCTTTCTCCTGGTTCAAGTTCTAAGTCTGCAGGTCCTCAAGTCTCTGCGAGCTGCTCCAGCCGTGCTCTTCAATAAGATAGGATATGTGAATTCAATTTGCACGGTCTCGTGCTGAGCGCTCCAAAACAAAGCTGAGGACTCTGCTGACTGGAAAGTCCTTTTATTGAAAATCCTCCATCCGCCACGACATGTTTCGACGGTGTAGTACCGTCTTTCTCAAGTGGAATGGAGGTACTAAGACAATTAAAACCATATATAGAGCAAAAAAGTGTTTCATTGGATAACAATTATCTCAGAAAACTCCCTCTTCTTTAACCTTTTGTGTCTCACACCCGAGGGTATTATAGAATGTTCCCATGAAACTACTTCTACATTAGATAATTAAGATGTTCAATCATCATATACTATCCCAAAACTCATAATAACATAAAAAATTCTGTATAAAATTAATCTGTATAAAATTGTATATATAAACACATTAAATCCCCCATTTTTACTCATTCTATTATAAATATAATAATAATAATATTATATTAAACAAAAAATGTGAAAAAAAAATTATAATATAAACAAAAAATAAAAAATAATAAAATAATAAAATAAAATAAAATAAAAATATATATATAAAAAAAAAAAAAATATATATATATATACATATATATATAAAAACATTTTTAAATAAAAATAAAAAATAATAAATAATGAAAAAAAAAAAAAATTAAATGTATGTATTATAAATAAAAATGTTAATAATTTCTATTATTAAAATGTTATTAAATATTTATGAATATAAAAATAATAATAAAACTATGTAAGGACGTCCAAACTAAGTCTAAAATAGATGTAGAATGTAGATGTATAACAGGACCCGAAAAAGAGATTAGATACAATACACTGATATTATACATAACAAGAAGCTATTTAATTTCTGGACACTTTTTCTATTGTTAGATTGAGGCCCTCTGGATACAGAGTCCCCAATCTAAAGATCCAATAACTTTCCTTCTTAATAAGTCTACTTAATCTCCCCTGACCCCCTTCCGGTATTTGATCAATAATAGTAAGGTGCATTTTACTGGGGTCTCTTTGATGATACTTATCGTAATGTCGGGAGACACTATGTTGCTGAAATCCAGATCTAATATTTTGTCTATGTTTATTTAGACGGTTGTGGGTTGCCTGTATCGTCCTACCCACATACTGCAACCCACGTGGGCATTCCAATAAGTAAACTACATAAGAAGATTGACATGTCAACCTGTGTCTTATCTCATAAATCTCATTGGTTGTATTCGATCTAAATTGTTTCATACCATCCTGTATTATATTGCAACACATACATTTTCCACTTTTGCATGCGTAGCATCCCCAATCTTCAACAATCCGAGGGGCTAAGGTCTCTGGCCTTTCAAATTTCTTTTGAATATCTTATCTGCTGTCTTTCAGCCACCTTAAAATATAGGTTCAAAAAGAAAGGTTATCCCACAAAAATTCTGAAAGATGCTTATGCCAAAACTATCCAAAGGGTTAACAGAAAGTGCTGGGTTTCATAGATCCACCGCGCTGACCTCCAGTGAAGACAAACAGAGTGATGTATAAAACTCTGTTTAATGGGTAATTTGCCTACCGGTTTCGTGATTTCAGTTATCACTTCATCAGAAATCACGAAACATTAAACAGAGTTTTATACATCACTCTGTTTGTCTTCACTGGAGGTCAGCGCGGTGGATCTATGAAACCCAGCACTTTCTGTTAACCCTTTGGATCCTTACTTTTGCTGGGCACCTGCTGCGACCATAAGAGAGAGCGGAGTTAGTTGGTTGTGACTTGCACAACCAAATCAGGTGAGTCCTTCCACTAAAGGGGGGCACTGAGGATAATTGTACAAAAGGAAATTACTCTATGTGCGCTCCATTTCCCTTTTTATTATGCCAAAACTAGGAATTTGACCCAACAAAATTGTTTAAGTAAGATGGCGGATAAGAGAAAGACAGCAGATAAGAACGATTACAAAAGGAAATGGAGTTTTGTGACCACCTACTGTCATTCTCGAACTTTGATAAGGTCCATTTTAAGTAAATATTGGTTTGTACTAAGAGGAGATCCTCTCTTGGGGTCAAAAATGCCCGAGAAACCAACTATTGTGTTTAGAAAGAATAAAAATTTAAAGAATTTAATAGCCCCCAGTGATATTCAAAAGAAATTTGAAAGGCCAGAGACCTTAGCCCCTCGGATTGTTGAAGATTGGGGATGCTACGCATGCAAAAGTGGAAAATGTATGTGTTGCAATATAATACAGGATGGTATGAAACAATTTAGATCGAATACAACCAATGTGATTTATGAGATAAGACACAGGTTGACATGTCAATCTTCTTATGTAGTTTACTTATTGGAATGCCCATGTGGGTTGCAGTATGTGTGTAGGACGATACAGGCAACCCACAACCTTCTAAATAAACATAGACAAAATATTAGATCTGGGTTTCAGCAACATAGTGTCTCCCGACATTACGATAAGTATCATCAAAGAGACCCCAGTAAAATGCACCTTACGATTATTGATCAAATACCGGAAGGGGGTCAGGGGAGATTAAGTAGACTTATTAAGAAGGAAAGTTATTGGATCTTTAGATTGGGGACTCTGTATCCAGAAGGCCTCAATCTAACAATAGAAAAAGTGTCCAGAAATTAAATAGCTTCTTGTTATGTATAATATCAGTGTATTGTATCTAATATCTTTTTCAGGTCCTGTTATACATATACAATCTACATCTATTTTAGACTTAGTTTGGACGTCCTTACATAGTTTTATAATTATTTTTATATTCATAAATATTTAATAACATTTTAATAATAGAAATTATTAACATTTTTATTTATAATACATAAATTAAATTTTTATTTTTTTCATTATTATTTTTTATTTTTATTTAAAAATTTTTTTTATATATATATATATATATATATACATACATATCTATATTTTTTTTTTATATATTTTTATTTTATTTTTTATTTTTTTTTATTTTATTATTTTTTTATTTTTATTTTTTTTATATTATATATTTTTTTTTTTTTTTCACATTTTTTGTTTAATATAATATTATTATTATTATATTTATAATAGAATGAGTAAAAATGGGGGATTTAATGTGTTTATATATACAATTTTATACAGATTAATTTTATACAGAATTTTTTATGTTATTATGAGTTTTGGGATAGTATATGATGATTGAAATCTCTTAATTATCTAATGTAGAGGTAGTTTCATGGGAACATTCTATAATACCCTCGGGTGTGAGACACAAAAGGTTAAAGAAGAGGGAGTTTTCTGAGATAATTGTTATCCAATGAAACACTTTTTTGCTCTATATATGGTTTTAATTGTCTTAGTACCTCCATTCCACTTGAGAAAGACGGTACTGCACCGTCGAAACATGTCGTGGCGGATGGAGGATTTTCAATAAAAGGACTTTCCAGTCAGCAGAGTCCTCAGCTTTGTTTTGGAGCGCTCAGCACGAGACCGTGCAAATTGAATTCACATATCCTATCTTATTGAAGAGCACGGCTGGAGCAGCTCGCAGAGACTTGAGGACCTGCAGACTTAGAACTTGAACCAGGAGAAAGGAGACCCCGACCACTTTCTAAATCTACACCATTGTTGTGCGGGGATTGCACAGCAGGAATGGGTTAGTGATTACTCAATTGAATCTTCCCACTTGGTAATAATGATAATGCACTAGTGCGCCCCCTATATTTCTTTTGTCTTTCACATATACCTGAATAGGTGGCATTGCATGTAGTATGCTAAAATTACTAGGAACATGAATCTCTGGGCCCTGTGGACTGGTTCAGTTACAAATTAAAATACAGCCCCTTTTGGAAATTTTGGTAAAGAAGATGCTTGCCAATTTATCTGTGAAGTTGGAACAACAAGGACACTATTTAAACTGTAGAGAAGTTTGAGGGCCTACACAGGAAGGATAATTCTTTTTAATTTTCATATGTTACCCGATCCCCCAACCCCTGAGGCAGTTAGCTAGCTTCCTAATAGTTACACACTAACCTGTCACTACATTGCCTACATCATGACTTGTTAATAAGCCACTTAGGTTAGCTCAATTCTTACCTGCCATACTAGCCATGTTTTTCAGCCAAGACTTGATAGTACTTCCAACACTCTTTGGACACTTGTCCTGGCTATGAGCAGCTTCACACATGTTAGATACATGTACACCATATGTTGGGTAAACGTTTCTGTGATGAATATTGGTAAGGAATATTGCCATATCCCCCATATTCCATTCCTCTCAGAAAGCAATTTGAAGGCACATCTCACTCACAAGGAGATAAGCCCCCACCCTTGCAAGGCAGAAGTCATTCATCTGGCAAATGGTAGAGTAATTAGTATGTAGATGGAAGCCAACTGTCCACACAACAGAACTCCACCTCAACTTTGATATGGTAATCAGGTAGGTGTATGGAGCTTCCTAGAAGTGGGGTTTTGCCAAAAGGTGACACGTCCCATATCACTGTGAGGCCAGGAGAGAGGAGACTGGACGGAGCCGTGACTATAACATTAATATCTCATAAGCCGTCCTCCCTGTGATGCTATCGAATATAAAAATGAACTCTACACATCTAGACGGTGACAAGGCTGGTATTCACATGAATGTAGGATGACTGGAAGCCATCTAAACAGGATATTGGCTACTAGGCTGCTACCAGAGTAGCCATGTTTCATATCCAGACGAAGATAAAATCATAACTAAAAATATGAAAGTATTGTCTTCCGTCTGCGATGCCCATGGACACGGCTAGGTCAGCTTATAGAATCTGGGTGTCCATATCTCCCCTCAGAGGGGTGGGAATTGTGAGACAGCCCAGAGGTGTGAGATGGGAGGAGACAGGGGTCAGCCCATAATGTATAAAAATCATCTGCTCCATCTCCACATGGTATTTCTTCTGAATGGGCATTATTCCACCAAAGCCAGAGATTACCCAAGGAACAGATTGGTGCCACGCCGCCCTTTTGGTGCCATCAGCACTAAGGTAACTGCTCACATGTGTATGTAATTCTGTGTATTCCATCTACCCTTTTATTGGCATATCTGACTAATATTTGTAACATCTGAATAATAACTGTAAATATTAATAGCTAGTGTACCATTAGGGTGATTAAATATATAAATTTAATCTTGAGTTGCTCTTTTTATCTTGATCACGATTCCCACGTCCGTGTGCTCATATAACGCTACCTGGGTTGGTTTCTGACCCAATATAAGCCCGACCACGGACCGGACTTATATTAAACGAGAAGCTGGTGGCAGCATTTGTGCTTGGGGTTATTCCGGGCCTCTGGCAGTTACTTGTGGTGAATCGGCCACTGAACCTGGCAGCTCCACAGCGCCTCCTGTTAAACCCAGGTCAGTCAGAGAACTGCCTGAGGATAAAGAAGGGCCGCAGCTGCCCTGCCTGTGCTGGTTTATCAAGGCACCTCTCAGTGAGTGTGGTATATGCCTTCTAGCCCGCAGCTAGAAGCACATATAATCTCCTCCACCCTGTCACTGCCAGAGGCCCGGAATAACCCCAAGCACAAATGCTGCCACCAGCTTCTCGTTTAATATAAGTCCGGTCCGTGGTCGGGCTTATATTGGGTCAGAAACCAACCCAGGTAGCGTTATATGAGCACACGGACGTGGAAATCGTGATCAAGATAAAAAGAGCAACTCAAGATTAAATTTATATATTTAATCACCCTAATGGTACACTAGATATTAATATTTACAGTTATTATTCAGATGTTACAAATATTACAGTCAGATATGCCAATAAAAGGGTAGATGGAATACACAGAATTACATACACATGTGAGCAGTTACCTTAGTGCTGATGGCACCACAAGGGCGGCGTGGCACCAATCTGTTCCTTGGGTAATCTCTGGCTTTGGTGGAATAATGCCCATTCAGAAGAAATACCATGTGGAGATGGAGCAGATGATTTTTATACATTATGGGCTGACCCCTGTCTCCACCCATCTCACACCTCTGGGCTGTCTCACAATTCCCACCCCTCTGAGGGGAGATATGGACACCCAGATTCTATAAGCTGACCTAGCCGTGTCCATGGGCATCGCAGACGGAAGACAATACTTTCATATTTTTAGTTATGATTTTATCTTCGTCTGGATATGAAACATGGCTACTCTGGTAGCAGCCTAGTAGCCAATATCCTGTTTAGATGGCTTCCAGTCATCCTACATTCATGTGAATACCAGCCTTGTCACCGTCTAGATGTGTAGAGTTCATTTTTATATTCAATAGCATCACAGGGTGGACGGCTTATGAGATATTAATGTTATAGTCACGGCTCCGTCCAGTCTCCTCTCTCCTGGCCTCACAGTGATATGGGACGTGTCACCTTTTGGCAAAACCCCACTTCTAGGAAGCTCCATACACCTACCTGATTACCATATCAAAGTTGAGGAGGAGTCCTGTTGTGTGGACAGTTGGCTTCCATCTACATACTAATTACTCTACCATTTGCCAGATGAATGACTTCTGCCTTGCAAGGGTGGGGGCTTATCTCCTTGTGAGTGAGATGTGCCTTCAAATTGCTTTCTGGGAGGAATGGAATATGGGGGAAATGGCAATATTCCTTACCAATATTCATCACAGTTTCATTAGGGGGTGACCATACACACTGCATTATTTAAGTTATATTAATTTTTGTCTAACATACATATTTTCTACTGGTAGTCTGAAAAACAGAGTATTGTTTCACGTCTGTTTGACTGT
The DNA here is from genome assembly GCA_033576535.1 of Allobates femoralis. Classification (NCBI taxonomy): domain Eukaryota; kingdom Metazoa; phylum Chordata; class Amphibia; order Anura; family Aromobatidae; genus Allobates; species Allobates femoralis. The sequence goes on from JARQOC010000009.1 coordinate 119,900,643, forward strand.
ATTTTCCCTCTCTACCATTTAGTTCAAAGACAAAGAAGACAGGTGTAATATTTTTTTTGGACTGTTCTTCGACAAACAACATGAGAAATATAAAGAACAACATTGACAGGCTGTATCCCAACAAAATGTATTTTTTGTAAATTAAGATTGATTGCAAAATATTTACAGAAGTAAAGACTGGGATCCATTGTATACAAATAGATAATTATTTCCATAAGTCAGGCCTCATATCCATGTAATCGCAACAATAGCACACATGTACAAATCGTTACTGAAGTACATACTGTTGTAAATTACATCTGAACCATAGAACTAATGTAAGAATATTTACAGAAGAGTGTTAGAAATTATAAACAATCGGTTTAATGTACACAGAGTAAAGTCCTGTACAGAAAATGTCAAAATGCACAATCATACTTGCTTACATATTAATGACACTACATCCCCTTAAGATAACAGGTTGAGGCAGCAAGTCAATGGCAAATAACTATCATTTCATTACAGTATGCTTGCAAGACCTGCATGAGTATTAAGTGGCCCGTGTGGCATGGTATATTAATACAGTACAATTGTGCCCCTTGGGTATTTTTTTGTGAGGCAACAAGCCAATGTGAAATAACTATCAATTGCATACAGTATGCTTTCAAATCCTGTAACGAGTATTAAGTGGCCCGTGTGGCCTGGTTCATTAACTCAGTACAATTATGCCCCTTGGTTTATTTTATTGTGAGGCAACAAGCCAATGTGAAATAACTATCAATTGCATACAGTATGCTTTCAAATCCAATGACGAGTATTAAGTGGCCCGTGTGACCTGGTTCATTAATACAGTACAATCATGCCCCTTGGGGTATTTTTTGGTGAGGCAACAAGCCTGTGCCTGCCCACTGTGCTATGCAAAAAGTACTGGAAAGGGTACACATAGCAACGGGATACATTTTCTATTTATCACCAAACATTTCATTGATCTGTGAGTTCCCTGGGTGGGGAGCAATGTCCCTGGTCCACAACAGGGGGTGCAGCGTGGATAATGCTCTGTGTTATATTCGGGTCTTGACGGACATTGGACCTTACAGAGCTCAATGAAGTGGTGGGAACATTACCTGCAGATCTGTAGGGTGGACTGCACACTTCAATTGTTGGTATTGGTGGAATCCATGGTAAACATGGCACTTCCAAGCCACTCATTGAAGCCTGAGTGTGGGTGGGGATAGAAAAGGGGGACTCGGGCTCTGTGTTCCTCCCATAGCGCCTCTCAGGCTGATTGTACCATGCAGTGGTGGTTTCTGCACGCAAGGGGACACTTGCACTCCTTGGTCCTTGGGATAGGAACAAATAGCTGCGAATGGGCATTTGAGAACAGGTTGAGGGGAACTCTCCCTGAGGGTAGGGGTACCCATATGAGCCAATAAATGTTTGTGCCTGGGTAGGGATGGTTGACGCCCTGGCAATGGTAATGGCTGCAGTAGTGGTGTTGGTTTGGGAAACATAACCCATATAGCCACGTTGTACTTTAATACTATTTTTATTTTTATTAATCGTCCAGTATTTTTTATGCGTGCCAATGCTATATTAACTCCTTACAGGCTCTTTGATTTTTTTTTTGGAGTTAGGAGTCAGTCATCACACGGTTACGAGTACGTTAACCCATTATATGTCAATTTTTAATATTTTTCATAGTAATGACTCTGTAGCACTACTACCTGTCTTATATTTAACAGTTTGGTGGTAATGCTACCTGCCCAGTTCACATCAGCGGTTATTTGAAATCGCGCCAGATGTGCTGACAGAATCGCATCAGCTCGGTTTGCTGCATTGCCATCACATAACTGCTGCACTTGCGGTGTCGTTCCGCTAATCCCCATAGTAAGTATAGGGGAACTTGCCACAGGTCCCGCCACCATAAAAAGCGTGGTCACCCATCATTTTTTTTCCATACAGCACCTGCTACAAGTGCAAAACCCTAATTGCTGCACCTGCTGCAAATAAATAGATACTGACTATTATGGCGATTATAATGACTATGGGGATTCACGTAACCGCCTGCAAGTCCTGCAGTTATGCTGTGGCTATGCGCCACATGCGGCAGATGCTGTTTTTCCAACGGTTATGATGCTATTTGAAATTAACGCTCATGTCAAAGTCTCTGTCATCCCAGTAGGACATTCACTACTTTTACATACCTAATATTTTACACTCTATGTCTGACTGGGTCCCCTTTCACACGTCCATTGTATATGCACATTTACATACTTCCATAACATGGGCTAAGATTTAAATTTTAAACGCGACTTCTCCATACCCGTCACCAGGGCTGCAGTTGCGTAACGTTACACTACATCACCGCATTTACGTTACTTTTTACATTGACCTGCCTCTTTCAATAACTCATACGCAAGTTGCCTTATTTCTTTTTTCACCCTGCTTTGTCACATTCTGCCATTTCATACTTCACGTTAAGGCCGCTGTTTCCCCTACTCCACCAACAAAAATAAAAACCACTACTTCTGCTATAATACCAAAACCTTCAGTTCTTGGTATAAATTAACCCTAACTCTGCCATTTTTCAACACCTTATGAAACAACAACCTTGCTGGTGGTTATGCAGAAATTGATGTCATCCTGGTTCTATTAACGCTTTTATTACAATGTTGAAAATTTGCTTTGATACCGCGTATCGGAAAGGGCCCTTACATCCATTTGTTTTGCCTTCACGGCAGTTAAGGAATTTTAACACACTTATTGCCATTCAATACTCCATACAGTAAACATCATTACATCTTTGTTTGTTACTTTAAAGAAGTCTATCATTTCGTTCTAACAGGTTTTGGAAATACATACTTTAGTTTTATTGTTTTTGTCTGTTTACACAGTTATTATTCATTGTTTCCTTAACTAACACACTCTAGCTCATTTTGGATTTGATTCACTGACTATTCTTACTAAGATGAGCTCTCCAACACAAAATATCGCTCTTGCCAAGGAGGCTGCATCTACACCGAAGAAGAAGCGTGCAGACGAGACTTTGGAAGAGAGACGCCGTCGGTTACATCAAGATAAGGCTGCTAAAGCTAAACGCATTGCAGAGGAGAGTTTGGAAGAGAAACGTGTTCGGTTAGATCTGCGTAAGGCTGCTAAGGTGAAACGTACTGCAAAGGAGACTTCAGAAGAGAGGCGTCTTCGCTTAGATAGTGATAAGGCTGCTAAGGCAAAACGCCTTGCTGAAGAGACCTTAGAAAGGAGACGTATTCGCTTAGATCGTCTTAAGGCTGATTACGCCAAACGTATTGCAAATGAGACTTCTGCAGAGAGACGTATTCGGTTAGATAGGGCTAAGGCTGCTAAACTCAAACGGTTTGGTAAACTCTCTTCTCCACTGAGACGTTTTCGGTTGCATGCTGCGAAGACTGCTTTACATACACGTATTTCGGAAGTGTCTTCTGAAAAAACAAGCCAACGAATGGAAACAAGAGCCATGACTGCGCGTTCCACATGCAAACAAACAAAAATTCCAGTCACTGAAGAACCGTCTGACACAGATGCTACTCCAGCCTCTTCGTGTACTGACATTTTACCAAGTGAACTGCCTTTAACACCTCCCATTACCTCTATGGAAATCAAAAAAGGAAAGGTTCGCAAGGTGTCTGTGCGTATGCGCAAGACGGGTGTGGAGGAGAGTTCTGAAGAAAGACAACTTCCCTTGGACAAGGAAAAGGCTGCTTTGAAAACACCGGTTTCAATAAAGTCTTTAGAAGGAAGGACAGAACGATTAGGCAAAAAATCAATGCCTCTGCCTCAACGACGCAAACAGAAAAAGTTAATGCCTGTAGGAGATCCGTCTGATCCTCAGACTGCTGCCACCTCTTCGTCTGATCCTCAGACTGCTGCCACCTCTTCGTCTGATCCTCAGACTGCTGCCACCTCTTCGTCTGATCCTCAGACTGCTGCCACCTCTTTGTCTGATGCCCAGACTGCTGCCACCTCTTTGTCTGATGCTCAGACTGCTGCCACCTCTTTGTCTGATGCTCAGACTGCTGCCACCTCTTTGTCTGATGCTCAGACTGCTGCCACCTCTTCTTCTACTATCTTGACTACAACTGAACAGCCTTTACCGCATCGCAAGGCCACATCAAAACGAAAACACTGTGCTGAGGAGATGCCATACAGCAAACAGTGTAAAATTTTGAGGCTTAAAAGGAAAAGACAGATGCGTCAAGATACAGATTCTCCTACGTCTAGACAAGTCCACTTGGCCAATTTGGCTACATTACGTCGTGAAGAACGCCAAACTTCTTCTTCCACTTCTATATTGCAAGAGGCAGAACGGAATATATATTCCACTTCTTCATTTATTGAATGTTTGGAATCTACATCCCTTCCACGTCTCATTTATATAGGATTACATAATAAACTTCTACGTTTATTCTATTCACCTCTCCTACATCAAATGGGATTTATTGATCAGGATCATGTTATTGTAGAACATTTCTTTGGTTTCATGAATGTAATATGTGAACATTGTGAGGCTCGACATTTTACTGCTGAACGACCATCAGATCAACAGTTTACTCTTTGTTGCCACAAGGGAAAAGTAAAGGTACCATTACCTCAATACCCGCACGTGTTCCAACGCCTGCTGAAAGGAGAGAGTGAGTACAGTCAAAATTTGATGGAGAATATAAGGAGTATTAATAGTTCTTTTGCTTTTGCCTCCATGGGTGCCCATGTTTCTCTATACCTCCTGGAAATGGCCCATACTGCTTCCGTATTCATGGGCAAATTTATCATCGCACTGGAACACTCCATCCTGCTCAAGATCAAACTCCAGCATATGCACAACTGTACATTTTAGATACTCTAAGCGCTACAGACCAACGGCTACAGTGTCCAGAAAATGTTAAATGTAATCCTACTTTAATGAGTATCATTGCTCTTCAATTGGATAATATTAATCCCTTTGTTTCGGCCTACAAAATGCTACGTCACGTTGAATTAGAAGAAGAACAGAAGGCAGTAGAACATGGCACCGTCATGCCAAATATTATCATGGCCATTAAACAAGACAGAGGCCAAGACCCGAGACGCTATAACAATCCTACTGCCAATGAAGTTGCTGTGGTCTTTGAAAATGCTGATGGAGAGCCACCATTCAATAGAGACATTTTAATTCATTTGAAACCTGATCCAAATAACCCCTTGGCCCCAAAAACACAGCAAGTCAGTATTCTACACAGCAATTTAGATGCATTACTCTATCCTTTATTTTTCCCTCATGGAGAACAAGGCTGGCATGAGGGACTCAAGCATCAAGGGAAAAGTCAACGCCGGGTTACACAGCTCCAGTATTACTGCTATTTGCTGTCTGTACGGAATCAGTTCAATCCTGTCCTGAATGGTGGCAAACTAACACAGCAGTACTTAGTGGATGCGTATGTGAAAATCGAGGCTAATCGCTTAAATTTTATCCGTCATCATCAAAAGGATTTAAAAGTGGAGGATTATTGCGTACTCCAGGAACATCTCCTGAAACAATCTGTTGAGAAAGGTATTCCCATTGGCAAGACGGTGATTTTACCATCTTCCTTTGAAGGCAGTCCCAGAAACATGCAGCAACGCTATCAGGATGCCATGGCTATTGTGACTAAATTTGGACGACCAGATCTTTTTGTAACCATGACCTGTAATCCTAAATGGAGGGAGATTACAAACAATTTAGAGCCATGGCAGCGTGTGGAACATAGACCTGATTTAGTCGCCCGTGTCTTCAGAATTAAACTGGAAGCCCTATTAAAAGAAATTAACACTGGATTATTTGGCAAAGTTTGTGCAATGGTTCATGTGATTGAATTCCAAAAGCGTGGCCTACCACACGCTCACATTTTGATCATTCTGGATAGCAAATCCAAACTAAGAACTGAGGTTGAAGTGGATAATATAGTTTGGGCTGAAATCCCTGATCCAGAAGAATACCCTCTGCTCCATGACATTGTGATGCAACACATGATTCATGGACCCTGTGGACAACACAACCCCAATTCTCCATGTATGGATCTTGGCAAGTGTAAGAAAGGTTTTCCTAAAGATTTCCAACCAAGAACACTCATAGCTAAGGATGCATACCCTACTTATCAAAGAAAGGAAGGATCATCCTTTCAAATCCGTTCAAAGATGATTGATAATTCTTGGGTTGTTCCCTATAACCCTTACCTACTATTAACATACAAGTGTCATAATAATGTTGAGGTATGTGCTTCCATTCAAAGTGTAAAATACCTATTCAAATATGTCTACAAAGGACATGATAAAGCCAATCTTGAAATTTGCCAAACCAATATCCACCATGATGAAACACATCAATTCATGGATTCAAGATACGTGAGTGCACCGGAGGCAGCTTGGCGAATATTTGCTTACCCGATGCATAGACAATCGCACTCCATTATTCGCCTGGCCGTACATCTCCCACATTCTCAACCACTTTATTTTCATGAGGATGACTCTGTTGATGACATCAGTTACACAATGCACAGAAAATCTACTCTTATGACCTACTTTGAGCTGAATGAGAGTGACCCGCATGCTCATGATTACTTCTACCGCCAAATTCCAGAGCACTATGTTTGGAAAGAAGGTGCATGGGAAATTAGAAAGCGAGGAGGTTCTTCAGTGATTGGAAGAATGTATACTGTCAGTATGAAAGATCAAGAACGGTACTATTTAAGGTTGTTGTTACTGCATGTCAAAGGAGCAACAAGTTTTGACAACATTAAGACTGTTAATGAAGTGACATACCCAACTTTCAAAGAGGCAGCATTAGCTCTTGGATTGCTCTTCGATGACACTGTTTGGAGAAATACTTTATTGGATGCCTGTGTTCTCAACATGCCTGCACAGCTTCGTGATATGTTCGCATATATATGTACTTTTGGTCCTCCAGCTCATCCATTGGAGTTGTGGAAAGAATTTAAACAAGACTTTATCCAAGACTACTGCCATGCATATCACTCCAACACTGAGGAGTGTGAGAATTGTGAAGGATATGCTATGACTGATGTCCAAACTATTCTAAAATTTCATGGCAAAACTTTTACTGATTTTAATCTACCACGACCAAAAAGAAAGCCATACATCGCTCCACTATACAACAAGGATGATGAGTTAAGAAGAGCTCAGCAAATGAAAGCTACTTTAAATGACCAACAACTTTTGGCCTATGATGCGATCAATCAAGCTTTACACGATAGAAGTGGACAACCTAAGTGCTTTTTCATTGACGGTCCAGGTGGCAGTGGCAAAACATATCTGTATGATTTATTAATTCATGAACTAAGAGGAGAAGGCGAAATTGTCTCACCTGCAGCCAGTACAGGGATTGCAGCTAACTTACTGCAAGGAGGTAGAACCATCCATTCGCTTTACGGAATACCAATTCCAATCAATGAAACTTCCGTTTCAAGGATTAAAAATGATACAGATGCTGCACAACATTTGAAAAGTACCAAACTTTTCATTATTGACGAGTCCACTCTGTTATCTAAATATGCATTGCATGTGATAGATCAACTTTTACGGGATGTCATGACAACAGATATCTCCAAGAAAAATACAACACCTTTTGGAGGGAAAGTCATTGTTCTGGGAGGAGACTTTCGACAGTGTCTGCCTATCATCCCACATGGTACAAGAACTGACATTATAGAGAGTTGTATTAAATACTCACGACAATGGCAGCTTTTCACTCAATTGCCACTCTTCAACAATATGCGCTCCATTGATCCTGATTATAGCCGTTGGTTACTTCAACTGGGAAATGGTGAATTGTCCAATGATTTCAACCTTGGAGATGATACCATTGAAATCCCACAAGACATGATCTGCACTGGCTCAATTATACTTGCTATATTTGGTGAAAACATTGTCATTGATGTAGATAACAATGAAAGCATTCAGATTGCTGCATCACATGCCATTCTTTGCCCTAAAAATGACCATGTGGATATGGTGAACTCTAAGGTCATGGATTGCATTGCTGGTGAATACACTGAATACATTAGTGATGATTCCATTGATCCTGATGAGACTGAAGATCCAGATCAATATCCAGTGGAATTTTTAAATTCACTCACACCAACGGGAATACCTTCTCATCGCCTCAAATTGAAAATCGGTACCATTGTCATGCTTTTGCGCAACCTTAACAGCAGAAAAGGTCTTTGCAATGGGACTCGCTTGATTGTCATTGCTTTGTTTGACAATCTGATTCAAGCAAAAGTCATTACTGGCTCTGCAGAAGGAAATGTGGTGTTTATTCCAATGATTGATTTATCTCCATCAGAGACTGGATTACCTTTCAAGTTAAGACGTTGACAATTTCCCTTGAAGCCTGCTTTTGCCATGACCATCAACAAATCCCAAGGCCAAACACTGGAGAAAGTAGGGATTTTTTTGCCAGAACCTGTTTTTGGACATGGACAGTTATATGTGGCTTTTTCACGAGTGAAAAGACGATGTAATGTTAAGGTGAAAGTGCTGGATACACCCATTCAAGGAAAGTTGGTGCCTAATTCTGAAAAAGTCTTTACTAAAAATATTGTCTATAAAAATATTTTATCTTAAATTCTTTAGATATATATTACACTTACATACGATGGATATGACAATGAAAGCATTCACATTGCAGCATAACATGCCATTCTTTGCCCTAAAAATGTCCATGTGGAAATGGTGAACTCTCAGGTTATGGATTGCATTGCTGCTGAATACACGCAGTACATTAGTGATGATTCCATTCAGACTGAAGATTCAGACCAATATCCAGTGGAATTTTTAAATTCACTCACACCAATGGGAATGCCTTATCATCGCCTCAAATTACAAATTGGTACCATTGTCATGCTTTTGCGCACCTTTAACAGCATAAAAGGTCTTTGCAATGGCAATCGCTTCATTGTGATCACTTTGTTTGACAATCTCATTCAAGCAAAAGTCAGTTCTGGGTCTGCAGAAGGAAATGTGGTGTTTATTTCAAGGATTGATTTATCTCCATCATAGACTGCCTTACCTTTTAAGTTAAGACATCGACAATTTACCGTAAAGTCTACTTTTGCCATGACCATCAACAAATCCCAAGGCCATACACTGGAGAAAGTAGGGATTTTTTTGCCCCACAACCCATTTTTGGACATGGACAGTTATATGTGGCTTTTTCACGAGTGAAAAGAAGATGTGTTGTTAAGGTGAAAGTACTGCATACACCCATTCAAGGAAAGTTGCTGCCTCATTCAGAAAAAGTCTTTACAAAAAATATTGTCTATAAGAATATTTTATTTTAAATTCTTTAGATATATATTACATTTACATACAGTGCCTACAAGTGGTATTCAACCCCCTGCAGATTTAGGTGGTTTGATAAGATGCAAATAAGTTAGAGCCTTCAAACTGCAAACGAGAGTAGGATTTATTAACAGAAGAATAAATCTTACAAACCAAAAAGTTATGTTGCTCAGTTGAATTTTAATAAATTTTAAACATAAAAGTGTGGGTCAATTATTATTCAACCCCTCAAACCACCAGCATTCTGTTTGGTCCCCCTAAAGTATTAAGAAGTAGTTCAGGCACAAAGAACAATGAGCTTCACATGTGTGGATTAATTATCTCTTTTGCCAGCCTTTTCTGACTATTTAAGACCCTCCCCAAACTTGTGAACAGCACTCATACATGGTCAACATGGGAAAGACAAAGGAGCATTCCAAGGCCATCAGAGACAAGATCGTGGAGGGTCACAAGGCTGGCAAGGGGTACAAAACCCTTTCCAAGGAGTAGGGCCTACCTGTCTCCACTGTTGGGAGCATCATCCGGAAGTGGAGGGCTTATGGAACTACTGTTAGCCTTCCACGGCCTGGACAGCCTTTGAAAGTTTCCTCCCGTGTCGAGGCCAGGCTTGTCCGAAGAGTCAAGGCTAACCCAAGGACAACAAGGAAGGAGCTCCAGGAAGATCTCATGGCAGTGGGGACATTGGTTTCAGTCAATACCATTAGTAACGTACTCCACCGCAATGGTCTCCGTTCCAGACAAGCCCGTAAGGTACCTTTACTTTCAAAGCGTCATGTCAAGGCTCGTCTACAGTTTGCTCATGATCACTTGGAGGACTCTGAGACAGACTGGTTTAAGGTTCTATGGTCTGATGAGACCAAGATCGAGATCTTTGGTGCCAACCACACACGTGACGTTTGGAGACTGGATGGCACTGCATACGACCCCAAGAATACCATCCCTACAGTCAAGCATGGTGGTGGCAGCATCATGCTGTGGGGCTGTTTCTCAGCCAAGGGGCCTAGCCATCTGGTCCGCATCCATGGGAAGATGGATAGCACAGCCTACCTGGAGATTTTGGCCAAGAACCTCCGCTCCTCCATCAAGGATCTTAAGATGGGTCGTCATTTCATCTTCCAACAAGACAACGACCCAAAGCACACAGCCAAGAAAACCGAGGCCTAGTTCAAGAGGGAAAAAATCAAGGTGATGGAGTGGCCTAGTCAGTCTCCTGACCTTAACCCAATTGAAAACTTGTGGAAGGAGCTCAAGATTAAAGTCCACATGAGACATCCAAAGAACCTAGATAACTTGGAGAAGATCTGTATGGAGGAGTGGGCCAAGATAACTCCAGAGACCTGTGCTGGCCTGATCAGATCTTATAAAAGACGATTATTAGCTGTAATTGCAAACAAGGGTTATTCCACAAGATATTAAACCTAGGGGTTGAATAATAATTGACCCACACTTTTATGTTTAAAATTTATTAAAATTCAACTGAGCAACATAACTTTTTGGTTTGTAAGATTTATGCTTCTGTTAATAAATCCTACTCTCGTTTGCAGTTTGAAGGCTCTAACTTATTTGCATCTTATCAAACCACCTAAATCTGCAGGGGGTTGAATACTACTTGTAGGCACTGTACATGATGGATATAACAATGAAAGCATTCACATTGCTGCATCACATGACAATCTTTGTCCTAAAAATGTCCATGTGGAAATGGTGAACTCTCAGGTTATGGATTGCATTGCTGGTGAATACACTGAGTACATTAGTGATGATTCCATTCAGACTGAAGATTCAGACCAATATCCAGTGGAATTTTTAAATTCACTCACACCAATGGGAATGCCTTATCATCGCCTCAAATTACACATTGGTACCATTGTCATGCTTTTGCACACCTTTAACAGCATAAAAGGTCTTTGCAATGGGAATCGCTTCATTGTCATCACTTTGTTTGACAATCTCATTCAAGCAAAAGTCAGTTCTGGGTCTGCAGAAGGAAATGTGGTGTTTATTCCAAAGATTTATTTATCTCCATCAGAGACTGCCTTACCTTTCAAGTTAAGACGTCAACAATTTCCCGTGAAGTCTACTTTTGCCATGACCATCAACAAATCCCAAGGCCATACACTGAAGAAAGTAGGGATTTTTTTGTCACAAACAGTTTTTGGACATGGACAGTTATATGTGGATTTTTCACGAGTGAAAACACGATGCAATGTTAAGGTGAAAGTGTTGGATACACCCATTCAAGTCAAATTGCTGCCCAGTAGTGAAATACTCTTTACTACAAATATTCTCTCTAATAATATTTTATTTTAAATTCTTTAGATACATATTAGATTTACATACATACTTACTTTCTAATTAAATACAAATATTACAATAAATTAGTTTAGCCATAGATGTATAGCAATAGAAAAAAAAAAAAAAAAAAATATTATTTGTTATACAAAAAGATATTAAAATTAGTTATTATATATACAATAGTTATTTAAGAAATATAGTCATTAGTGTTCATTTTCAATAACAATATAGTATATAGAAATATTTTAGTTTAAATTCTTTATATGCATATTACATTTAGATACATAATTATTTTCTAATTAAACAAAAATATTCCCATAAAATAGTTTAGCCATAGATGTATAGTACTAAAAAAAAAAAAAAAATTACTTTACCCATAGATGTATAGGAATTGACCAAAAAAATTACAAAAAAATAGTTTACAAATAGATGTATAGCAATAGAAATAATCCAAAATACCAAACAAATTACTTTAGTTTTAGATAAAGACATTATAATTAGTTATTAGATATTAAATAGGTCTTTAAGAAATATAGTCCTTCGTTTCACTTTTCACTAAAAATATAGTGTATAAAATATTTTACTTTCAATTATTTACATACACATTCTATTTAGATACATACTTTCTAATTAAACACAAATATTACAATAATTTAATTTAGCTATAGATGTAGAAGAATAGAAATAGACAAAAATACCAAAAATATTACTTTCGTTATAAAGATATTATAAATAGGTTTTAGATATAAAATAGTTATTTAAAATATATAGTACTTACTTTTTTAGCTTTTAAACTTTCTTTTTACATTTCATTGTATATGTATATAAACACACATTTTGTAGTAGATTGTAGATGTGTATCATCTAAATGCTTGCATTTAGTGATAAGAACCTGAAGCTCCAGCAGTATAGCTGCTGCGAAATTTCATTTTCTTTTTACACAGGGTGAGGTTTTTGTGAACAGCTAAGGCTGCCTTCAGATTTGCAAATGCATCTGCAGCGTTTTGAAAATGCATCTGCAAGCATCTGCATGCAGACGGTAGACCCTATCTTTATAATGGGACGCACGGTGTCTGCAGATGCTTGCAGGCAGCCGTGCGCACACATTTACTCCTATATGTGATCTGTGCGCAGGCGGATGCCTGCATACAAATCACACACTCCCACCCTCACCAGGGATGCAACATGTCGTGTCCCTGGTGCGGAGGAGAGTCTGTGATCTGTACCCAAGCATCTGCCTGCACAGAGATGACATATAGGAGTGAATGAGTGTGCTCGGCTGTCTGGAAGCATCTGCAGACACTGTGCGTCCCATTATAAAGATAGGGTTTACTGTCTGCATGCAGATGCATCTGCAAAATGCTGCAGATGCATCTGCAAGTCTGAAGGCAGCATTAGAGACGGGTGGGACAGCTGTTCACACACATCTCTATCTTGAAGTGTGTTCTGTACATATAAATACATACATACATATAGGTACATATTTAGACACATAGGGATAGAATAGACATTTTCATTTTAAATCTGACTTATTCTGCTATTTGTGGAATTTATAGTGTGAACAAATCAATTTTGACACTTGCTGTCTAATGGTGACCTACATCACAAAGTATTCACTGATCTCGGGGAGACCAGTCAAAGAAAACACTGCGGGCAGCCGGCTAAAGCGCTCAAACACAGTGAAATCCATGATGCATTGCGCCCTGGGAATTTGAATATGCAAATGAAGTCCGTGGAGCCTCGATTAAAAGTCTCAAACACGGGACTAGCCAGATATCTCTCCAGGGAAGGACCTAGCCATGGGGTGGAATCCTTGCGGAGATCACCATAACCACCATATTAAGTGGCCCTTTTCATCAACATCCCACTCAGTTACGAGTTAAAGATGTGACAAGGGAATTAACAGAGCCAGGTATCCATCCACAGACAGCTGTTTCGGGTATTGCCCCTCATCAGTGTGGAGTAGGATTCTGGCTAGGTGGGAGCAATGCATGGTAGACAAACATCACAAAGTATTCACTGATCTCGGGGAGACCAGTCAAAGAAAACACTGCGGGCAGCCGGCTAAAGCGCTCAAACACAGTGAAATCCATGATGCATTGCGCCCTGGGAATTTGAATATGCAAATGAAGTCCGTGGAGCCTCGATTAAAAGTCTCAAACACGGGACTAGCCAGATATCTCTCCAGGGAAGGACCTAGCCATGGGGTGGAATCCTTGCGGAGATCACCATAACCACCATATTAAGTGGCCCTTTTCATCAACATCCCACTCAGTTACGAGTTAAAGATGTGACAAGGGAATTAACAGAGCCAGGTATCCATCCACAGACAGCTGTTTTGGGGTATTGCCCCTCATCAGTGTGGAGTAGGATTCTGGCTAGGTGGGAGCAATGCATGGTAGACAAACATCACAAAGTATTCACTGATCTCGGGAGACCAGTCAAAGAAAACACTGCGGGCAGCCGGCTAAAGCGCTCAAACACAGTGAAATCCATGATGCATTGCGCCCTGGGAATTTGAATATGCAAATGAAGTCCGTGGAGCCTCGATTAAAAGTCTCAAACACGGGACTAGCCAGATATCTCTCCAGGGAAGGACCTAGCCATGGGGTGGAATCCTTGCGGAGATCACCATAACACTGATGAGGGGCAATACCCCGAAACAGCTGTCTGTGGATGGATACCTGGCTCTGTTAATTCCCTTGTCACATCTTTAACTCGTAACTGAGTGGGATGTTGATGAAAAGGGCCACTTAATATGGTGGTTATGGTGATCTCCGCAAGGATTCCACCCCATGGCTAGGTCCTTCCCTGGAGAGATATCTGGCTAGTCCCGTATAGCCCTATAGTGTCCGGGGAGGGTTCACTAACTGAACCACTATCCAAATTTTTGGATTGGTTGCTGAGACCAATACTGAATGTCATTCCGTCCTTTGTAAAAGATTCTAATGATTTCGCTAAATATTTGGATCAGATTGAATGGCAGCAAGGATATAGACTTGTTTCCATAGATTTGGAAAGTCTATACACGCGAATCCCCCAAAATCTAGCCGTTGAAATCATCAAAGATATATTAACAACTAATAATCAGAACCCTAAATTAATCGAGTTTATATGTGAAACTTTAACGTTTGTTTTGTCCCACAACGCCTTCACTTTTGGAGAAGTGTGGTATAAACAAACGGTGGGGACGGCAATGGGGACACCGGTATCATGTACCCTTGCTAATCTGTTTTTGGCGCACCTAGAAGACAAATTGATATACTCTCTGGACAATCCCTTTCTGAAAAATATTAAGACATATCTGCGTTATGTAGATGACGTCTTTATTATATGGGATGGAACAGAGGAAGAGTTCCAGCTTTTTGTTTCTTATTTAAATACAACAAATAAGTATAACATGTATTTCACTGCCGTGTTTGGGGACCAGGAACTAGCTTTTCTAGACATTATGATTAAAATAAAGAATAACAGTATATCTAGATCCCTATATAAAAAACCAACCGCATGTAATACCTTATTACATTTTGACAGTGCGCACCATACTCATACTAAACATGCCTTACCCTACAGTCAAATGTTACGGGTTAAAAGAATGAATAATGATGCAAATAATTTTGATTCACAATGTAAAGAACTGGAAAAACAATTTCTCCAAAGGGGATATCCAAAAAAGGTTTTAAATAAAGCCAAAGCACGTATCTTGAATGAGCAACCAAAGATTGACAAACAGGGACCGGGAGGTGATAAGAAACGTTTTGTTTTCTCTTTCACCTATGGCCCCATGTTTGATAAAATTAAAAGTGTTATCTATAAGCATTGGCATGTACTTCTAAAAGACAGAGAATTAGGGGCACTAGAAATAGGACCCCCATTAATAACTTATAGGAGATGCCAAAACTTGAAAGATATATTGATAAACAATAGAATGGTTGTTCAGAAAGAGCTAAATTGGCTAGATAAAAAACGCCCCATTGGTAACTATAAATGCAGGAACTGCAAATGGTGTAAACACCATGAAACAGATAATCCTGTAAATTTTGGGGGGATTAGTCAAAAAATTTCCACCTACATTAGTTGCAAGACTAAATGGCTTGTTTATATAGTTTTCTGTCCATGTAGAAGGTTCTACATCAGAAAAACTATCAGGGAAATGTGCACACGTTTTAAAGAACATGTCAAATCTGTCACCACCGGTACCGGTAGTCCTAGACTAATAAAGCATGTGAGAGAATGCCACGAAGGGAAAGCCGAAGTCCTGACCTTTGCAGGACTGGAGAGAGTATTCCCAACAGGGAGAGGAGGAGATATACATAAAATCCTTTTACAAAAAGAATGTAAATGGATAATCAGGTCTAAAGCATGTGGTTTGCTGGGAATGAATGATAAGAATGATCTAGCGGCCTTTCTATAAAATACACGGACATGTGTCTATCCTTTCTATCTATATTTTTGCCTTAGACGCTTCATCATTCTTATCTCTGAGAATATGCCTTGATAATCTTAAAATATAAATCATGCTCATGAAGGCCGAGCTTAACACAGACCCCTGTGTCTCGGCTTCTCCTGACCATGATTAGAGTCATGGAATTGATATACCTGAATGTTTAATTAAGCTTTAATGTCAGTTGCCTCACACATAAATATATATAAAAAAGCCGTAATGAGATATATCTTAGTTATAAAAACGAGCATGGATAGTACTGTTCGTACAAAATAGTATAATGTTACAATCAACAACAAGTAAATGAGCACGTTGGGTTTTTTTCACAAGTGATTGGATTTATTAAATCAAAATCCCCTGCTTGTAGGTGATATACGATCAGACTACCAATGCTCCCTCGTTTTAGAGGCTTTACGGCTTGTAATATAACTAGACCTTCTTTCTCCGTTATCTGCATGTTATAATTTTGTTTGTTTTTCTACAGAAACAAAATATTAGTTTTTTCTGTACTATAATCACTTTATTGGTGTAAATCGATGTATAAAACATAGCCCTTGTTGCACTTTTCTACACATATGTATGTAATCACTTTTCATTGGTGAATGCTCTGATGATACAGCTGGTTGACTATTTAGCACCGGATGTGCCGTCAGACGCCATGTCAGGACCCGTAGAAGCGGCAGATCAACCGCGAAACGGTTACCGTCGTCCTCGTTGCAGCACCTCCCTCCCCCCTCTCTTTGTACTCCGCACATGTAATGTGGAATTAAAAAGAATTGAAGATCAATTTTGGTGAGTGCCACTGGCTTTTTTATCTACCTTATTGGATTGATTATTCTCACTTATAGTGAGCACCCCAAAGTGCTGGATTCCTTCAGTCAGTCATAATGTATGGAGCTGCACAAACCTCTATGCACGGATAGTGCCCAGTTTTCCTCTCTGCATACAGACTGTATATATATCTATTATGTAAACAGTTTTTTCCTTATTGCTTTCTTTTTTACATTTCATAGTCAAACATATTTATCTAAAACCTAAGAACCTTAACAATAAACGTATGTACATTCTTTTTCAGTCACTATTACCTTATAGTATGATGCTTTGCCCTTATCTTGCAAATGTTACTATGCTTTTTTCACAAGCGCAAAGAGTGTCATACATGTTTACTGTTCCTGTTAGCACATCTAAGGATGCACACAATTCATTTCACTGCACTTCTGATGCAATCGCATCGGGCCTTTTTCTATTCTGCAAATAAATAGGATATGAATAGGCAGGCAGGCACCATAAATGCCCATGTAGGGAAACACAGAGTACATATCAATAGCATGGAGAACATTTAAAGGCACCCCTAAACTACAAAGTGGTACAACAATAAAGAAACAGACATCACACAATGAAAATCACACACCCTTGCAGAGCAAACAACAATGCCTATGCAACATTATAAAATTCATTAACATAACATATGAAACAAGCATCCAACAACAAATTAAGAGAAAACAATTGGTAGAGGTCCATGAGGTTGCACGTGCATTTATGGCCATGAAGCTATTGTGGCTGACAGTTATCCAAGCCTGAAAACTTGCACGCCTGTGCATGCTGCAAGCAGGCTGTAAGCATGCATGCACGCATGTGCTTGCTGCAAGCAGGCATTGTGCATGTCCATGCATGCATGCCTGTGCATGCTTGCACGCATGTGCTTGCTGCAAGCAGGCAGTGTGCATGCATGCACGCCTGTGCATGCTGCAAGCAGGCAGTGTGCATGTCCATGCATGCACGCCTTTGCATGCTGCAAGCAGGGTGTGTGCATGTGCATGCATGAAAACATGCACGCCTGTGCATGCTGCAAGCCAAGCACGCACATGAGCATGTATGCTAGCTTGCATTTTGGCAATGGTGAGGCAAGCCACTGCAATTTAAAAAATCATATAAATACAGACGATTCTGAACATTGCACGCACTGTACTCACCAGAATTAGCAGATGCAAACAGCTGGAAACACTGTAGTGTCCTAAAATAGCTATTGCTGGGAAATCTGCCCAAAGAGCAAAATAGCATCGGGAGGTGGGGTAGAAGGTGCTCCAAAAACAACAGTGGTGCAGCCACAGACAAGCCTTACCAATTCGGGAACCGGTCCGGTTTTTGGTATGATTCCGGTTCTATCCGGTAGCATAGACAGCCATGTTAAATTAAACCGGATTGACCCGGACCGGTTTAGTCAGATTTTTTTTACCGGATTAAACCGGATTGACCCGGTCCGGGTTAATCCGGTTCAATTTAACATGGCTGGCAATGGCACCGGAGTGAACCGGAAAGGGACAATCCGGGAGAATCCGATTTCAATTTACAGCTACCTGCTTTTTACTGAAGGACTCTAAACAATGAATCAGGTAATTGCAGGTTGTTCCTCAGCTGCCAGACCTCTTTATCTCTTAATGGGGTCCCGCAACAGAGGAATTATTCGCAGTTACTTGCTTCTCCATTGATTTACATTGGACTCGCTATACTCGTAACGAGTACCGAGTATCGGGACCTACTCGTTACGAGTCTAGTGAGTCTGAGTAATTAATTACTCGCTCATCCCTAGTAGCAGGTTGTTTTGTTGCCATCATACATTCTCACCAACATTTACAGTTGCTATGGCCATTTGGCCATTTGCAAATAATAAATGTATGTGTAAGTATTGACTACCTTTGTCTTCTCATATTGAAAAGATGAAAATTAGGGCGGCAACAAGTTAAATCCCTTAGCAACACACATCAAAGTCTGTATTGAATGAACAACCATATTTTCCAGACTCTCGCACGCACTTTATTTCATGCAAATGTGGAGGGCAAGTGGGGGGTGCCTGTTAAGATCATAATATAGGCATCATATAATACAAGGTATATTGGTGAAGTACACTTCTGCCATCACTAGGGGTCATGTTGTACCCAAAAACAGTTTAAGGGGGCCATATGTGGGATGGAGAGGCTACATCCCAGGATGAGGGAGCATGTACCAGGATGAGTGGGCTAGGAGGGCCATATACCATATATGATTTAGCATATGCCCAGTGACATAACACAAGCCACATTTAACGTTAAAAATGTTTATGTTAATGTCATCATGCCACTTATTTGGTGCTGCGTCTTTTGGTCCCGTCACATGCGGCAATCTCGCCTGGCGATATGAAAGGTGATGTGTTGGGCCGTCAACATTGCTGTGACATTGCATTCCAGTGGGGCCATGTGCTTGTGCCATTTGGCTGTGCAACATCACCATTTCCCGGTCACCTGATTTCAGAACACTGCTCATGAATCAGGCGATAATGCCAAGGCAATTTATTCATGTTGTGGCGTCTGACAGGGCGATAGTGATGGAAAGAACATTGTATGTGATTTCCCGTAGGTGTGCCTAAGCATGCTGTACTACACGCCGCGTCTTACATGATGGTGTATCAAAGGATTGGGAAAGCAAGGTGTGTTACAGTCCGCGCTGCCAAGTCCCCACAAAGGGATATCCCTGAGGAAGGTGCCAGGAGAGGCATCGAAATGCATAGGAAAGGAAATAAAGAAGAACTTTTGCTATCCAAATTGGATTCCTGGTGATTTGTGATGACTTGGCAGCGCGGACTGTAACACACCTTGCTTTCCCAATCCTTTGATGGTCGTTCCACGTGTGAGTGGTCGGTGGAGGTCCTGCAGCAGCCAAATAAAATCCTTTGCCTTCAAACCAGTTGTGGGTCTCACAACTGGGCTAGGTGAGTGAACCTTGTTTTTTACCACCCACGTTTTGAGTGTCTTGAGTGATAGGGCACTATTGCGCCTCTTGTTCCCCCACCTCTTGTCTTTTTGTTACATGATGGTGTGGGATACTGTGTTCCCATTGGCTGTCAGTTGTCAAACTCAGATACACAATTGCGTAATGTATTAGCCAGCCTTCCAGAGCAGGCAGACCAATCGTAACGCAGTTGTGTTGTCCAATGAGCGTGTATGGGTCGCAGTCTACACCACTGTGGCATGCCTATCTCCTCGGCACACTGCACATATGCGCCCACATAGCGTTTGGGATAGGGGCGTATGAAGGCACGAGGGAATGGCAGAAGATTGGTTCCACTGTAGGTGACGCGATTTCACCAGTGACACATCGCCTTAGTTTCCTGGCAATATTGCGGCGTGTGATGGTACCATTACAATAACTTGCATGTAATACATTTATAAATATGGTACTTACCCTCTGGCAGCCATGCAGGGTCGCAGGAAATCGAGGACCACAGCAAATTTGTAGGGCCTCTTCCTCTTTGCATCGAACCACTTGGAGCCTCACACTCTGCCTTCCAATGCTTCCGGTAGCTGTCCCTCAAATTTTGCCATCTCCACAGGACTTCTTCTCCTGCAGGATGAAGGTGAAACCAAAAAAAAACAACATTATTTAATTTGACACTCACAAAGCACACATATTTTGCAAACTCACATTGAATGGCTAAGAAGGGTTGCTTGAGGATGGGCAAATACAGAATGAAAAAGATAAGTCACATGTATGAAGAAACACACTACATGTTTTGCAAGGTGACATTTGCTTCATTGACAGCTGTACAAAAGGGATGTAGCAGCACAAATGAAGAAATGATGTTACATTACATTGTACTATGTAAGCCAGCAACATTCCCCACATGTACTTACGGTGACGACGTTGGCCAGCCTCATTGAGTCGGTGCCACCCAGGAACAACACCGGCACACACTTGATCCCACAGCTGTCGGGAATGCGCCATATTGGCGTGGAGGGTGACACGGTGGTCCCATAAGGGAGGCCGAGCTTCCACCAGCTGGATTAATAGGTCCACATCAAAAGCTGACTTTTTATGGCCATGATGTGGCCTTTTGGAAGCCTGTGGAAAAGCAGAGTCATTACATGTAATTATATATAAACATTTTGACATGTTTCAACACTACACAATGTGCCAACACTCCATCTCTATCCCCACAAAATTTAGCATTGCTACAGTTTGCCATCCTACCAACACCAGAAACATACACCTAACCTTGTCAGTGGTCACAGATTTTAGGCAGCCTTAACTACATAGGAGAGGCTGGTAGATATTCATTTTAAACAAGTCATATTTAAAATTTCTTACAAAGTGTTATGGCAAAATTGGTAGGGACAGGGCTCCAGGGGACACATACTCCTACATTATGTGGTTCACAAAATGAGTGTGAGCGGGAAAATACACATGATGCACACAATGGGAGAGCCCGATAGGTGCCCAAAGGGACAAAATAACTACCATGACATGAGGACATACACACCGATTTGACATTTGTGGGAAGCCCACGTTGTAGAATATGAGTGACAACATCCAAACCCAAATAGGAAAACAATCTAGAAGGGTGGTTAAAGTGCATCCAGAGCACACATGATAACATAAATCTAAACACAAACAAATGACAAGGTCACACACTCAGTTATGTGTGACGCACAGGAACCAGCCGAATGGCAATGTGCTAAATCTGACCAATGCTGTTTAATTTAGGTGGTGAAGTACAAATCAGTTCGCACACAACATAGTCGTGGACATGGTGTGCATGTTTGGTGGCCTATTAACATTGTGACATACAGTATGTATTATTTCACACATGTACATTCATTTTAAGGCAATGTATGTTGGTAACAGGAGCAAACATAGGCATAAAGATTGGCCAACAACACAGACCACTTGAGATAAGCTGAGGCTGACGTCAGCAACATACTTTGTAAGAGTGTAAAAGCCTGTAACATCATTGCCTAACCATTATTGCACTCACTTGCAACACAATTACCGAGTGTGCCCTGAGCAATGGCTTGCAATGACCCAATCCGAAAAGACATGTTGAAGTGTCTTTGGCAAGGGAACCATAAAAAATAGAAAGGTAATGGGCCACTACTTTTGTGAATGCAAACATTGTGTGGTTGTATGACATCAAGGCAAGTGTGTGTAGCGTACTTACCCTTCTCCCACCACCTCTTGCTGGTTCCCGACAACTATGGGATGGGCGTGCAGCCATACCTCCGGATGCATCACACACCTGCACATGGGATGTATCAGTACACAGTCAGCACTACATACATCAAGCACACATATGTTGGACAAGCAGAAAAGATTAATAGGCAACTTACCTCTTCTAAACCAGGATCCCCAACAGCTCCGTCACCATCTGTGTCCGAATCAGTATCATACTGTAGAAAGGGAAAAAACATGTCGCTACTGTTAATATAATCCTTTGTCCAATAAGCACATGTTGTGGTCCAAAATCAGTTTACGGACAGCCACAACTCACCTGTACGAGGGGTACCCATTCTGGATCAGACATGTTGTCCTCATACAAATGCTCGCTAAATAGAAAAGGCAAATAGTCTAAGGGACAACAAAACACACAAGCTATAACGTACAGGTATTATTAAAATGTTAATTACGTCAAGGGCTACACAAAACAATGTACCCCAGAATTCATACTTTATGCAAGAAACAGCAGGCAACAGAACAGCACACAAGCTTGGGGAAATACTAAAACATCATGTCTCCCAGACAGACACATGTAGTGTGACACGGTATTTGGAGGCAAACAACAACCATAAGATGCCCATAAGGCATGCAGCAGCCCATACATGCTCACTTGCACAGTTGTGCATGGAGCATGCAGCACATGTTCACTTGCACAGCTGTGTATGCAGCAGCCCATACATGCTCACTTGCACAGCTGTGCATGGAGCATGCAACACATGTTCACTTGCACAGCTATGGATGGAGCATGCAGCACATATTCACTTGCACAGCTATGCATGGAGCATGCAGCACATGTTCACTTGCACAGCTATGCATGGAGCATGCAGCACATGTTCACTTGCACAGCTGTGTATGCAGCAGCCCATACATGCTCACTTGCACAGCTGTGCATGGAGCATGCAACACATGTTCACTTGCACAGCTATGCATGGATCATGCAGCACTTGTTCACTTGCACAGCTATGCATGGAGCATGCAGCACATGTACACTTGCACAGCTATGCATGGAGCATGCAGCACATGTTCACTTGCACAGCTATGCATGGAGCATGCAGCACATGTTCACTTGCACAGCTATGCATGGAGCATGCAGCACATGTTCAGTTGCAGAGCTATGCATGGAGCATGCAGCACATGTTCAGTTGCAGAGCTATGCATGGAGCATGCAGCACATGTTCACTTGCACAGGTGTGCATGGAGCATGCAGCACATGTTCACTTGCACAGCTGTGCATGGAGCATGCAGCACATGTTCACTTGCACAGCTATGCATGGAGCATGCAGGACATATTCAGTTGTAGAGCTATGCATGGAGCATGCAGCAGCCCATATATGCTCACTTGCACAGCTGTGCATGGAGCATGCACCGCATGTTCACTTGCACAGCTATGCATGGAGCATGCAGCACATGTTCACTTGCACAGCTGTGCATGCAGCAGCCCATACATGCACACTTGCACATTATTCATCAAAACACATATTCTGCACATTTTGTACCTGACAATCAACAGGAATCAGGGCTCCGATATCAGCTGCCAGCAATCGTGCAGACTTTCCCACTGGAGCTTGAAAATGGCATCGGGAAGGAGTGTAGGAGGTCCTCCAAAGCAAATCCGCGCAGCCACAGTGCCCGCAAACCATCCGGCAACCGGACCGGTTTTTGCAGCCGGTCCGGCGAAATCCGGCCCTCATTCACTTCCAAGTTACCACTCGCCGGATTGCGCCGGATACAAGACAATCCGGTGAGATCCGATTCTGCCGAAAAACAGCCCCGGACACAAAAAATCATGCCTGCTACAATTTTTGTTCTGGGGACAAAATCCGACACCAGCCGGATCACAACGGACCTGAAATAAATGGATGCCAAAACACGGCGAAATAGACACCCATAGGGTTACTATGGGGCCAGATTCGGATATGGCGGTGTCCGGTTCACGCCAGACAGCCCCGGATCACAAAAACCATGGTGTAAAGCAAGCCTTAGGGTGCCTTCACACTGCGGTCAGATCCGGTCCGGGGCTGTCAGGGGTGAACCTGACAGCCCCGGACTGGATCAGCACACAGAACCGGAGGGCTAATATGACCTCCGGTCTGGTGTGCAGCCTGCCGCAGCTGCCGCTGCTGATTATTCAGGACTGCGGCTCGCAGGAATTTAGCCGCAGTCCTGAATTATAACAGCGGCGTGCGGCCACAGGTGTCCGGTTCCCGGATCCCTCCAGATCCTCCCTGATCGGGGCAATCTGGTTCCATAGGCTCCCATGTTAAGGGAGCGTCGGATTGCCCCGGAAGGATCCGGGAGAATCTGTGAGGATCCGGGGGAATCCGGGAGAAGCCAATTATGGGAAGATTGGTCTCCCCGGACACAAAAACGTTGCAAGCAACATTTTGTATCCGGGAGTAAAATCCCACTTCTCCCGGATTCTTCCGGCGAGATGGAAGCCGGATGGCAGATAGCTACCATCCGGCTCCATCTGGCCCCATAGGATACTATGGTGTCAAACTCCGGTCAAGGGCTGTCACCCCTGACAGCCCTGGATCGGATCTGACCGCAGTGTGAAGCCACCCTTAGATATTTTCCAACTTATCATTTAAGCCATCTGGATGCAAGCATCAGAGCCTGTACAACCAGTATTATTATTATTTATTTATAGAGCGCCATTATATTCCATGGTGCTTTACATGCTAAAAGGGGCAGACTAGGACAAGTATCATAGTAATAATACAATAATACAAGTAACAATAAATGTGGACAATTCGGTCGTACAGATACAAGAGGGGAGAAATCCTGTCCGCGAGGGCTCACAGTCTACGAGGGGCAAGTGGGGATACAGTGGGAGGGAAAAGTTCCAGTCGTGAGGCAGTGTGGTGGACTGGGTCTTATTGCAGGTGGTAGGCTTGGCGGAACAGGTGGGTCTTCAGGCTGCTTTTGAAGGCTCCCAGGGTAGGAGAATGTCTGATGTGTTGGAGCAGTGAGTTCCAGAGTATGGGTGAAGCACGGGAGAAATCCTGTATGCGGTTGTGCGTAGAGGAGATGAGGGGTGAGTAGACGAGCTCTTAGGAGGATCGCAGGTTGCGTAAGGGTAGGTATCGGGAGACCATGTCAGATGTATGGGGGGGACAGGTTGTGAATGGCTTTGTATGTCATGGTTAATGTTTTAAACCGGGATCTCTGGGAAGTAGGGAGCCAGTGAATGGCTTGGCAGAGGGGGGAGACAAGGGAGTAGCAGGGGGACAGATGGATTAGGCGGGCAGCAGAGTTCAGGATAGATTGGAGAGGTGCAAGGGAGGTATTGGGGAGGCCGGTGAGCAGGAGGTTGCAGTAGTTGAGGCGGGAGATGATGAGAGCGTGAATAATGGTTTTAGTAGTGCCGTGGTCAAGGAAAGTGCGGATCTTATAGATGTTTTTCAGCTGGATTCGGCAGGAGGTGGCGAGGGCCTGGATGTGGGGCTTGAAGGAGAGGGAAGAGTCAAGGATAACCCAGAGGCACTTGGCATGGGGGACTGGGGAGAGAGAGCAGTCGTTGACGACAATGGATAGGTCAGGTAGTGAGGGGGAGCGTCTTGGGGGGAAGACTATGAACTCGGTTTTGTCCATGTTCAGCTTAAGGAAGCGAGCAGAGAAGAAGGATGAGATGGCGGGCAGGCATTGTGGAATTTTGGATAGAAGGGAGGCGATGTCAGGACCAGACAGGTAGATTTGGGTGTCGTCGGCATAGAGGTGGTACTGGAGGCCATGGGACTCAATGAGTTGCCCTAGGCCAAGAGTGTAGATTGAGAACAGTAACGGTCCAAGAACAAAGCCCTGGGGGATCCTGACAGATAGGGGGTAGGGCGAGGGGGATATGTGGGAGTGGGTGACGCTGAAGGTCCGGTCCGTTAAGTATGAGGAGATCCAAGAGAGGGCAAGGTCTGTGATGCCAAGAGATTCCAGGATCTGAAGTAGAAGGAAGTGGTTAACAGTGTCAACAGCGGTGGACAGGTCGAGGAAGAGGAGAACAGAGTAGTGGCGCTTGCTTTGGCAGTCAGTAGGTCATTGGTGACTTTGGTCAGGGCTGTATCAGTGGAGTGGAGGGGTTGGAAGCCAGATTGCAGGCGGTCAAAGAGGGAGCAGGAGGAGAGGTGAGAGGACAGCTCAGAGTGGACATGCTGTTCAAGTAGTTTAGTGGCGAAAGGGAGGAGAGACATAGGGCGGTAGTTGGAGACAATTGTGGGGTCAAGGGAGGGTTTTTTGAGGATGGGTGTGATCAAGGCATGTTTGAAGGCTGAGGGGAAGGTGCCTATTCTGCCACTGATATATGTGGGTGAGATGTGTCTGAGGGATGTGATCACGATCTCTATATAAACAATGGCGGATAGCGTTACACACTAATCGGTGCGCCTAGGTCTTATCAGCTACGTTGATGTCCGGAAGGATGATGCAGTGATAAGTTAACAGTCTATATTTACAATACCTTGAAGATGATGCCAGGGAAGATGAAGGGATGAAGATGAGGTAGGAGTTAGCACTGTAGATTAGAGCTGTTATAGATGCACCAGATTACAGGTAACAAGAGAATCCTTCCTCCAGTCCTGAAGCATGAGGTTCCAGAATGGTGAAGAAAGACAAAGCAGAAAGAGAAGCATTCCCAAGGAGGAGTTACAGACAGAAAAGAATTATGGGAAAGTTCGACATACAGTGAAATGCAACAATGAACAGCAGATGGCAGCAAAGGATAGCAGATGCATAGATTATACAATTAAAGCACAACATTACAAATGTCCATGTATGGCTGAAAGTCAATAGATAAACGGGTGCAGCACACTCCCCATCTCAAATCCTTGGATTTCACTAAATAAACAGTTCCGAATTTGGGGTATTTACCTGGAATGCGCAAAGGAATACCTCAACCTGTAAGATAAAAGAAACAATGTATGCATGCAACAATAACCAAAAAATAGAACGAGGTAGACGAATGTCTGTAACAAGTTCCTGAAGTAGTCCAAAGGATAACGCATCTTCGGATTGGAGAAGCCGCGCTAGGCCAAATTGTCTCCACCCCAATTGTAATCCAAAGACTAAGTTACTTGGAAGAGTTCCTTTGGTTGGACGGATAATTAATCCTCAACCGGTATGAGCAGGATAATCTCTGATGTAGGTCTAATGAAGAAATTGGGGTCACCTTGCTTGGCAACTGTCACTTTGACCTTGCGCACTTTGCCATCATTACTTGGAAAAGTTTTCTATATAAGTCCCATAGGCCATGCGTTTCTTTCCTCCTTCTGGTCTTTCATGAGGACAACATCTCCTATTTGTAAATTTGGTTTCTCTTGTTGCCACTTTCTTCGTCTTTGGAGGAATGTTAGGTACTCCTTCTTCCATCTATTCCAGAAACAGTTCACCAGATGTTGCACATGTTTCCATCGTCTTTGATAATTGTTACCAGACACAGAGTCTTCAGGCGGGTTAAGAACGATACCAAGTTTCTGAGTGAGGAAAGTTGCTGGAGTGAGAATCACAGGAGATTCTGGGTTCATAGATATGGGAACAAGAGGTCTTGAGTTTACTATAGCAGATACCTCTGCTAAGAAGGTGGTCAAGGTCTCATGAGTCAATCTTGAAAGATTTGAGTCCTTGAGCATAGACTCCAGTATCCACCGAGTAATGCCTATCATTCTTTCCCATGATCCGCCCACATGAGAGGCGTAAAGAGGGTTGAAAATGCAGGAACACCCATTGGTTGTCAAGAAGTTGGATCTTAATTGTTTCTCCGCAGGGAGTAGTACTTCCCAGTCCTTAATGGATTCTGAGAGTTGTCTCAGCAGATGCCTGCTTTGTATAGTCAGGGGTGCGACAAATCCAAGTGGATTATATAGACTGTTCACCACCGACAGAACCCCACGCTTAGTAAATGGTTTTTCGGCACCATTAACCTGAAAGCTGAAGGAGTCCTTTAACAAGTTCCACCTCAGGCCCAGACTTCTTTGTATTGGTGGATTGTCTGAGCCTAGGTTCAAATCCCTGAATTCTGTGGCATGATCATCAGGGTGAAAGGCCTTCATGACGACAGCACTATTGGAGGCAATTTTATGCAACCTTAAGTGAGCTTTAGACAGCATACCTTGTGTCCGTTTAAGCAGATCTATGGCTTCTTCCGTTGTGGGCAGGGATTTAAGTCCGTCGTCCACATAGAAGTCCTTTTCAACGAACTGTTGGGCATCCTTCCCGAACTCTGCTTCGCCATAGGAGCAGTCCTACGTAGGCCGAACGTAGCGACTGCGGGAAAAGGACTGTTTCCGAACACATGCACCTTCATGCAGTATTCGACCATTTCCTTGTTGGTGTCGTTGTCTCGGTACCATAGGAAACGGAGATAATTTCTGTGGTCTTGTCGTACGATGAAACAATGGAACATTAGTTCGATGTCAGCGGTAATGGCGACCAGTTCCTTCCTGAATCTCATGAGCACTCCCACTAGGTTATTAGTCAGGTTGGGACCAGTGAGGAGAACGTCATTCAGGGACACACCATCGTGTTTGGCGCTTGAATCAAACACCACTCTGATGTGTTTCAGCTTTCTTGGATGATATACTCCAAAGGAAGGCAGATACCAGCATTCTTCATCAGCTTGCAATGGTGGAGCTTAATGATGGGCGAATCCTAAACTACTCAAAATCGCTAGACTCCGACGAGTCTAAGTCCAGGACTCGCTACTCGTTGCGAGTCTAGCGATTCCAATGTTAATTAATGGGGAGGCGAGTATTGCAGCGATTCCTCTGCTGCCGGACCCTATAAGGGGTCCGGCAGCAGAGGAAAAACCTGCAAATCCCCATGTTATTCTTTTAAAGAATAGTAAAAAAAAATAAAGGATTGAACCGGGGGAGGGGTAGGGGGGTAAGGGGGGGTGGGGGGGAGGGTGGAGAGGGTGGGGGGTGCACCGGACCGGCCGGCTACTTACCGCTGCCTCCGCCGGCGCCGGCTGCAGACTCGCTCCCCGAGTCTCTGCTGCTTTTTCCGGAGATTCCCGAACACTGACAGAAGCAGTGAATAACTTAACTTCCGTCACTGCTCGGCAATCTCCAGAGCAGAGCGAGTCTGGCTGACAGCAGAGTTCAGCTCAGGTCATAATGACCTGAGCTGAACCCTGACTGTTTAGTCAGTTCTCAGCTCTGCTACATCCCTGTCTGTCTAAGCACAGACAGGGATGTAGCAGAGCTGAGATTGTGTTTTGGACTACGTCGGACGGAAGAGGATTTTTTTAATTAAAGATGGAGTCCCTAATGGCTTTTTTTTTTTTTATTTCTAATAAAAAAAAATTTCCTCTGTGTTGTGTTTTTTTTAAAACAATTTAATACAAATTCATGGCGGTCATGTCTAATATTGGCATGACCGCCATAAATTTCGGGCTTAGGGCCAGCTGATAATACAAAGCTGGCCCTAACCTCTTTATTACCCAGTGAGCCACCGCACCAGGGACACTGAAAGAGCAGGGTTCAGCGCCAGAGGATGGCGCTTCAATGAACGCGCCATCTTCTGGGGCGGCTGCGGGCTGCAATTTGCAGCGGGGGGTGCACAGAAAGCTTGGGCCTCCCTGCGCTGCGGATTCCAGCCCCCAGCTCCTTAGCTGTACCTGGCTAGACATAGAAATCACGCGGAGCCCCACGCATTTTTTTTTTATTATTTCATGAAATTCATGAAATAATAAAAAAAAAGGGCTCCCCTATATTCTTGTGTCTGGCCACGTACAAATAGGCACCTGGGGGTTGGGGGCAGCCCGTCGCTGCCTGCTGGATTCGGCTGGTTACAGAAATATGGCGAAGCCCTCGTCAAATTTTTTTCTGACAAATCCATAAAACAATATAAATAAAAGGGACTGCATCTTTATTAACCCCTGGACCATGGGCGAGGGGTTAATAAAGATGCAGTCCCTTTTTTAGGATTGTTTTATTGATTTTTCAGAAAAAAAATGACGTGGGCTTCGCCATATTTCTGGAACCAGCCGGATCCAGCAGGCAGCGACGGGCTGCCACTTTTCCAGTGGCCCTGGTGCGGTGGCTCACTGGGTAATAAAGAGGTTAGGGCCAGCTTTGTATTATCAGCTGGCCTTAAGTCCGAAATTTATGGCGGTCATGCCAATATTAGACATGACCGCCATGAATTTGTATTAAATTGTTTTAAAAAAAACACAACACAGAGGAAATTTTTTTTTATGAGAAATAAAAATAAAAAAAGCCATTAGGGACTCCATCTTTAATTAAAAAAATCCTCTTCCGTCCGACGTAGTCCAAAACACGATGTCCTCTCTGCTACATCCCTGTGCATAGATATAGATGTCTATGCACAGGGAGTGAGCAGACTGAGAACAATCTCAGCACTGCTACATCTCTGTGTACAGACATAGATGTCTGTACACAGGGAGAACAGGCGGGCTCTAGGACCCTGGAGCTACTAGCAGCCCGCAGGACCCGAGCCCAGCACAGAGCATACAGCCGGAAGACGGAAGAGAGGTAAGGAGAATTTCTCCCCCCTCCCTTCGCTCCCTGCTCGCTCCCCCAGCCCAGTCCTAACTTAGGACGGGGTTGGACACCGGACCTGTTACTGTGCGACTAATCCCTGCGATTACTCGCACAGTAACGAGTCGGGCGAATCCCTTACTACTCGGCGAGTACCGAGTAGTAACGAGTAGATTCGCCCATCCCTAGTGGATCTGGCTCTGCATGGTCATTGTGAAATATTTTGTCCATAAAAGCTATGAAATGTTCCTTAATTTCGGGCTTGTTCTTTATAGCTCTCTGCAATGAGATGAACTTAGAGAAGGCATGTTCTCGATTGTTAGGAAGCTTGGTCCTTGTAGTCTTGAAGGGTAAGGGAGCAACCCAGCGGCCAGATTCATTTTTTAAGAATCCCATGTCCATCATTTTAAGGAACTCCTTGTCTTCTATGGATAAGGTGACCTTGTTGTCGTCCTTTGATGTGTGAAACACTGTCCTCCCTAAGCCATCGCCGTAGGGGGTGGGAATGATGTCAGGTTGATGGATGCAATCTGAGAACCTTTCTTTTATTTCGTAGTGATGAGAGGCATGGCTTAAAGTGAGTTGCGCTATCATTTTGGAGCAGATACATTTTGCAGGCGTTGACTTCGGATGTCTCGTGACTTCTTTCCAGACATACGTCGCCCACGATTACCCAGCCTAGATCGAGTCTTTAGGCATATGGAGCATCATCTGGGCCGTCGCATTGTTGGCGCACCTTGTGGACCTTCAGAATGTCCCTTCCGAGTAGGATTAGGATTTCAGCATTCGTGTCCAAAGGAGGAATTTCATTA
This sequence comes from Allobates femoralis, assembly GCA_033576535.1. Lineage (NCBI taxonomy): Eukaryota > Metazoa > Chordata > Amphibia > Anura > Aromobatidae > Allobates > Allobates femoralis. Next base: position 119,932,043 of record JARQOC010000009.1, read on the forward strand.
GCTAGGTGCCTCAAGTGATGATGATGAAGGGCGGCTTCCGGAGTGGGAATCTCCTCCCAGTTATCAGGTATCTGGTCAAATTCAATTAGGGTTGGCAAGGGTATATGCACATTTCCTTTGACTGAAAAGACCCAGAGGCTCTCCTACCAGAAGTCTCGACCCGACCAGAGCAGGTGTTGAGGGTATATGGGGTCATTTGTCCCTTTATGTTGAAGATCTCAAATGGGGCCGTCACACGCGTCAATGTCATCAGTGATCTGATCGCTGAAGACATTGACGGATGAGCGCTGGTGAGCTGTCACACAGGCAAACTCACCATCGATCATTTTACCAGCAGCATCATGGAAATGATTTCTATATCGTTTCCACGATGTCTGCAGGCTGATATCCAGGGTAAACTGCGGGTAACTAGGCAGTGCCCGCTGCCTAGTTACCCGCAGTTTACCCTGGATACCAACTCCCAGCGCTTCCTGAGAGGCGCTGGGAGCTGGCTGATCGCATCTCCCGGTGTCACACACAGCGATGCTGCGTGTGCACCGGGCGACTGTCATCAGGTTTTAGAACAGATTCTAAAACCTGACGACCATCAACCAGCGATTTATCGTTGGTTGATTGAGCATGTCACACACGTCAATATCGCTGCAACGTCACGTGCAGCAGTGATCGCGCACGCGATATTGACGCGTGTGAAGGCCCCATCAAAGAGTTTGGGCCTTGCTAGAGACCGGTTACGTGTTTCATCTATTATGGTATACATTTTGTCGGGTTGTCCTTCTGCATAGACCTTAACCAGACATACCCTGGCACATCATTTAGGTCCAGTCTTTTTTCCACAAACCTGAATGTATGAGGAGGTAACGGCAGTTGCAGTTGGGTTAGGAACCTGTGGCTCCCCGGCTTGCTTTTGAGCAGGGTTGGATGTGGAAGGTTGTGGGATGTGTGGAGCTGGCGTGGGATGCATAGACGCAACGTGTTTGTCACTACTGCATTCAGTGCACTTAATGACGGCCTTGCAGTCCTTAGCGTGGTGGTCTGAAGAGGCGCAACACTTATAACAAATCCCAAGCTCTTTGAGGGTATCTTTATGCTCCTGCAAAGTCTTCGCCCTGAATCCACAGCATTCCTTTAGTGGGTGAGGCCTTTTGTGGATAGGGATAGAGACTATAGAGGGCTCAACGTATAAGGATTGGGTGCACCAATAAAAATAGCGAACTGTAGAAGTGTAGATTGGGCACACCAGAAGTGATTAATGCACGTCCACAAGTAGATCAAGGTGCCAAAAAATACAATGTTACTTTATTAGGTCACACAGTACACAGACCAACGTTTCGGCCAGCAGGCCTTCATCAGGGTACCATAGTAGTACTGGTGATGGGTCAAAGGTAAATCAGAACAGATCTATCAAGGATCAATCAAAGGATCAGTGCTCCAAAATTCTTGAAGTTGTAAGAAATATGGAGATAATCAAAGGTAGGGCACCAGACCAGTCAAACAAATGCTAATCAGTGCTGATACTATCAGAGGGTAAACACTTGGAGAGCCAAACAAGGGGCTTGGGCACATCTAAATGGGAGCTGAGTCAAAGCTCAGAGGTATATGGAACCTTGTGTGCGTCCCTGCTGGGTGCATCTCCTCGCATAAATCTTCTATCTTATCATGGAACTCGTCTCTAGTAGTTTCAAGGTTCTCTCTGACCTTTTGTGTCGGCTTGGTTACACGTCCTGCTCTGCAGTAAGTGTGGACTCCACGGTGCTTTTCGTGGACATGCTTTAGCTGGGATGGCGGGCGGTGAAGACTTGCTAGCAGACAATGTGTATGCATACAGACACTGAAGACTTAGGCCTCTTGTTACTATTCTGCCACCGATATATGTGGGTTAGATGTGTCTGAGGGATGTGATCACGATCTCTATATAAACAATGGCGGATAGCGTTACTCACTAATCGGTGCTCCTAGGTCTTATCAGCTACGTGGATGTCCGGAAGGATGATGCAGTGATAAGTTAACAGTCTTTATTTACAATACCTTGAAGATGATGCCAGGGAAGATGAGGTTGGAGTTAGCACTGTAGATTAGAACTGTTATAGATGCACCAGATTACAGGTAACAAGAGAATCCTTCCTCCAGTCCTGAAGCATGAGGTTCCAGAATGGTGAAGAAAGACAAAGCAGGAAGAGAAGCATTCCCAAGGAGACAGAAAAGAATTATGTAATGCAATAATAAATGTGGTATATAGAAATGAGCGCTAGGGATAACGGAACAAGCCGAACGCTTTTGTAGACATTACCTATAAGTTTATTACGATAAACACAGTACAGGTCCTTCTCCCACAACGCGTTTCGACGCTACATGCGTCTTTCTCCACTTGAGAAAGACGCATGTAGCGTCGAAACGCGTTGTGGGAGAAGGACCTGTACTGTGTTTATCGTAATAAACTTATAGGTAATGTCTACAAAAGCGTTCGGCTTGTTCCGTTATCCCTAGCGCTCATTTCTATATACCACATTTATTATTGCATTATGTTCCTTTCTCCTTCGGGGAGAGTGGTGCGAGCAGCTCTGGGAGAGGACCTTGCTGAAGAAAACAGAAACCTGGCCCCTGCACGTGCACGGGACGGTGCACGTGTGAGAGACGGAGCATAGACCTGGATGCAAAGGGGAGACAGGCAATAGATGAAGACAGGGATCCTGCATAAAAAATCTCACCTACTTGCAGCTAATCTAGTTGTGCAGAGGGCACAACCAACTTAGGTGAGTGAAACGTACAGTGTAACGGGAATTTATACCCCTAAATTTGCAGTGTGGCGCAACCATCTATTTTCATTTTTTTTGCATGTTTAGAAAAGAATTATGGGAAGGTACGACATACAGTGAAATGCAACAATGACCAGTAGATGGCAGCAAAGGATAGCAGATGCATGGATTATACAATTAAAGAACAACATTATAAATGTCCATGTATGGCTGAAATTCAATAGATAAACGGGTGCAGCAAAGTGCCAGTGGTAAGTGATAAGTTGAAAAGATGTGTTAGGGCTGGAATGATAACGGAGGTGTGGCTGGGAATGAGGTGGGATGGGAGTGGGTCATGGGCGCTGGTGGCGAGGTGTGAATTTGATAGGAGGGAGGAGAGCTGGTCTTCAGTTATGGGGGGAAGCAGTTGATGGAAGGAGGGGGCAGTATAGGTGAGAGGGGAGGCTGTGGGGACAGTGGATCAAAGCTGTCTCTGATTCTGTCAATCTTTTCTTTGAAGAAGGAGGCAAAGTCTTCTGCAGAGATAAGGGGAGAGGGAGGGGGAGCAGGCGGGCCGAGAAAGGAATTGAAGGTTTTGAAAAGTTGATTGGGATTGCGGGACAGGGAGGTTATTAGGGATAAGAAGAAGGTTTGTTTGGCGGTGGCAAGTGCAGTCTTGAAGGCGATGAGGGACTGTTTGAACAGCGCAAAGTGCTCAGTGAAACGTGATTTTTTCCATCGCCTCTCGGCGACCCTGGATGCCCGTCTCAGGTCTTTAGTGAGGGTGCTGTGCCAGGGTTGCCTGTTAGTGCGTGGAGCGTGGTATGTGAGGGGGGCGGCTAGGTCGAGGGCCTTGGTTAATGTGGTGTTGTAGAGAGTGGTGGCAGTGTCCGTGTCACGTATAGATGTTATGTTGGTGAGAGAGAGAAGGGATTCTGAGAGTGATTGTAGATCAATGTGTTTTAGGTTTTTGTGGGGATGATCAAGTTTGTGGAGAGGAGGTGGTGTAGTAGGGAAGGTGAGGGAGGAGAAGGTCAGCAGATTGTGGTCAGACAGGGGGAGGGTTGAGTTTGTGAGGTTAGTAAGGGAGCAAAGACGGGTAAAGATGAGACCCAGCGTGTGGCCATCTTTGTGGGTGGCAGAGGAGGACCATTGAGAGAGCCCAAAGGTGGAGGTCAGGGAAAGACGTTGAGAGGCGGTTGGGTGACTAGTGTCAATAGGGATATTGAAATCGCCCATAATGATGGTGGGGATGTCAGTAGAGAGGATATGAAGTAGCCAGGTGGTGAAATGGTCAAGGAAGGTGGGGATGGATCCAGGGGGGCGGTAGATGACGGCTGGCTGGCGGTTACAGGGGGAGAAGATGCGGACAGAGTGGGCTTCGAAAGATGGGAGGGTAACAGAGGGGGGTAATGGAATAGGGGCGAAGGAGCAGGTGTCGGATAGGAGTATGTCGACACCTCCTCCGTGTTTGTCAGAGGGGCGGGGAGTGTGGGAAAGATTGAATCCGCCGTAGGATAAAGCAGCAGGGGAGGCCGTGTCGGAGGGGGTGACCCAGGTCTCTGTGATGGCAAGGAATGAGAGTTTATTAGAAATAAAGAGTTCATGGATGTCTGGGAGTTTATTACAGACTGAGCGGGCATTCCAGAGTGCGCCTGGCAGGGAGATTAGAGGAGCAGGGGCTGGGGGGCTGGGTCTAAGGTTGGTCAGGTTGCGAGGGGGGGTGATGGTGATGTTTTGAGAGTTGGTGATGGTACGGGGGGGTGGGGTGTAGGTGACTGTGGGGATGTGGCGGGGGGGCCGGGATTAGGGGAAATGTCACCAGCGAGTAGGAGGAGCAGGGAGAGGGTTAGCAGGTGAGAGCAGGAGAATTTACATGGTGGGAGTGCCTGATTGGAGATGGAGGATTGAAAGTGAAGGAATAGTTCAGAGGAGTGGGTGAGGTGGTTAGGAAGGATGGAGGGTGAGAGAAGTACTTTGTTGCTTGGTGGAGGGATGAGCGGAGGTAGCAGGAAGTGGCGATGAAAGGGAGTGAGTGCAGAGGAGGGGATAGATTGTTGATGGTGAGCAGGGGATGGGAATAGCGTGGTCAGATGCAGCGGGAAGGAGAGCTGTAGTGGAGGGTGAGTGGTCAGTAGTGAAGAGTAGTCTGTGGTTTACATAGTGAATACATAATTGCAGTACAAGTGAACAAAATACATATCTGTTTGTTTGTCTTGCATGACTTACCCGTTTCCTGCCCCGTTTAACTGCCCGGTGTAACTGCACTTGTACAGTTGGCACTTATGCAGTTGGCATGATTACAAGACCCCGCATGACTGCACCCCTTAGCTGGCTCTACATATATAGTGAGTTTCTACTTAGATCTGCGTCTATTAAACTAGTTAATAAATCAAAGAAACTCAGGACAGCAGAAGGCAATAAATGCAAAACAAATAAACAGTGTTCCTGGGCATCATGGGTCATAAACACTTCTGAACCAAAGATGACCTCTGAACAACCCATTTCACACACAGTAAGATGATTTCAGTATATTACATTAATAAAAGACAAGTATGTTGTTGATAAAAGTCACAGAATCATATACCTCTCATATGAGGAGAGACAGGCAGGAAAGCTGAGTGAAGTAAATGGAAGTCACAGAATCATATACTTCTCATATGAGAAGAGGCAGGCAGGAAAGCTGAGTGAAGTAAATGGAAGTCACAGAATCATATACCTCTCATATGAGGAGAGTAAGGCAGGAAAGCTGAGTGAAATAAATGGAAGTCACAGAATCATATACCTCTCGTATGAGGAGAGAAAGGCAGGAAAGCTGAGTGAAGTAAATGAAAGTCACAGAATCATATGCCTGTATGAAGATAGAAGAGATGACCATTAGATTCTTGCCCAGTGTAACTGCACTTGTATAGTGGGCACTTATGCAGTTGGCATGATTGCAAGACCCCGCATGATTGCACCCATTAGCTGGCTCTACATATATAGTGAGTTTCTACTTAGATCTGGGTCTATTAAACTTGTTAATCAATCAAAGAAACTCAGGACAGCAGAAGGCAATAAATGCAAGACAAATAAACAGGGTTCATGGGCATCATGGGTCATAAACACTTCTGAACCAAAGATGACCTCTGAACATCCCATTTCAAACACAGTAAGATGATTTCAGTATACTACATTAATAAAAGACAAGTATGTTATTGATAGAAGTCACAGAATCATATACCTCTCATATGAGGAGAGACAAGCAGGAAAGCTGAGTGAAGTAAATGGAAGTCACAGAATCATATATCTCTCATATGAGGAGAGACAGGCAGGAAAGCTGAGTGAAGTAAATTGAAGTCACGGAACATATACTTCATATGAGGAGAGACAAGCTGGAAAGCTGATGAAGTAAATGATGTCACAGAATCATATACCTCTCATATGAGGAGAGACAGGCAGGAAAGCTGAGTGAAGTAAATGGAAGTCACAGAATCATATACTTCTCATATGAGAAGAGGCAGGCAGGAAAGCTGAGTGAAGTAAATGGAAGTCACAGATCATATACCTTCATATGAGGAGAGTAAGGCAGGAAAGCTGAGTGAAATAAATGGAAGTCACAGAATCATTACCTCTCGTATGAGGAGAGAAAGGCAGGAAAGCTGAGTGAAGTAAATGAAAGTCACAGAATCATTATGCCTGTATGAGGAGAGACATAGATCTTGGTAAGCACTGAATCACTATCTTCATGAGAAGAGAAGAAAGTGATAAGTAGTTACAGATGTTATAACTTGTTATATCAAGAAAAGAGAGAAGCAATGAAAAAAAAGTTCATGGAGGTAACCTAAAAACTCTCATTTTAACAGAGTGGAACTTAAAGAAAGTATTATAGTCAAGAATCATATCCTCTCTATGGAGAGACAGGAGGAACTGAGTGAAGTAATGGAAGTCACGATATTACCTTCATATGAGGAGAGACAGGAGGAAGCTGAGTGAGTAAATGAAGTACAAATATTATCTCATATGAGAAAACAGGAATGAGTGAGTAATGGATCCAAATATATACTTATGAGGAGAGCAGAGCTAGTGATAATGGAAGCACAATATATACTCTCTATGAGGAGAGGCAGAAAGCTGAGTGAAGTAAATGAGTCCGATATTGCTTAGAAGAATACCTTAATTTGCCCTTACGCTTAGGGGCTTGCATGGATGATCAAGACCGCATGTGCACCTGCTGGTTCATTGGGTTCTACTTAATCTGGGTTATTAATGTTAATCATAAGAACTCGCAGGAAGCAATAAGCAGACAAAACAGTCAGCTCATGGTCAAATTCTGAACAAGATACCTCTGACATCCCATTTCAAACACAGTAGTATCTATATTAAAAGACAGTTGTATTGATAGAGTCCAGAATCAAACCTCCTAGAGGAGAGACAAGGAAGCTAGGAGTAATGGAACAGAACATACTCTAGGAGAAAGCAGACTGAGTGAGTAAATGAGTCATATATACCCTCATATGAGAGAGAGGACTGGAGTAAATGGATTCAATCTATCCTTATGGAGAGACAGGAGGAGTAGTGATAATGGAGCACAATATACTTCATTGGGAGAGACAGGGAAAGCGAGTGAAGTAAATGGTCAATATATCTAGAGAAAGGCAAAGATAGAAGAGATGACCATTAGATTCTTGCCCAGTGAACTGCACTGTATAGTGGGCATTATCAGTTGCATGATTGCAAGACCCCGCATGATTGCACCCATTAGCTGGCTCTACATATATAGTGAGTTTCTACTTAGATCTGGGTCTATTAAATTGTTAATCATCAAAGAAACTCGGACAGCAGAAGGCAATAAATGCAGACAAATAAACAGGGTTCATGGCATCATGGGTCATAAAACTTCTGAACCAAGATGACCTCTGAACATCCATTTAAAACACAGTAAGTGATTTCAGTTATTACATTATAAAAGACAAGTATGTTATTGATAGAAGTCACAGAATCATATACCTCTCATATGAGGAGAGACAGGCAGGGAAAGCTGAGTGAAGTAAATGGAAGTCACAGAATCATATACCTTTCATATGAGGAGAGACAGGCAGGAAAGCTGAGTGAAGTAAATGGAAGTCACACAATCAATACTCTCATATAGGAGAGACAGACAGGCAAGCTGAGTGAAGTAAAGGGAAATTCACATAATCATATACTCTCATATGAGAAGAGACAGGCAGGAAAGCTAAGTGAAGTAATGGAAGTCACAAATCATATACCCTCATATGAGGAGAGACAGGCAGGAAAGTGAGTGAAGTAAATGAAAGTCACAGAATCATATGCCTGTATGAAGATAGAAGAGATTACATTAGATTCTTGCCAGTGTAACTGCACTTGTACAGTGGGCACTTATGCAGTTGGCATGATTGCAAGACCCGCATGATTGCACCCATTAGCTGGCTCTAGTACAGTAATAGTGAGTTTCTACTTAGATTGGGTCTATTAAACTTGTTAATCAATCAAGAAATCAGGACAGCAGAAGCAATAAATGCAAGACAAATAAACAGGGTTCATGGGCATCATGGGTCATAAACACTTCTGAACCAAAGATGACCTCTGAACATCCCATTTCAAACACAGTAAGATGATTTCAGTATACTACATTAATAAAAGACAAGTATGTTATTGATAGAAGTCACAGAATCATATACCTCTCATATGAGGAGAGACAAGCAGGAAAGCTGAGTGAAGTAAATGGAAGTCACAGAATCATATATCTCTCATATGAGGAGAGACAGGCAGGAAAGCTGAGTGAAGTAAATTGAAGTCACGGAATCATATACCTCTCTATGAGGAGAGACAAGCTGGAAAGCTGAGTGAAGTAAATGGATGTCACAGAATCATATACCTCTCATATGAGGAGAGACAGGCAGGAAAGCTGAGTGAAGTAAATGGAAGCCACAGAATCATATACCTCTCATATGAGGAGAGACAAGCTGGAAAGCTGAGTGAAGTAAATGGATGTCACAGAATCATATACCTCTCATATGAGGAGAGACAGGCAGGAAAGCTGAGTGAAGTAAATGGAAGCCACAGAATCATATACCTCTCACATGAGGAGAGACAGATAGGAAAGCTGAGTGAAGTAAATGGAAGTCACAGAATCATATACCTCTCATATGAGGAGAGACAGGTAGGAAAGCTGAGTGAAGTTAATGGAAGTCACACAATCATATACCTCTCATATGAGAAGAGACAGGCAGGAAAGCTGAGAGAAGTAAATGGAAGTCACAGAATCATATACCTCTCATATGAGGAGAGACAGGCAGGAAAGCTGAGTGAAGTAAATGGAAGTCACAGAATTATTTACCTCTCGTATGAGGAGAGACAGGCAGGAAAGCTGAGTGAAGTAAATGAAAGTCACAGAATCATATGACTGTATGAAGATAGAAGAGATGACCATTAGATTCTTGCCCAGTGTAACTGCACTTATACAGTGGGCACTTATGCAGTTGGCATGATTGCAAGACCCCACATGATTGCACCCATTAGCTGGCTCTACATATATTACGAGTTTCTACTTAGATCTGGGTCTATTAAACTTGTTATTCAATCAAAGAAACTCAGGACACCAGAAGGCAATAAATGCAAGACAAATAAACAGGGTTCATGGGCATCATGGGTCATAAGCACTTCTGAACCAAAGATTACTTCTGAACATCCCATTTCAAACACAGTAAGATGATTTCAGTATATTACATTAATAAAAGACAAGTATGTTATTGATAGAAGTCACAGAATCATATACCTCTCATATGAGGAGAGACAGGTAGGAAAGCTGAGTGAAGTAAATGGAAGTCACAGAATCATATACCTCTCATATGAGGAGAGACAAGCAGGAAAGCTGAGTGAAGTTAATGGAAGTCACACAATCATATACCTCTCATATGAGAAGAGACAGGCAGGAAAGCTGAGAGAAGTAAATGGAAGTCACAGAATCATATACCTCTCATATGAGGAGAGACAGGCAGGAAAGCTGAGTGAAGTAAATGGTAGTCACAGAATCATATACCTCTCATATGAGGAGAGACATGCAGGAAAGCTGAGTGAAGTAAATTGAAGTTACATAATCATATACCTCTCATATGAGGAGAGACAGGCAGGAAAGCTGAGTGAAGTAAATGGAATTCACAGAATCATATATGTGGCGCCCCTGCGTCCAGAAGGCTACAAAGGGAACTGCAGCCAGGCAGGTAGGACATTGTTGCACATCAACACCCTCACAGCCCACACAACCCACGTGCAGTAGATGGTAGCATCCAGCCCTGAGATTGGAATAGACACAGACCAGCAGCAGGCTGAAGAACACGGCACAGGCCAGATGACAGCAGAAGGTTGAGCTAAGCTGAGCAGCAGAAGGAAGCACACGTCCTGGCAAAGTGGGGTGTAAGGAGTGCAGAATCTGTACCGAGCCAGTGTGAGACGGAGGAGAGAGAAAGCCTATCCAGAGCCAGTACCCCCAGGAGTGTGCAGGGAAGAGAGGGACAGTGATGCCCGGGCCCTAGGAGTACAGCTGAAGCTACCGACTGCAGGCGGAGTAGCCCTCCTATAATACTGAAAGACGCAGAGAGAAAGAGCCTGGTAGAGCCTCACACTTGAGGACTGCTGGAGGCTGGGCTGAGTAGAGTGTCGGCTATAGAGGGGACCGTAGTTTTACCCGGATCCTCAAACAACACGACGGGGGACTACAGCTACACGTTATGGTCCCTACCCCAAAGGACAGGCAGCTCAGTGACGACCAGGAGGACCCACAGGGGCCCGAGTCACCGCCATACTGTCCGGCGTCACACACACCAGTTGAACCCAGAGAACATAAACAGCCCGGAAAGGACACAGAGACAGTGTGAGGGGTCACAGAGAGAGAGACCTGGCTGTAGAGAGTAAAGGGAACCCGGAGAGGGAGAGTGTGCCCGTGTACTTGAACTGAGACTTGTAAGAACAGCAACTGAAGTGTAAATTGTCTGGAAGAACTTTGAGAGTAAACATGAAGACCCTGAACTTGCCTCCCTTGTCTGATTCCATCTGCTTGAGTGACGTTCCCTCCATACAGGATTACAGCGAGCCCTCCACCTGCAGAGCCACAGCCTGTCGGCACCAGCACTGAGTAGAGATTTCTGCAGCATCTGGCTAGTAAGTGAATTGCACCCAGCCTGCACACTACACCATAGACTTTAACTCTTGCTGCCCCAGGAAACACAGTTCTACCCACTGGAACTATTCCATCCACGCTGCCATTCCATCATCCCCGGAGGTTCTGCAGCGGCGGCCCCATCACTGGCCGCACATAGTGGGTGGCGTCACGACTGACAATCCTCTGTAAACATTCTCCCTTTTATTGTCCAGCCAGGGACACGGTCCGGACCAGGACCACCCGTGACTTCCCCAGCAGCCGACCCGGTCTGGTACTGAGTACCCCTGTCCCAGTGGGCCCGACATATACCTCTCATATGAGGAGAGACAGGCAGGAAAGCTGAGTGAAGTAAATGAAAGTCACAGAATCATATACCTGTATGAAGATAGAAGAGATGACCATTAGATTCTTGCCCGGTATAACTGCACTTGCACAGTGGGCACTTATGCAGTTGGCATGATTGCAATACCCCGCATGATTGCACCCATTAGCTGCCTCTACATATATAGTGAGTTTCTACTTAGATCTGGGTCTATTAAACTTGTTAATCAATCAAAGAAACTCAGGACAGCAGAAGGCAATAAATGCAAGACAAATAAACAGGGTTCATGAGTATCATGGGTCATCAACACTTCTGAACCAAAGATGACCTCTGAACAACCCATTTCACACACAGTAAGAAGATTTCAGTATATTACATTAATAAAAGACAAGCATGTTATTGATAGAAGTCACAGAATCATATACAGTTAGGGCCAGAAATATTTGGACAGTGACACAAGTTTTGTTATTTTAGCTGTTTACAAAAACATGTTCAGAAATACAATTATATATATAATATGGGCTGAAAGTGCACACTCCCAGCTGCAATATGAGAGTTTCCACATCCAAATCGGAGAAAGGGTTTAGGAATTATAGCTCTGTAATGCATAGCCTCCTCTTTTTCAAGGGACCAAAAGTAATTGGACAATGGACTCTAAGGGCTGCAATTAACTCTGAAGGAGTCTCCCTCGTTAACCTGTAATCAATGAAGTAGTTAAAAGGTCAGGGGTGGATTCCAGGTGTGTGGTTTTGTATTTGGAAGCTGTTGCTGTGACCAGACAACATGCGGTCAAAGAAACTCTCAATTGATGTGAAGCAGAACATCCTGAGGCTGAAAAAAAAGAAAAAATCCATCAGAGAAATAGCAGACATGCTTGGAGTAGCAAAATCAACAGTTGGGTACATTCTGAGAAAAAAGGAATTGACTGGTGAGCTTGGGAACTCTAAAAGGCCTGGGCGTCCACGGATGACAACAGTGGTGGATGATCGCCGCATACTTTATTTGGTGAAAAAGAACCCGTTCACAACACCAACTGAAGTCCAGAACACTCTCAGTGAAGTAGGTGTATCTGTCTCTAAGTCAACAGTAAAGAGAAGACTCCATGACAGTAAATACAAAGGGTTCACATCTAGATGCAAACCATTCATCAATTCCAAAAATAGACAGGCCAGAGTTAAATTTGCTGAAAAACACCTCAAGAAGCCAGCTCAGTTCTGGAAAAGTATTCTATGGACAGATGAGACAAAGATCAACCTGTACCAGAATGATGGGAAGAAAAAAGTTTGGAGAAGAAAGGGAACAGCACATGATCCAAGGCACACCACATCCTCTGTAAAACATGGTGGAGGCAACGTGATGGCATGGGCATGCATGACTTTCAATGGCACTGGGTTACTTGTGTTTATTGATGACATAACAGCAGACAAGAGTAGCCGGATGAATTCTGAAGTGTACCGGGATATACTTTCAGCCCAGATTCAGCCAAATGCTGCAAAGTTGATTGGACGGCGCTTCATAGTACAGATGGACAATGACCCCAAGCATACAGCCAAAGCTACCCAGGAGTTCATGAGTGCAAAAAAGTGGAACATTCTGCAATGGCCAAGTCAATCACCAGATCTTAACCCAATTGAGCATGCATTTCACTTGCTGAAATCCAGACTTAAGACGGAAAGACCCACAAACAAGCAAGACCTGAAGGCTGCGGCTGTAAAGGCCTGGCAAAGCATTAAGAAGGAGGAAACCCAGCGTTTGGTGATGTCCATGGGTTCCAGACTTAAGGCAGTGATTGCCTCCAAAGGATTGGCAACAAAATATTGAAAATAAAAATATTTTGTTTGGGTTATGTTTATTTGTCCAATTACTTTTGACCTCCTAAAATGTGGAGTGTTTGTAAAGAAATGTGTACAATTCCTACATTTTCTATCAGATATTTTTGTTCAACCCTTCAAATTAAACGTTACAATCTGCACTTGAATTCTGTTGTAGAGGTTTCATTTCAAATCCAATGTGGTGGCATGCAGAGCCCAACTCGCGAAAATTGTGCCACTGTCCAAATATTTCTGGCCCTAACTGTACCTCTCATATGAGGAGAGACAGGCAGGAAAGCTGAGTGAAGTAAATGGGAGTCACAGAATCATACACCTCTCATATGAGGAGAAGAAAAACCAAAAAATTGTTGCGCCACACTGTGCAAATTAGCCGAAGCAAGGGGTTATATTGATATGTCACTCACCTTTTCTAGTTGTGCCCCCTGCACAACTAGGTTGATGATTTGAGGTGAGATTTAACCGCAGGCATAAATCCGTTGCTACGTGTAGAGAAGCCTTTCCTTATGGAACTTCACTCCCAGAGATCACGAGCCCAGGCAAGGGCAGCTCCTCTGTGTTGACCAAATCCTGTCCCAGAGCTGCTCTCAAACCACACTCCCCAAAGGGAGGATTTTGAGCACGATATGAAGTAAAAAGGTATGATAAAATGAGCGCTAGGGACAGAAACAGGCACTGGGCTCTTATCGAATATTACCTTTCAAATTTATTGTGAACAGTAGAAGTTACAGGTCTCCTCGCCACAACATGTTTCGACACTAAAGGTGTCTTTCTCAAGTGGATGTCATATGAGGAGAGACAGGCAGGAAAGCTAAGTGAAGTAAAAGGAAGTCACACAATCATATACCTCTCATATGAGGAGAGACAGACAGGCAAGCTGAGTGAAGTAAATGGAAGTCACAGAATCATATACCTCTCATATGAGGAGAGACAGGCAGGAAAGCTGAGTGAAGTAAATGGAAGTCACACAATCATATACCTCTCATATGAGGAGAGACAGGCAGGAAAGCTGAGTGAAGTAAATGGAAGTCGCAGAATCATATACCTCTCATATGAGGAGAGACAGGCAGGGAAGCTGAGTGAAGCAAATGGAAGTCACAGAATCATATACCTCTCATATGAGGAGAGACAGGCAGGAAAGCTGAGTGAAGTAAATGGAAGTCACAGAATCATATGCCTGTATGAAGATAGAAGAGATGACCATTAGATTCTTGCCCAGTGTAACTGCACTTGTACAGTGGGCACTTATGCAGTTGGCATGATTGCAATACCCCGCATGATTGCACCCCTTAGCTGGCTCTACATATATAGTGAGTTTCTACTTAGATCTGGGTCTATTAAACTTGTTAATCAATCAAAGAAACTCAGGACAGCAGAAGGCAATAAATGCAAGACAAATAAACAGGGTTCATGGGCATCATGGGTCATAAATACTTCTAAACCAAAGATGACCTTTGAACAACCCATTTCACACACAGTAAGATGATTTCAGTATATTACATTAATACATAGTCCATATTTTTGGTTAGCTGCAGCACCTGGTTACGTAGGTCATCATCAGGGTTGTTTGCTACAGCTTGCCCTGCCGCTTTTGCAGGATATTTGGGAGTAGGCTCAAAGTCTATTGGAGAGGTGCTAACCTGCCAGGATTGGGTTGCAGGTCCTGCAGGCAATGGGTCTCGTAGCACTGGCACGGTCTTTTAAAGCATTGAAGTTCACATCAGGATAATCTAAGACCCACATGTGTACCTGCTGGTGGTGGTAGTCCGACCTCAATCCATTTATAAACTGTTCTGCAAGCATTTTATCTTCTTCTAGCACACTTGCCGGGTCTACCTGCTTTAAGGACCGGAGTGCCCCTTGTAAACGTAAGGCAAAGTCTCTGATGGTATCTTGCGGTCTCTGTTTGCATTGGTAGAATATCATCCTTAGTTCAGACTGCGTGCGTTTTTCAAAAGCAGCTTTAAGTTTGTCAAATACTTTTGCTACAGAGTCTCTGTCAGCATCGCTCCAAGACTCGACCTCTAGCTCCGATGCGCCTGTTAATTGTCCCAGCACAACGCCGGCTTGCTGCTTTTCTGTCATAGCATACATGTCCAGCACTGCACATATCTTTTGTTTGAAGGAAGCCAAGGTAACAGGCTTACCCTCGCAGGTTGACAACCATTTTGCGCCCGGTAGGTACGGCAAGTCTAACGGCATTATCAGGGCCACTGCTCTGGGTGCTGCAGCTCCCACACCGGGTGCGGAACCAGTCTGTGCTTCGCTACGGACATCCCTTCTATCAGGGACCTGGGCATCGTCCGCTTCACTCATTATTATTATTATTATTTATTTATATAGCGCCATTAGGTTCCATGGCGCTTTACATGAGGATAAGGGAGACAAAAACAAGTACACTAAATCTAGGTGATCAGGACGTACAGGTACAGGAGGGGCAGGGACCCTGTCCACGAGGGCTCACAGTCTATGAGTGGTGCCCCCCTAGTTAACCGCTGCCAGCTGGTGCGGTTAACTTTTTTGTTAGTCGGCAGCTTTATAGGGGTAGTGGAGCAACTCGGGTATTTCCGTAACTAGACGCTGCACTTCGGTGATCTCGAGCAGAGAGGAGGGGCGGGGCTTATCTTCGCGCTCTATTAGCCGCGCAGCCGCGATGCTCTTTCCACTCTGTGGCGCAATAATGGCGGCTCGATTTTACAGTTCACAAAAGTCAATAAAGTCTATTTTTAAGCACACAGTACCCAGAACCGGGATCCTGTTCGTGACACCAGAACTGATCCGGTCAACAGGGTAGGGGGTACTCGGATACCGGGACAGGTGGTTACTTCGGTGGGGGATCACGGCTGGTCGGTTCCCGGTTCCGTGCCCTGGACCCTCAGTGGCGGGGTGAGGATGTTGATGATGGGGGGAATGGTAACCTGACGCCACCTGTGGTACCTGGTAATAGGGTTACCAGCGCTGCGGCCGGCCGCTGAGGTGATGGGAATGCAGCTTTGGTAGTACAGCTCCTCACAAGTGGAGCTTTATCTCAGGGCAGCGGGGTGGATGAGGGGAAAGTAGTAGCGGTCCAACTGTGAACGCTGCAGGCGGCAGCGGGGAAGCAGGCACACACACACAATTGTCTTTGTTTCGGTACCTTTTTACTGATGTCCGGTAACAGGTACGATCCAGGAGGTTAGCCAGGTTTCGGTGCAGCTTGGGATGTTCACCTTGGAGAGTTGTGAGGCCTCCTCTGTTAGTGTGTGCATCGTTTGAGGTAAGTCCTGCCTGTAGCTGAACCTGCCGCTCTTTCTCCCTCTCAGTGTGCTGTTCCACAACCGACAGTGAGGACCTTTCTGTGGGATCCCTATTCTCTGCTTAGGTCCCTGGTCCAATGCTTGGTCAGGTTTGGAGTCTTCTACTTGTTACTTCAGGGGGACTAGATCCTTCTGGTCTGTCCGGGCTTTTCCTGCTTCACTAGATTATTAGCAGATGCGGACTCCAGTGTCCGGGTAGCTAAAGGGTTCTCAAATCTGTTCCCTTCTTCCTCCTTCTTACTTCTCCCACTGGCATCCCTCCCTCTCCCTAGGGCTCAGCACAGCTGGGTCAGGTTTCCTGGTTCTGGACCTGGCTTGGTCCCAGCAACCAGCTCCCTCCAGTTCCTTCATCTCTGCTAACTGCCGACTGACTAACTGGAACAAACTTCAGTACTAACTGACTCCTCCCCTCAGGCCTGGATCTTTATAGGGGATCTGGCTTAAGGACAGCCAGTGGGGCTCTCACTCCAGGTCTGGGGTGGAAGGTGTTGTATGCTGTGTGTGCCAAGGTGTACATCCCTCCCTGCACTGGTGGGTCCCGTGGCAATTCCCCGCAGGGGTACCACAATTCATGAATAGAATGCAAGAGTGACAGTGAGGACTGACAGAGGTATCCCACGCAGCAGCGCTCAATCTGATTGGTTGCCGAGGTTAGCGCCAACCAATCAGAGAAGCGGCGCGCGCCTTAGCGCCAGATTTAATATACACTGAGCGCTGTTTCTCTATTTTAAATCTGGTGCCAAGGCGTGCACTGCTTCTCTGATTGGTCGGCGCTAAACACGGCAACCAATCAGACTGAGCGCTGCCGTGGGGGATGCATGTGTCAGTCCTCACTGTCACTCTTGCATTCTATTCATGAAACAGGAGACTGAGGATTGGCTCAGGTGATCAGACCAATCAGAGAAGCGGCGCGCGACTTGGCGCCAGATTTAAATTACACTGAGCTCCGCTTCTCTGATTGGTCGCCACGGTTGGCGGCGACCAATCAGCATTGTCGGCGCATGACTTAAATCGCGGCTCGCTGATTGGTTGCCGTTGACCGTACGGCGACCAATCAGCGAGGCACCTCGCGCCTTGGTGGGAGATTTGAATCCCGCTCCGCTCATTGGCACTCTCGGCACGTGACCCCAGCTTTGGCTGGGGATTTGAATCCCGGCCACCATATCGGAATACCTGTAACTTGGGTGTTCCAATATGGCGGTCGGGGGACTTCAGCTCCGTGCAGCCGGGAGATGAGCACCGAGTGCGGCGCTCATTTCTCGGCTGCTTCGGCAGCGTGCTCCTAGGCGTGGGAGCTGACTGGTGGCTACCGTCGGGAGTTCAGCGGCTAGCTATCCCAGAATTGCACCGCGGTGCATTGTGGGATATCGACAAACCCCGGAGGTCTATGACAACATTATTAATGATTTATATTAGATGATATCATAACAGTTCAGGTAAAGCCCTAAAGAATCCCGGAAGCTCGGCGGGAAGCTGTCTCCCGAGAAATGAAGGCGATGTTAGAGTTAGGAGTAATTGAGGAATCGCATAGTGCCTGGTCGAGCCCGACTGTATTAATTCCTAAACCAGACGGCACCATTTGATTTTGCAATGACTTCAGGAAACTGAATGCAGTCTCCAAATTTGATGCCTACCCTATGCCAAGGGTCGACGAATTAATAGATCAGCTTGGAAAAGGCCGGTATATCATGACCCTAGACTTAACAAAGGGGTATTGGCAGATCCCTCAGACGAAGGCAGCTAAAGAGAAAATTGCATTTTATTTATGGTTTATTCCAGTATGTGCATATGCCATTTGGACTTCACAGAGCACCCGCAACATTCCAGAGACTGAGCGAATCCTGAGGCCACATAGGCAGTATGCTTTTGCCTATTTGGATGATATTGTAATACAGTCATATGAAAAAGTATGGGCACCCCTCTTAATCTTACGCTTTTTTTTTTTTATTGTTTTTATGCAACAGCTATTTCATTGTGATATATGTAATAACTGATGGACACAGTAATATTTCAGGATTGAAATAAGGTTTATTGTAGTAACCAAAAATGTGAAATATGCATTATTTCAAAATTTGACAGGTGCCAAAGTATGGGCACCCTTCTGATTTTCATGATTTGAATACTCCTAACTACTTTTTATTGACTTACTGAAGTACTAAATTGGTAAATTGGTTTGGTAACCTCATTGAGCTTTGTACTTCATAGCCCGGTGTATCCAATCATGAGAAAAGCTATTTCAGGTGTCCACTTGCAAGTTGTTCTCCTAGTTGCATCTTCTCTGAGGAGTGGCATCATGGTCTCCTCAAAACAGCTCTCAAATGATCTGAAAAAAAAAGATTGTTTAACATAGTTGTTCAGGGGAAGGATACAAAAAGTTGTCTCAGAGATTTAACCTGTCAGTTTCCACTGTGAGGAACATAGTAAGGAAATGGAAGACCACAGGGACAGTTCTTGTAAAGGCCAGAAGTGGCAGGCCAACAAAAATATCAGAAAGGCAGAGAAGAAGAATGGTGAGAACAGTCAAGAACAATCCACAGACCACCTCCAAAGACCTGCAGCATCATCTTGCTGCAGATGGTGTCACTGTGCATCGGTCAACAATACAGCACACACTGCACAAGGAGAAGCTGTATGGGAGAGTGAAGCGAAAGGAGCCGTTTCTGCATGCACGCCACAAACAGAGTCGCCTGAGGTATGCAAAAGCACATTTGGACAAGCCAGTTTCAGTTTGGAAGAAGGTCCTGTGGACTGATGAAACAAAGATTGAGTTGTTTAGTCATACAACAAGGCGTTATGCATGGCGCCACAAAAACACAGCATTCCAAGAAAAACACTTGCTGCTCACTGTCAAATTTGGGGGAGGGTCCATCATGCTTTGGGGCTATCTGGCCAATGACGGCAACGGGAATCTTGTTAAAGTTGAGGGTCGCATGGATTCCACTCAGTATCAGCAGATTCTTGAGAATAATGTTCAAGAATCAGTGTCAAAGTTGAATTTACGCCGGGGATGGATCTTTCAGCAAGACAATGATCCAAAACACTGCTCCAAATCTTCTCAGGCATTCATGTAGAGGAACAATTACAATGTTCTGGAATGGCCATCCCAGTCCCCAGACCTGAATATCATTGAACATCTGTGGGATGTTTTGAAGCGGGCTGTCCATGCTCGGTGACCATCAAACTTAACTGAACTGGAATTGTTTTGTAAAGAGGAATGGTCAAAAATACCTTCATCCAGGATCCAGGAACTCATTAACAGCTACAGGAAGCGACTAGAGGCTGTTATTTTTGCAAAAGGTGGATCTACTAAATATTAATGTCACTTTTCTGTTGAGGTGCCCATACTTTTGCACCTGTCAATTTTTTAAATAATGCATATTTCACATTTTCGGTTAGTACAATAAACCTCATTTCAATCCTGAAATATTACTGTGTCTATCAGTTATTACAGTACATATATCACACTGAATCATAGCTGTTGCAAAAAAACAATTTTAAACAAAAAAAAAAAAAGAGTAAGATTAAGAGGGGTGCCCAAACTTTTTCATATGACTGTATACAGCCTGAACTGGGGGACACACCTCAGGAAAGTACAAGCAGTGATTGAGGACCTGCAGGAGGCAGGTCTAACGGCAAACCCCAAGAAATGTCATATCGGGTTAGAAGAAGCCCGGTATTTGGGATACGTAATTGGGAGGGATATCGTTAAACCCCAGATTGACAAGATAAAAGCCATTCAGAACTGGCCGCAACCAGTCAATAAGAAGCAGGTGAGAGCTTTTTTGGGGATTGCTGGCTATTACTGACGGTTCATTCCCAATTTTGCAGCCATCGCTGTCCCCCTGATGGATCTTACCAAAGGGAAAGACTCTGTCATGATTAAATGGACC
The DNA here is from genome assembly GCA_033576535.1 of Allobates femoralis. Classification (NCBI taxonomy): domain Eukaryota; kingdom Metazoa; phylum Chordata; class Amphibia; order Anura; family Aromobatidae; genus Allobates; species Allobates femoralis. Next base: position 119,952,273 of record JARQOC010000009.1, read on the forward strand.
TCAGAAGCTGAAGAAGCCTTCCATAACCTAAAACTAGCCCTTTGCTCTCAACCCAGGGCCGGACTGTGACCAAAAATCAGCCCGGGAAGTAAAGACCCCACCAGCCCACACACTATATCATCTATCAGTCACAATAAGTGAATTTTGTTTTTACATTGGCGTGACCCTTATCACTGTTTTACAAGAGTTATTTGGAGAGCCACATGTAAGTGGCGAGACAGAGGGAGTACTCACCCACAGCTCCATTCACATGATACTCTTCAAAGCTACAGTTTCTCAGGATTGTGGGGTCCCAGCGGTCAGATCCACAGCGAAGAGAAAGTCATCACCTATACAGAAGAGAAGTGGTGACTTCCTTATTCAAGATAATTTAAACAACATATAAATGCTGAAAATCCCAATACCACCTCTCTGACAGCAGGACAGTATAGAGGACAAGAGAAGTGGTACTGTGCAGTGTATATACAGAATAATACAGATACTGAGGATTATACCCTGTATATAGGACAAGAGAAGTGGTACTGTGCAGTGTATATACAGAATAATACAGATACTGAGGATTACACCCAGTATACAGGACAGGAGAAGTGGTACTGTGCAGTGTATATACAGAATAATACAGATACTGAGGATTACACCCAGTATACAAGACAGGAGAAGTGGTACTGTGCAGTGTATATATATAGAATAATGCAGATACTGAGGATTACACCCAGTATACAGTACAGGAGAAGTGGTACTGTGCAATGTATATACAGAATAATACAGATACTGAGTATTACACCTAGTATACAGGACAGGAGAAGTGGTACTGTGCAGTGTAGATATACAGAATTATACAGATACTGAGGATTACACCCATTATACAGGACAAAAGAAGTGGTACTGTGCAGTGTATATATACAGAATAATACAGATACTGAGGATTACACCTAGTATACAGGACAGGAGAAGTGGTACTGTGCAGTGTATATATACAGAATAATACAGATACTGAGGATTACACCTAGTATACAGGACAGGAGAAGTGGTACTGTGCAGTGTATATATACAGAATAATACAGATACTGGGGATTACACCCAGTATACAGGACAGGAGAACTGGTACTGTGCAGAGTGTAGCATATGACTCAAGCAAGGATTGCATTGCACCGCCTGGAGGCTCTCCTGATCTGAGCACGACGGCTTCATGTATTTCTATGCAGCTGACATTTTCAGGTCACGTTAACCGCCGGCTGATTCTGGGCAGTGCGATGCGATAGCTGCAGAAACAAACACTGCAAAAGCGCCCTGTATGAATATAGTCTAAGGTGATCCCACTAATGTTATCATGCCCCTGTGGCTGTTAGTGACATGAAGACCAGCATCACCGCCAGCTCTGCACATCTCTGCCTCCATGAAGGCAGTGCGTCTGTGTGGCGCCCCTGCAACCAAAGCGGCCACAGGGTGGACTGCAGCCAGACGAGGTAAGACGTTTGACTGAGGAACACACACACACCGACCCACTCCGACCCAACGCCTAGAAACTCTATGTCAGGCAAGGGGTGGCGGGAGTTTAGAGAAGTGTGGGTGGAGAGAAAGAGACACGGACAAGCATATGGAGGAACAAGACACGAGTTGGGCCTAGGAACACTACGTTGGCAGCCGCAACTGACATAGCTGACCGGAGGACCCAGAGCTGACTACCGGAGAGAAAGAGGGAGCCTGGTGAGCCCAAATTACACCTGGGTCACTGGAGAGCTAGGCCAGGACAACTAGAGCGCTGGGTCTGTAGAGGTGACCGGGGAGATTTCAAGACCCTAATCACGAGGCATCCTGGCATGTTACGGAGACTCTAAGGCCCGTGACCAAAGTACCGCAGCGGAGTAGGACAAAGCCATCGGACTAGAGCTAGTGACCCTAAAGCGGCCGTCACACGCACAGATATCTTGCCCGATATCGTTTAAGCGATCTCCTTTTTGATCGCTTAAGCGATATCGGGCTTAAAATCGATGCATGTAATCAAGCGATTTACGATTTGAAATCGCTTGATCGTGACATCGCTGATCTGAGGTCCGGTTCTCAGATCTAGCGATGATCGATTTCACGATCTCCTTCATCGTGGTGTATGACACGATGATCCATCTCCCAGCGGCAGAGCCTATGCTGGGAGATGGTAACTATGGTACACGTCGGGTAACTAAGCGACGCGCGGCCCTAGTAACCCGATGTGTACCATAGTAACGAGCGAGATCGCGGCTCCGCATCGCTGGTGAGTCTGTCTGTGTGACATCTCCCCAGCGATGTGAGCGATATTGTAAGCGATTGCGCGTGCACGTGATCGCTTACAATATCGCTAAAGATATCTGTGCGTGTGACGGCCGCTTAAAGCAGAGAGAGACATCACTAAAAAGCCCATAACGGCCGGACCAAACCCATGTGCGAGGACAGAGACAGAGTAGAGGCCTGGAAGGTACTTTGAGGGAAGCGATGCAGAGGAACCGTCTGAGCTGCAGTGGCACCTTAGTCCCTGACAAGTGTAAGAACTGTGAACTGTACTGTAACTGACTTTTAAGAACTTTGGAACAGTAAAGTGCTGGTAAGCTCAAAAGTGCCTGTGACTGTTCATTACTACACTGCAGCAGAGACCTCCACCTGCGGAGCATCTTTGCTGTCCCTGCGTGCTGGCTGGAGACGCTGCTGGGAGACACGAGTGCAGCATCCAGAGCACGCCATTATCCACTACTCATGTACTGGGGGCACCCAGCGCTACCCATAAGAGCTTAACATCTACGCTGCCCCTCACCACTGTCAAGGTAGAAAATACGCTCTTCCACTATACTTATATTTTCTTTATATACTTTTATATTATATATTTTTATTAATGCTCTAGGTGAGAAACAATAAGTTTTTCCCTTAACCTAGTATCCAATAGATATATCTGCCTGCTGAAAAGAAGATACTGTTGTGTTGTGATGGATGAGAACTGAGAAGATAAGCTGTCCTTGGATGCCTGTGTCAAGGAGTATCAGGAGAAACCTGAGATGTCCTACATGCCAGGAGCCCAGAGATGGCACCGTGTCAAGAAGAAGGATGGACTCAACAGAGAAGACAAAAGACTAATTATTACTAACAGAGATAGATATATTAGCCTAACCCCACCTAACCCCCATCTAATCCCACCTTGTCCTGGCCAATTCACGCCTATTCCCTAGAGTATAAAATGCTGTGTAACCGGAAATAAAAGTTAGTTGCTGTGACCATTGCCATTGCTTAATAAAGCAAGGAACATATTATAAGTTTGAACCAGATTCTCTGTCTGATTTACTCTTATCTGGTACCATATGTTCATAGTCTAATTTGGAGTGACTGGTGAAGGAGTGTATTGTCGCAACGACCCCGACACCACCATCCCCCAGCAGGAATACGGCAGCGGTGGTCAACCTGACCACATAGCACAGGTGGGGTCACGACAAACTCCCCTGTATATAACCCCTTTTTGGACTTAGCACAGGTCACGGGATTGGGTCACGACCCCCGTGACTCCCCAGCGACAGCAGCTGCCCGGTCTCGAGTACCCCACGGCCTGGTGGCTTCTCATCTGCACCCGAGCTTCATCAGAACACTGCGCCGTCTCAGGTGGGCAGAGCAGACATGAAGGACACTGCGCAAGCTAAGAGGGGCAGAGCAGACAAAGGATACTGCGCAGGCTCAGGGGGGCACAGTGGACATTGAGGACACTGAGCAGGCTCACAGGTGCAGAGCAGACACGAAGGACACTGCGCAGGCTCAGGGGGCAGAGCAGACATGAAGGACACTGCGCAGGCTCAGGGGGGCAGAGCAGACATGAAGGACACTGCGCAGGCTCAGGGGGGCAGAGCAGACATGGAGGACACTGCGCAGGCTCAGGAGGGCAGAGCAGACATGGAGGACACTGCGCAGGCTAAGGGGGGCAAAGTGGACATTGAGGACACTGAGCAGGCTCACAGGTGCAGAGCGGACACGAAGGACACTGCGCAGGCTCAGGGGGGCAGAGCGGACATGGAGGACACTGCGCAGGCTCAGGGGTGCAGAGCGGACATGAAGGACACTGCACAGGCTCAGGGGGCAGAGTGGACACGGAGGACACAGCCAGCCCGGAGTTTTGTATACTTGGCGCTAACAGCTGCTTGAGTCCTGTGTCACCGCTATCTTACTGGGCAAAGTGTCTGGATGAAGCTGGGGGCCACACCGGGTTACTGCACATTGTCCGGGAAGATAAGCTTATCACCACAAACACGATGCACAATTGTCAACCATGTGCATGGACACATACATATATCATCACACATGCACCAATTACGGATACACACATCACATGTCACCACTTAGGCGGCCATCACACGCTTCAATGTTATGCACGATATTGTTAGCGATCACATGCACGCGCGATCGCTAATAATATCGCTCACATTGCTGGTGAGCTGTCACACAGGCAGACTCACCAGCGATGTGGACCAGCGAGATCGCTGGTAACTATGGTACGCATCGGGTTACTAGGCACCGCGCGGCGCTTAGTAACCCGACGTTTACCATAGATACCATCTCCCAGCATAGGCTCTGCCGCTGGGAGATCGTTCATCGTGGTGTCACACACCACGATGATGCAGATTGATCAAGCGATTATCGCTTGATATGAGCTCCGGCTCACTAATCTGCGATCAAACAATCAAGCGATTTTACAGTGTAAAATCGCTTGATTACACACAGCAATGCACAAACGATATAGCTTAAGCGATCAAAAAGCAGATCGCTTAAGCGATATTGATCAACAAAGTGATGCGTGTGACGGCCGCCTTACATACATCACCATGGGCATGGACACACGCATGCACATACATCAAAACATACACAGATGCGCACACACCGCAGTTAAGTACCTGAGGCTGCATTAATCACACAGAATGAAGTATACTAATCCCTCTCCTGTTTCTGCCTGTCTGACCCCTCTAGCTGGGTTTCACCCCATCTACACCAACTTCCCACACACAAACACCCCCATACACACAGACACCCATATACACCCCACATACTCACACCTATATACACACACAGACATCTATATACATCCCACATACACACACTCCCATATACACACTCATACACCCCACAAACACATACACACAGACACCCATATACACCCCACATACACACACACGCAGGCACCCATATACACCCCACATGCACACCCCCATATACACATATATACAGCCCCATTTACACATACAGACACCTATATACACTCCCATATATACACACAGCTCTATAAATACACACACACATCCCCATATACACATACCCTACATACACACACAGACACCTATATACACCCCACATACACACCCATATATACACACACACACACCCCACATATATACACACCACAAACACATACACAGACACCCATATACCCCCCACATGCACTCACAGACATCCATATGCACCTCACACGCACACAGACATCCATATGCACCTCACACACACAGACATCCATATGCACCTCACACACACACACACACAGACATCCATATGCACCTCACACACACACACACACAGACACCCATATACACCTCACATACCCCAACATACATGAACATATGCACTCCCCCATGTACACACATACCCCCATACATACTCCCATATACACACACAAACACACACCTAAGCAGCAGGGAGATAGTTAAGTAAGGAGGAGTTTCAGAATGTAAAAAGTTCTGACTTTCCCTTTAATGCTTTGGTCATAAAGGGATGAGGCTCAGAGTTGGTGGGAACTGGGAACCTCTGTGAAGATGGCGGATCAGCTTCATGCGAGGAGGTACGCTTTGATTGGTTGAGCGAATAGAGGCGAGCAGGGAACATCAGTAGATCGGAGCTCAGTCCATGCTGTATGCAGTACAGAGAGGTGAGTGTGGGCCCCCAGTACAGGGAGCGGAGTAATGGCTCCTCACCAGGGGCCCAGTACAGGGAGCGGAGTAATGGCTCCTCACCGGGGGCCCAGTACAGGGAGCTGAGTAATGGCTCCTCACCGCGGGCCCAGTACAGGGAGCGGAGTAATGGCTCCTCACCGGGGGCCCAGTACAGGAAGGGGAGGGATAGGGCCTGAATGGAGCTGACAGCGGAGTGTGGGCCTTGAAGGCCGTGCTGTGTGCATCGTGCATGACCTGCGGCTGCTGCGCCTCTGTGTGAGTGGGAAGCCCCTGACTTCAAAGATAGGAGGCGTGAAGGGTTAAATAAAGTACCAGGAATTTGTAGCGAAATGATCCCATGGTATGAGCGGTTCGGTTCGGGTGATGGGATCCTCCCCGGTAGGCAGGCAGGCTTGCGCTAGACCAGTGAGGGGAGTCCCCGGCTCTTTTTAGTGATCCGGCTCACCAGAAAGAGCCGGCTCTTTTGACTCAAAAAACGGCTCTTAAACTTAGTAAATAATCCTGCGGTACCTTGTAATGGTTACTTTGCCTGTTAAGTGAGAACCTCATTCTACACATACATGTACAGGGATCTAGTGACGCAGTATAGACGTTTTTTAGCGTTCCTGTGTTCTCAGATTGTCCGCAATCAGGACTCTTGCTCCTCCTTTGTTTCTGTCATTGGTCCCTTCTTAGGCTACCTTCACACTACGATTTTGAAGGAAGCCAATGGGCCAAATAGGCATCCGATTCTGGCATAAGATGGTAGCCTCCGTGCTGAAAAAAAAAATATAAAGTATATGCTCACCTATCCCCGAGGCCCCCGCCATCTCCTGCAGGCTCCCACCGGCTCCCGGTGTCCTCGCGCTGTCTGCAGAGGTAAAATCGGACAGCTGTCTGCAGAGGTAAAATCGGACAGAATCGGATCGGACCAAATCGGATGGCATTTAGTGTACATCCGATTTGGTCCGATCAATTTAACATGGGGCCCTATGGAGCAGTGTCCGAGGAAACATCGGATGTGTCCTCGGACCCGATTTTACTGTACCGAGCATGCTCAGTACAGTAAAACTGCTCCAAACTGCGAGAACAGGGGTTAAAAAAAAAAAAAAAAAAAAAAGTATATGCTCACCTATCCCCGAGGCCCCGCCGTCTCCTGCAGGCTCCCGATGCCGGTGTCCTCGCGCTGTCTGCAGAGGTCTTCCACTTCTGTACAGGACCTGCCGTGATGTCACAGTCACGTGACCGCAGGTTACACCATGGTAACCTGCGGTCACGTGACTGACATCACAGCAGGTCCTGTACAGAAGTGGAAGACCTCTGCAGACAGCGCGAGGACACCGGCATCGGGAGCCTGCAGGAGACGGCGGGGCCTCGGGGATAGGTGAGCATATACTTTTTTTTTTTTTTTTTTTTTTAACCCCTGTTCTCGCAGTTTGGAGCAGTTTTACTGTACTGAGCATGCTCAGTACAGTAAAATCGGGTCCGAGGACACATCCGATGTTTCCTCGGACACTGCTCCATAGGGCCCCATGTTAAATTGATCGGACCAAATCGGATGTACACTAAATGCCATCCGATTTGGTCCGATCCGATTCTGTCCGATTTTATTTTCGGTGCAAAAATCGGAGCATGCTCCGATTTTAGCACCGAAAATAAAAATCGGATCGGACCAAATCGGATGGCATTTAGTGCACATCCGATTCGGTCCGATGCCCATAGGGCTTCATGGAGGCCAGAATCGTTCCGATGCTGTCCGATTTTTATCAGACAGCATCGGAAATTAAAATTCCGTAGTGTTAAACCAGCCTTATGGCCGCTTCACATGCAAGGATATCGTTAACGATATCCTTAGAACGATCACGTGACAGTGATCGTTCCGACATCGTTAGGCTGTTATCACACACAAAGGATATCATTAACGATATCCCATTCGGCAGCACACCAGTTAAATAGGAGAGCAAACGATGTTTTAAAGCTGCAGGAATAAAAGAATTTTGAAGGAGAACGTTCATGAAGGTGTCACATTGAACGATGTAGCTTCTTCCACCAGTGTTAATTGGACGACGAACATAGATTTGAGGTCAGGATCTCATTTTATGGATGAATGATCCAAGGATTTTCCTTCCTATATCGTTCGTTTACACGCAGCGACGCACTAACGTTATCTTTTGAATGATCATAAATTCGTGACGTTTCAAGGATATCGTTCAGGATATCCCAGCGTGTAAAGTGGCCTTAAGTCAGTGTTGTGATATCTGTTGCTCTGTATAGGAATGGAATTCTTAAAGGATCCTGTCAGCAGGAGTATTCCTACACAGTACAGCAATGGCCATGTTGTCACTGCGACGCTGATTACACTGATACGTGTAGTGAAGGAACCTATTTTTTGGACACTATTATCGTCGTGTAAAGATTTTCATGCAGACAACATCACAATGGGGCGGCTCTGTGGCGCTGGGGACGGCTGCTGTCTCTCCCCGCTGTCCGCTCCCCCTCTCTTCCCCCATGCTCTCTGGCCCGCCCTGTGCGCATGCTCTCTGGCCCGCCCCCAGCACTCTCTGTCCCGCTGTGCGGAGAGTGCAGACACTGGGACCAGGAGAGGGGAACGTGCGTAGACAGGGACCAGGGGAGTGGAGCGGAGCATGCACTGTGTCCGTGTGCTATATGCGTGCTGTCCTTGTGCTATCTGGGTGATAGCCGTCATTGTATAGTTGCCTCCCTCCAGCGCTGCTTGTTCCTCTCTTCCGGAGTGCTGCTCTCAGAGCAGTTAATATTTAGATGAGAGTAATGAGCCCCGGAAGTGAGAGTAGCAGACAGCGCTGGAGGCAGGTGAGTATGAAATTCTTTATTTTAACACTTAAAGGGATTCTGTCACCTCCAAAACGCCACCTAAGCTAGCAAAACATGTCCCTGCAGCACCCTATAACTAATATCACACTTATTTTGTCTCTTAAAAGCATCCTGTGAAAGTGGATAAAAATGTTTTAATACTTACTCATTATGGCCACTTTACACGCGGCAACAGGAAGATAGAAAACGGCAGGTGTCGGAGACAATTACCTTTTACCTTCAAAACACCTTGCAGATACCTGAATTACACGCAGCCACTTCAAGGTGTTTTGAAGGTAAAAGGTACAATTGTCTCCGACACCTGCCGTTTTCTATCTACCTGTTGCCGCGTGTAAAGTGGCCATTAGTGATTATAATTAGCAGGGGCTATATTCTTTAGCCATTAGGGCGTGTATGTTCTTTGCCCTGTTCGTCAGTAGATCACACCTTAATGGGCGTGATCTACTATTCATTTTCTAGGCAGGCCCTCCCTTGTTTACAGGACGCTGGGCGGTCATGACATGACACGATTCACGTCATTTCCGGGAGTGGGTGACGTAAGTACACCCGTGCCGCTCTGTTAGGCGTCCAGCACGCATGCGCAATGCGGTACTTGAAACCTACAGAGCAGGGCGGGTGTAGTCACCCGCTCCCGGAAATGATGCGAATCGCATTATTTCATGACTGCCCAGTGTCCTGTAAACAAGGGAAGGCCTGCCTAGAAAATGAATAGTAGATCACACCAATTAAGGCGTGATCTACTGATGAACAGGGCAAAGAACATACACACCCTAAGGGCCCCTTTACACGCGGCTACATTTCTAGGGTGGCTACAGGTAACTTACTGGTTGCAGTGAAATCATGGAGACAAGGTTCTATCTTGTTGCTGTGTACAAATGGAATAATCTCTCCATGATTTCACTGCAACCAGTAAGTTACCTGTAGCCACCCTAGAAATGTAGCCGCGTGTAAAGGGGCCCTAAGGGCTAAAGAGTATAGCCCCTGCTAATTATAATCACTAATGGTACCTTTATACGCCACTACAGAAGGTTGAAAACAACCGGGTTTCGGAGACAAATGTATCTTGCACAGTCAAATCAACCCGAGGTAGAGGCGTGTAAACTAGGTTGTTGACACCCGTCACTTTCGGCACCTGTTTCAGAGCAGTGCTCTAAAACAGGTTGATTTCAACCCGATGGTAGCGGCGTCTAAATAAGGTACGGCAAGGTTTTTTCGCCACCTAGTTAACTCCCTGGGGTGTGACACAGCCTCCGGGAAACCGCCCCCTTCAGCGATCATTGGTGGAAGCTCCTGCGTTACGATTGGTTGTCGCTGCATAGGGCGGCATATTTAAGGAGCTGACCAGTCAGACTACACAATTGTAATAGCCTCATGTATTAGCCAGCCTTCCTGCGCTGGCTGGCCAATCATGATGCTATTGCATTGTCCAATCATCGTACGAGCGTCTCGTAATCCACAATTCTGGCACGCCTATGTGTTGTCCCTGCTGCCCCAGGTCCTCCCATATTACCTTCTGTAGCGGCGTGTAAATGAGGGACGGTGCTCTACAGAAGGTAACTTGTGGCACCCGGCGGTGCCTACAGGGATAGATTAAACCTTCTGTAGAGCACCTTGTAGCGGCTTGTAAAGGCGGTATCGGGTACCGTTTGCAACCGTTGGTCCGTGCTCGTGCACGTGAGACACCCGGTTGTTTCTAACCTTCTGTAGCGGCGTGTAAAGGTACCATTATGAGTAAGTATTAAAACGTTTTTATCCACTTTCACAGGATGCTTTTAAAGGTACCGTCACACGCGGCAATTTTGCAAGCAATTTCACTGGCAATTTGCTGCTTGCAGTGAAATCATGGATACATGGTTCCATTTCTACACGGCAACAAAACAGAACCATGTATCCATGATTTCACTGCAACCAGCAAATTGCCAGTGAAATTGCTTGCAAAATTGCCGCGTGTGACGGTACCTTAAGAGACAAAAAAAAGTGTGGGATTAGTGATGGGATGCTGCAGGGACATGTTTTGCTAGCTTAGGTGGCGTTTTGGAGGTGACAGGATCCCTTTAGGGTATGTGCCCACTTGACGGTTCTGCATCATTGCAGACCGTCAGAAAACCGGTGGAGAATTGCAGAAACTGAGTTTTCTGACCTCAGCAGTGTCCATCTGTTTTTTGAGCGGTTTTATAGTGTTTGTACAGCGTTTTATTGGCGGTTTTTCTTAGCGTTTTTAAGACTGTTTTTTGTGCACTTGTAAGCTGGAACCGCTGGAAAAACGCTCAAAAGAAGTCACATGCTCTATCTTTGAAAACCGGTGGAAAACCGGTGAAGAAAGTGGAAAGGAGACAAAAAAAAAACGTTCTCATGTACACAGCGTTTTCTAAAATCCATTGACTAGCATGTTAATCCAACCAGTGGTTAGGATTAACATATATTAACATAAAACTCAGCGGAAACCGCCGACGGAAAACGCTAAAAAACAGCCCACAAAACGTCCAGTGGGCACATACCCTTAAACTCCTGGCTCTGGTCTGTGCACACAGATGTCACATGGAGGACATCTGTGTTAGGACATTTTTTGCCAAAAGCGGTCGGTGCTGCCGGCAAAAAATGGACATGTCTCCATCTGGAGCACACGGACACGCATCTGCTCCACACGGACACACGGTCCGTGCGGATGTACATATGTCTGAAGGGGGACATAGAATATGATGTGCCTCCATATATCTATGCCTCCGCATGTGTCGGCACAGAGTGCACACATATCGGAGGCACAGATGTGTGAAAAGAGGCCTGACTTTGAAATAAATACCACGGTCTGGTGGGCGCTCTGAAGTAGATCAAGGATCCTGTTCAATATAGAGTCCTTTATTCCAGAAAACCTCCTTCACCACAACATGTTTCGACGGTATTGTGCCGTCTTTCTCAAGTGGAATGGAGGTAGTACAATGATTAAAACAATATAAAGAGCAGCTCAATCTCCTATTGGCCAGCAATTATCTAAGTAACAACACCTAACTATTAACCTATTGGTGTCAGATAAAAGGAGAGCCTAGTAACATAGTTACATCTAGCTGTATAAACAATATACTATATCATAAATCTGCTATATCAATTACATATTAAAACTAATTATAAAAAACACGTTCTATATCATAAAAATATATATATATATAAAAAACACATGAAAATTACACAATAATATCACTAAAAAATGAGAAGAAAAAAAAAAAATAATAATAATAATAAATATTATATTAAAAATATACATATATATACATATTTAATACCAAGAAATAATTATAGTAAAAAAGTATTAAATCATTATGGTTAATTAAGATATATGCTGAAAGGACATCATATTGTATCTAAAATTGATCATCTCAAAGTGTGTGTTACGCTATAGACAAATATGGAATTTAGGTTTCAATTATAATTCAAATCACTATATAGCCAATCTAATTTCTTGATACTTTCTCTATTGTTAGATTGAGGCCCTCTGGATACAGGGTCCCCAATCTATAGATCCAATAACTTTCCTTCTTGATAAGTCTGTTTAATCTCCCTTGACCCCCTTCGCGTATATGATCAATCACGATAAGACTCATCTTGCTGGAATCTCTTTGATGGTACCTATCGTAATGTTGGGAGACACTATGTTGTTGAAAACCAGACTAAATATTCTGCCTATGCTTATTTAAACGGTTGTGGGTTGCCTGTATCGTCCTCCCCACGTACTGCAACCCACACGGACACTCAAGTAAATAAACAATATAGGAGGATTGGCAAGTTAATCTGTGTCTAATATCAAAAGTCTCCCCTGTAGTATTTGACCTAAATTGCTTAATTCCATCCTGCATTATATTACAGCACATACACTTCTTATTGTTACAAGAATAACAACCCCATTTCCCGGTTACAGATGGGGCCGAAGCTCCTAAATTATCTACGTTTCTCCTAATGTCACTAGGGGCTATTAAATTCTTTAAATTCTTATTTCTTCTAAAAACAATAGTCGGTTTCCTAGGTATCCTTGTCCCCAAAAGGGGATTTCCTTTTAAAATAAACCAGTATTTGCTCAAGATGGACCGTATAAGGGTCCGAGATTGGCAGTAAGTAGTGATAAAACTCCATTTACTTTTATCATCAGTAGTGGTCAATGTTGCTCTCTTATCTGCCATCCTACTTAAGCAATTCTCTTGTGTCATACTTCTAGTCCTAAAAAAAGCATCTTTAAGAATTTTTGTAGGGTAACCTTTTTCCTTGAACCTACTTTTAAGAATAGATGACTCTAAAATAAAATCTGAATCTCTGGAACAATTTTTACGGATCCGCCAATACTGGCCGTAAGGGATGTTCTTCAGCCAACCAGGAAGGTGGCCACTATTGAACTCTAAATAGCTGTTTACATCTACTGTTTTGAAATGGGTGGCAGTGTAAAGCCCACCTTCCTCATCAAGCCTAATCAATAGATCCAAATATTGAATTTCAGACACTGAGTAAGTTCCAGTAAAGGCGATGCCCCAATGATTGTCATTAAGACTCTCCGTGAACCTTTGAGCTTCAAAAACTGTTCCTCTCCAGATGATAAAGAGATCATCTATATAACGCCTGTAAAAGACTACCCCTTTCATTTCAGATGATTGAGCAAGATCTAATAGAGTAGGCTGCGCGATGAGGACAAGAACCTGGAGTATCTGCAATAAGCAATGAAAACTGATAAGTGACTGATTTTTGGTTGTTTTGAAGGACAATTGGTTTTGTAATGGATTTTTACAGTGAGAATCGATATGTCCATAGGGAGTTATTGATTGTTAATGCCCTGGGAGGTCTACAATCTGATCTCTTGATAAACACGGAGAAAGATATTAATTTGAAAGAGGTTGATAAGAAGCAAATGATTGCCCTTTTTCATGATTTGGAGAATAAGAGTAAAATAGAGATCACTAATCATCTTGATGTGATGTTTCTCCAACATTACATTGAGGAGGATCTTGCACCAAAAGGGCTTAAATTAACCTCGAGTATTTCTTACCCACAGGATCCGGAATTTACTAAAAAAATGGGATAGATATAGCTTGAATTGTTCACTAGGATTTATGAGACTGTTGATAGATAAGAGAGGTTCAATAGCTAGGGCTGCATTGGAAGAAACGGAACAGATAAGAAAGAACCTGGAGAAATATATGCCATCCTCAGATTTTAAGGAATTCAATATGGGTTTGCAGGTTAAATTGAATAAATGGGAGGATGAGACCATTAAGAGGAAAGTATTGAAGTTTATGCGGGATAAAAAAGATTTAGGGGTGGGATTTAGTGAGGAGAATATGGATACAACAGAGAGTACAGTAGATTCAGAGGAGAAGGTCGGGGTGAAAAAGAAAAATAATAAGAGCAATGAAAACAATACATTGATATTGGTAGGGGAATCCAGTAATATCAAAGATCTTAATAAGGAGAAATTCTTTGATCTTTTGAAGACAAAAGAACAAAGAGCCCAATATGAGAAACATAGGAATAAATTAGGGCAAGGAGGGGTGAAAAACACTAGAAATACTGAAATTAAAAAATTGGGAGGGTTAGTTGATCAGGTTTCAGAGAAAGATACACAGGGCTCACAAAAGCCATTGGAAAAAGGTATACAGGGTTCACAGAAGCACAAAAAAACAGTACATATGGACACTAATAATGAAGTTAGGCTGGCTTCACACTTGCAGATGCATCTGCAGCGTTTTGCAGATGCATCTGCAAGTATCAGCATGCAGACCGCGGCCGTGGTGTGAATGCTCTCATTCATTCCTATATGTGAGCCGTAAGCAGGCGTATGCCTGCTTACAGATCACACTCTCCCGCCCGCACTATGGACGCGAGATGTTGCGTCCATAGTGCGGGCGGGAGAGTGTGATCTGTCAGCAGGCATACGCCTGCTTACGGCTCACATATAGGAATGAATGAGAGCATTCAGACCGCGGTGCGCCCTATTATAAACATAGGGGCCGCGGTCTGCATGCTGATACTTGCAGATGCATCTGCAAAACGCTGCAGATGCATCTGCAAGTGTGAAGGCAGCCTTACAAATGAAAAAAAGGTTGTAATTAATTTGGAATCAGATTTTTCTGACATCTCACAGAAATTAATAAATACCCAAGACACTTGCTATCAACTAGTTTCAAGTTTACAGAATACACTGGAAGGGATAGATATAACAGCAATCACTGTTCACAATAGCACCAGTACACAAACAGATTGGTATCAGGATATCTATAAAGAATCAATACGGAGTAATCCACAGATTTTTTGGAATTAAATGAAGGGACACCCACCGAGGATATTCCCCTAGTACCTATCAATGTTCTCTCTGAGAATACAAACTCAATCCACATAGATGAGAATAGAGAAGAATTGATTGTGAATAACACCCTTGAATTATTCCCTTTATTGGATGAAATAACCACGGTTGGCACCCTTGAAAATGTAGCCATAGAGGAGGAGATTACAGTAAGGAACAAGGATAAGAATACAGGATTAAAGGATACCAAGATTACCCAGTTTTTTCGGTTGATACCAGGGCGCCACCCAAAAAGAAAAAGATCAGAAGAGGGGGAAGAAGTAGTGGATCAACCAAAAGAAAGGGAGGAATCCCTAGAAAAAGAAACGGTACAGAAGAAATCCAAAATAGTACTTGTATAATATCTGAAAATAATAATAACCCACATGGGACTTCAGATAAGGAAATTGGAATTTTTAATTTATCTAAATACGTCCTTACAGAAGATGAAAAATCACTCCTTAAAAAAGGTTTAGCTTACTGCCCCACATCTAAACTTGATTCTTTCTCACTTTATTTGGATTTAAATGATTTCTTTCAAAAATTGACGGTCCAGAGACATTTTTTAATTGAAGAAAGGAAAATTGGCAATAAGGAGGATGAAAAAGATATGACTAATCAGGAGTCAGCCAGTGAGTTTATACATGTGAATATTAAGAATAATAATGATAAATTTTATCCTGTTCACCATAAAGGTAGCCATGTAGAAACCTTTCAACAACTAGTTCTGAAAGAATTAAGGACAATTGTACAACCAAAAATAACGGACAATTTGAGTAAGGGAGAAAGAGTAGCCATTGAAACCTTGAAGAATAATAAAGAATTGGTGACAAAGAATGCAGATAAAGGAGGAGGGATAGTCCTCATTGGTATATTGAGGAAGGGAAAAAACTACTGGACGATATAGTTTTTTATAAAAAATTAGAACAGGATCCGAGTATAGTTATCTTTGGAAAATATAAACATATGATCAAAGAGGCATACGATAAGGGTATTTTAAATAAAAAAGAGAAGAGATTTTTAGATATAGTCCAATATAGGTTGCCGTTAATATACTTCCTTCCCAAAATACACAAGGACCCTAATCGCCCCCTGTTTTCGTCCAATAGTGTCAGGTTGTGACTCGGTTACTTGTAATCTCTCACATTACGTGGATCTTTTCTGGTCATCATAATGGGAGACCCAGACAATGGGGTTTAGGGCACTGCCCTCCGGAGGTCACACTAGGTACTACAAGTTTGTAGACACCGCCTCCTCCGCTTATAAACCCCTACCGCAGGGAACATCCTCAGTTTTAAACTTAGTGTGCTCGGAGGATCACGCTTTGCTTGCACTTCACTGCATTCTCACTACTTACGTGATGGCGTCTGAAGACAAGGTAATATGGTCCTGGTCGGGACCTGCGACAGCCTCCCCGCTCACCCTTGTGGCACACGCAGGTGGAGGTACCGGAGGGCCTAGAGCCTGGACACTTTGTGTTCTCCCGGTACGCTGTCGCGCTCCTTTCCATCCCTCTCTGGGGGGCTCTGGAGAGTGGGAGATGGGAGCCTTGCACAGCTCCGCTCCGTCCGAGGCCTCCCTAAATGGTGCTTACAGACCGGACTGGAGCCAGCCCAGTCCGAGGCCTCCCTAAATGGTGCTTACACTCCGGACTGGGCTGAACCCCCCGTCCGAGGCCTCCCTAAATGGTGCTTACAGACCGGACCGGCACTGAGGCACTCTGTGTCTTCTGTGTGCCTGGGGGTAGTGTCTGTCACTTTATGTGTCCTGACACTCAGACCGCGCGTTACCCTCGGGTCCGCGGATCTGGAGGTGTACCCTGTGCTGGGGGCACCCTGGCTGACCGCCCTGTGTGTCACAGGGGCTGAGGCCGTAGACTGCTGATCTTTGGATGTAATTGCAGTCCGTGTGTGTGTACTGTGTTTTACACTATTTCCCGCGCTGCGGGCTCCAGCACCTCCATTTTGAGGCTGCCTGGAAGAGAGGAGGCAGCCCTTGCGGTGACGTCACCGGGGGGGCGTGTGTGTGTGCTTCCCGCGTGTTCTCGGCGCCGCCCACGACTTTACTGGCGGCGGCCATCTTCTCCCTCACTTCCCGGCTGGGATCTACGGCAGCGCGTGTCTGCACTTCAGAGGGAGACCGTAACTCGCGGAGGTCACACGCACACACCGCTTCCTCCCACCGCTTTACTGCGGTCGGTAAGCCACCGGGATTCCCGGTTTGTTTGTCTGTACGACTTGGCTTATACATCCCCTACTGTGGCTATGTCTTCAGTTAGGAAGCTGGCTGCTAAGGCGGCAGATGCCACCATTACCTGTACTACATGCAATGGTACACTGGTGGAGGGGTCCTGCAATAACTGCGGACGCCCAGAAGCCCGGACTGGCACTGCTGAGGCAGCAGCTCCGGTGCTGTACCCTGAGGTTCAGGTGATCCCAGGAACATGGGAAACGCAGAATAGGATCAATGAATCCCTGCTGTCCCAGATGTCCTCCATGTCGCAGTCACTGGAGGCACTTCATAGGAGACTGGAAAGCCCAGCTTCTCCTTCCAGTTACCCCCGGGTGTCTCACTCTTCTGCTGTGAGACCCCTTAAGCGAGCTCGTCGTGAGGAGTCACCCGAGCTCCAGGCTCTCTCTGAGGAGGAGCGTTCCTCTGATGGTGAGGAAGATGATGGGGGGTCTACTCTCGGGTCTGTGTCTGAACCTCCAGATGGGGTGGAGGATCTGGTGTCCTCCATCAATGAGACCTTACGTCTCGTGACTCCCCCTGAAGAGGTTATCGTGCACCCGAAGGAGGTCTATCAATGGCTGCGGCCAGAGGCTAGACCAAGTGGCTCTTTCATGGACCACACTAATTTTGGAAGGGTGGTTAGAGCACCCAGGTTACATCCTGGGCGGCGCTATGTCCGCAAACCTAAGGACAATCGCTTCCCCTTCTCCCAGGAGGTGCTTCAGGAATGGTCGCAGTCTCCAAAGGTGGACGCTTCCATGACTAGAATTGCTGCACGCTCCCTGTTTTCTGCCTCTTGATAGCTCCTCATTGAAGGATGCGACTGATAGACAGGTCGAGCAACTCGCCAAGTCTTCCTATGAGGCTGTGGGGTCTTCATTTGCCCCTAATTTTGCCACGGTCTGGACCTTACAAGCGATTACTACCTGCTTGGATGGTATCACTGACCTGGCAAGGTCCAGTCCAGAGGTCCTGGCGCTTACCGAGAGAGCAAGGGCCTATGCGGACTATGCCAGGACGGCATCTTTGGAAACTGCCACTCGCTCAGCTGTGGCTTCGGCCAATGCGATAGCGATCCGCAGGTTGTTGTGGCTGCGTCTTTGGGACTCAGATGCCACGTCTAAGAAGATTTTGCAGAATCTTCCATTCGCTGGTGACAGGCTTTTTGGCACCGAGCTGGACAAGCTGATAAAGGATTCTGCCGAGTCTAAGATACCGCAGAATAAGCCTAAGCCACGGTATTCCGTTAAAAGGAACCCAAAACAGTGGTCCTTTCGCTCCAGCTCGCAGTCATCCACGACGTCCGCTCGCGCGGACCGAGGGGGCAAGCCAGCTACTCAGTGGCGCTCTAAGAGTCGTCAGAAGAAGCCGGCGGGGGCAGCAGCTGCCACCCCCAAGCCCGCCTCGACATGACTCGATCTCTCATCCTGCCTCCCCACAGGTGGGGGGCCGCCTGTCTCGATTCCAGGACAGGTGGCTACTTCACGTTCAAGATCAGTGGGTTCGAGACGTAGTCTCGCGAGGTTACAGGATAGAGCTGACATCACCACCGTTATCCCGATTCCATCGGTCTGTTCCATCCCCAGAAAAGGCTCAGGCTTTTCACCTGGTGTTGGAGGGACTCCGCAGAGACGGAGTAGTGGTCCCAGTGCCCACGGCAGAGAGGTTCAGGGGTTTTTACTCCAACCTCTTTATTGTCCCGAAAAAGGACGGCTCCTTTCGACCGGTCCTGGACCTCAAATTGTTCAACCGTCACGTGTTGGTTCGGAAGTTCCGCATGGAATCCCTGCGCTCAGTGATCGCGGCTGTGTCGCAGGGAGACTTCCTAGCGTCCATCGATATCAGGGACGCTTACCTTCACGTGCCCATTGCAACGGCTCATCAGCGCTGGTTACGATTCGCAGTGGGGGACGAACACTTCCAATTTGTGGCCCTACCCTTCGGGTTGGCCTCAGCACCACGGGTGTTCACGAAGGTGATGGCCTCTATGATGGCTCTCCTGCATGTGCAGGGTCACGCCGTCATACCCTATCTGGACGACCTATTGGTCAGGGCGCCATCGGAAGACCTTTGTCGGGTGAGCCTGGAGGTGACCATGAGGTCTCTGGAACAGTTCG
Organism: Allobates femoralis; assembly: GCA_033576535.1. NCBI lineage: Eukaryota > Metazoa > Chordata > Amphibia > Anura > Aromobatidae > Allobates > Allobates femoralis. The sequence goes on from JARQOC010000009.1 coordinate 119,971,715, forward strand.
GGTGGCTTATCAATACTCAGAAGTCGACCCTGGTTCCGACCCAGTCATTGACATATCTGGGCATGGACTTCCACACAGACTCGGCCCTGGTGTCTCTACCTCAAGCCAAGCAGCTGGCGATCCACTCAGGAGTACAGAATGTTCTCCTGTCACCTCACTCATCCCTTCGGGCGTTGATGAGACTGGTGGGACGCATGGTAGCGGCGATAGAGGCGGTGCCCTTTGCACAGTTTCGTCTCCGTTCTCTCCAGCTGGAGATTCTTCGCCGATGGGACAAGAGAGCGATCTCTCTGAATCGGTTGGTGGCACTGTCACAACCGACCAGGGATTCCCTGCAGTGGTGGCTCCAGCCACGTCACTTGTCACGGGGCCGCTCATTTCTCAAACCGTCATGGTTAGTGGTGACCACCGACGCCAGTCTGAAGGGCTGGGGGGCGGTGTTCTTACACCACAGGGCTCAAGGCCTCTGGACTCAGTCGGAGTCGACGTTGCAGATCAACGTGCTGGAGATCAAGGCGGTCTATCTGGCGCTCCTAGCGTTTCAGAAATTCCTGACAGGACAGCCCATTCGGGTACAGTCCGACAATGCGACGGCCGTCGCCTACATAAATCATCAGGGAGGGACCAGAAGCGCTCAGGCCCTCGCCGAAGTCCACCGCATTCTGTCGTGGGTAGAGGAAAACGACTGCCTGATCTCCGCAGTTCACATCCCAGGGGTCGAGAACTGGGAGGCCGACTACCTGAGCCGGCAGGGGATGGACGCCGGAGAGTGGTCTCTACATCCAGACGTCTTCCGGGACATCTGCGGCAGATGGGGCACTCCGGACGTGGATCTGATGGCCTCGCGGCTCAATCATCAGGTGCCGCAATACATGGCGAGATCCTGGGATCCTCAGTCTCTGGGGGCGGATGCCCTGATCCTGAGTTGGTCCAGTTTCCAGCTGCCATATGTGTTCCCGCCTCTGGCTCTGATTCCCAGGGTTCTGTGGAAAATCAGGTCGGAGTGCAGAGTAGCCATTCTAGTGGCTCCGGATTGGCCCAGGAGGTCCTGGTATCCGGACCTGTGGCAATGTCAGGCGGGCACAGGTGGGCTCTTCCAGATCGCGCAGACTTACTCGCGCAAGGCCCATTCTTCCACCTCAATTCCAAGGCCCTCAGATTGACTGCATGGCTCTTGAGGCCTGGCTGCTGACTTCCAGGGGTTTCTCCCCTACAGTGGTGGCCACTATGAATCGGGCTAGGAAGCCCGTTTCCAGGAAGATGTACCACAGGACGTGGAAAATCTTTTTTACCTGGTGTGCCTCTGGTGGACGGCCCCGTGGCCCTTGTCCATCCCGACGTTGTTGGCCTTCCTACAGTCGGGTTTGGAGTTGGGATTATCCCTTGGCTCTTTGAAAGGTCAAGTATCAGCACTTTCTGTGCTGTTTGACAGGCGATTGGCGCTCCTCCCGAAGGTCCGTCAATTTCTGCAGGGGGTATCGCGGATGGTTCCGCCCTACAGGAGACCTCTGGACCCGTGGGACCTTAACATGGTCCTGGCGGCATTGCAAAAAACCGCCGTTTGAGCCTCTGAGGGAGGTTTCTCTATCTCGTCTATCCCAGAAAGTGACCTTTCTGGTGGCGATTACATCTCTGAGGAGGGTCTCAGAATTGGCTGCACTATCGTGCAAGTCACCCTTTCTGGTGGTTCACCAAGACAAGGTGGTGTTGCGCCCACGGCCAGAATTCTTGCCGAAGGTGGTTTCAACTTTTCACCTGAACCAGGAGATTGTTCTCCCATCATTTTGCCCCGCTCCCGTTCATCAGGTTGAGCGCGACCTCCATACTCTGGATCTTGTGAGAGCTATACGCATTTATGTGTCCAGGACCGCCTCCTTTAGGAGTTCGGATTCCTTATTTGTTCTTACGACAGGTCGCTGTAAGGGGTCCGCGGCTTCGAAGTCGACCTTGGCCAGATGGATTAAGGCTTCCATTCAAGAGGCTTACCGGTCTTCTGGTTTGCCTCTCCCGGTGGGATTGAAGGCTCACTCTACCAGAGCCGTAGGTGCCTCCTGGGCCTTGCGACATCGAGCGTCTGCTCTGCAGGTGTGTCAGGCGGCCACTTGGTCCAGCCTGCACACTTTCTCTAAGCACTATATGGTGCATGCCCATGCCTCTGCGGATGCAAGTTTGGGCAGGCGGGTTCTCCAGGCGGCGGTTGCCCACCTCTAAAGGGAACCATGTGTTATCCGTCTTGTTGAGGAACTCTTCCCGCCCTGGGGTATTGCTTTAGGACATCCCCATTGTCTGGGTCTCCCATTATGATGACCAGAAAAAAGAGAATTTTGTTTACGTACCGTAAATTCTTTTTTCTTTAATCATCAATGGGAGACCCAGCACCCACCCAGTTGTTCCGTTGCATGTTTTTGCAGTTGATCTGTTCCCTGTTGGGACAGTGTTTGCCGGGTTATTGAACCGTCTGTGCACGGCATTTTTCCCGATGTTTCGGGTGTGGTTTATTTCCTCCTCGCAGCTTATGGACCAAACTGAGGATGTTCCCTGCGGTAGGGGTTTATAAGCGGAGGAGGCGGTGTCTACAAACTTGTAGTACCTAGTGTGACCTCCGGAGGGCAGTGCCCTAAACCCCATTGTCTGGGTCTCCCATTGATGATTAAAGAAAAAAGAATTTACGGTACGTAAAACAAAATTCTCTTTATTTCTACAAGGATACGCTGTTGAATTGGATTCTTATCTTAGGGATTCTTCTCAATTGATTAGTGAACTTCGGTCCCTTCCGAAGATGACAGGGTGTGTCTTAGTCACACTAGATGTGACGGCACTTTATAATAACATTCTACATACCTTCGGTATTGATGCAATATAACAGGCATTCAATAACGATAAGAATCTATTGGAACCCCAGAAAGAATTCCTATTGAAAGCAATTGGATTCATACTAGAGAATAACGTATTTTCCTTTAATGGAGAAATATATAAACAGGAGAAGGGCTGTGCGATGGGGACGAGATTCGCACCCAGTTATGCCAACTTGTTCATGGGTATGGTCGAGTCCGTCCTCATCGCGCAGCCTACTCTATTAGATCTTGCTCAATCATCTGAAATGAAAGGGGTAGTCTTTAACAGGCGTTATATAGATGATCTCTTTATCATCTCGAGAGGAACAGTTTTTGAAGCTCAAAGGTTCACGGAGAGTCTTAATGACAATCATTGGGGCATCGCCTTTACTGGAACTTACTCAGTGTCTGAAATTCAATATTTGGATCTATTGATTAGGTTTGATGAGGAAGGTGGGCTTTACACTGCCACCCATTTCAAAACAGTAGATGTAAACAGCTATTTAGAGTTCAATAGTGGCCATCTTCCTGGTTGGCTGAAGAACATCCCTTACGGCCAGTATTGGCGGATCCGTAAAAATTGTGCCAGAGATTCAGATTTTATTTTAGAGTCATCTATTCTTAAAAGTAGGTTCAAGGAAAAAGGTTACCCTACAAAAATTCTTAAAGATGCTTTTTTTAGGACTAGAAGTATGACACAAGAGAATTGCTTAAGTAGGATGGCAGATAAGAGAGCAACATTGACCACTACTGATGATAAAAGTAAATGGAGTTTTATCACTACTTACTGCCAATCTCGGACCCTTATACGGTCCATCTTGAGCAAATACTGGTTTATTTTAAAAGGAAATCCCCTTTTGGGGACAAGGATACCTAGGAAACCGACTATTGTTTTTAGAAGAAATAAGAATTTAAAGAATTTAATAGCCCCTAGTGACATTAGGAGAAACGTAGATAATTTAGGAGCTTCGGCCCCATCTGTAACCGGGAAATGGGGTTGTTATTCTTGTAACAATAAGAAGTGTATGTGCTGTAATATAATGCAGGATGGAATTAAGCAATTTAGGTCAAATACTACAGGGGAGACTTTTGATATTAGACACAGATTAACTTGCCAATCCTCCTATATTGTTTATTTACTTGAGTGTCCGTGTGGGTTGCAGTACGTGGGGAGGACGATACAGGCAACCCACAACCGTTTAAATAAGCATAGGCAGAATATTAAGTCTGGTTTTCAACAACATAGTGTCTCCCAACATTACGATAGGTACCATCAAAGAGATTCCAGCAAGATGAGTCTTATCGTGATTGATCATATACGCGAAGGGGGTCAAGGGAGATTAAACAGACTTATCAAGAAGGAAAGTTATTGGATCTATAGATTGGGGACCCTGTATCCAGAGGGCCTCAATCTAACAATAGAGAAAGTATCAAGAAATTAGATTGGCTATATAGTGATTTGAATTATAATTGAAACCTAAATTCCATATTTGTCTATAGCGTAACACACACTTTGAGATGATCAATTTTAGATACAATATGATGTCCTTTCAGCATATATCTTATTTAACCATAATGATTTAATACTTTTTTACTATAATTATTTCTTGGTATTAAATATGTATATGTATATTTTTAATATAATATTTATTACTAGCTGTGAGCCCGATGCAAATGCATCGGGATTCTAGAACGTGCATTAATTTGATTATAGTAGTTATAGCTGTTAGCCTGATGCAAATGCATCGGGTATCTAAAATATGTTTATTGTTTTTTTAAAGATTTTTAAATAATAATCGCATCATCAATAGCAATAATATAAGCCATAGCATTTTTCTGGTCATCATAATGGGAGACCCAGACAATGGGGTTTAGGGCTCCGCCCTCCGGAGGTCACACTAGGTACTACAAGTTTGTAGACACCGCCTCCTCCGCTTATAAACCCCCACCGTAGGAAACATCCTCAGTTTTTAACTTAGTGTGCTCGGAGGATCACGCTTTGCTTGCACTTCACTGCATTCTCACAGCTTACGTGATGGCGTATGAAGACAAGGTAAATGGTCCCGGTTGGGACCCTCGACAGTCTCCCCGCTCACCCTTTGTGGAACACGCTGGTGGAGGTACCGGAGGGCTTTTTAGCCTGGACACTCGCTGTTCTCCCGGTACGCTGTCGAGCTCCTTCCTTTCCATCCCTCCATGGAGGCTCTGGAGAGGGGGAGCCTGGAGCCTTGCACAGCTCCGCTCCGTCCGAGGCCTCCCTAAATGGTGCTTACAGACCGGACGGAGCCAGCCCAGTCCGAGGCCTCCCTAAATGGTGCTTACACTCCGGACTGGTGCTGTACCCCCGTCCGAGGCCTCCCTAAAGGTGCTTACAGACCGGACCGGCACTGAGGCACCTGGTGTGTCTCCTGTGTGCCTGGGGGTAGTGTCTGTCACTTGGTGTCATGACACTCAGACCGCGCGGTTACCCTCGGGTCCGCGGTTCTGTCGGTGTACCCTGTGCTGGGGTCACTCTGGCTGACCGCCCTGTGTGTCACAGGGGCTGAGGCTGTAGACTGCTGATGTTTGTTTTGTGCATGCAGTCTGTGTGTGTATGTGTATTTTTACACACTCTTTTCCCGCGCTGCGGGCTCTGGCACCTCCATTACTGAGGCTGCCTGGAGGAGGAGGAAGCAGCTCTTACGGTGACATCACCGATGGGCGTGTTTTGTGTTCTCCCGCGTGTTCCTGGCCACGCCTATGACTTTACTGTCGGCGGCCATCTTCTCCCTCTCTTCCCGGCTGGGATCTGGCTGCAGCGTGTGTCTGCACTTTCCAGGGGAGACCGGAACTCGCGGAGGTCACGCACGAACACCGCTTCCTCCTACCGCTTATTGCGGTCGGTAAGCCACCGGGATCTCCGGTTTGTTTGTTTGTTACAACTTGGCTTATTTCCCCCTACTGTGGCGATGTCCTCAGTAAGGAAGCATGCTGCTAAGACGGCAGATGGCACCATTACCTGCGCTACATGCAACGGTTCACTGGTGGAGGGGTCCTGCAATAATTGCGGACGCCCAGAGACCCGGACAGTTACTGTTGGATCAGAATCTGCGGGTCTGTACCCTGAGGTTCGGGTGATCCCAGGGACATGGGAAGCGCAGAATAAGATAAATGAATCTCTGCTGTCCCAGATGTCCTCCATGTCGCAATCCCTGGAGGCACTTCATAGGAGGCTGGAAAACCCAGCTACTCCTCCCAGTTACCCCCGGGTGGCTCTTACTTCTTCTGTGAGACCCCCTAAGCGAGCTCGTGAGGCCTCTCCAGAGCTCCAAGCTCTCTGAGGAGGAGCGTTCCTCTGATGGTGAGGAAGATGATGGGGGTTCTACTCTCGGGTCTGTCTCTGAACCTCCAGATGGGGTGGAGGATCTGGTGTCCTCCATCAATGAGACATTACGTCTGGTCACTCCTCCTGAGGAGGTGACTGTTCACCCCAAGGAGGTCTATCAATGGCTGCGGCCGGAGGCGAGACCAAGTGGATCCTTTATGGACCACACTAATTTTGGAAGGGTGATTAGAGCACCCAGGTTACATCCTGGGCGGCGTTATGTCCGTAAACCTAAGGACCTTCGCTTTCCCTTTCCTCAGGAGGTGCTTCTGGAATGGTCACAGTCCCCTAAGGTGGACGCTTCCATGACTAGGATTGCTGCACGCTCCTTGTTTTCTGCCTCTGATAGCTCCTCATTGAAGGATGCTACTGATAGACAGGTCGAACAACTCGCCAAGTCTTCCTATGAGGCTGTGGGGTCTTCATTTGCCCCTAATTTTGCCACGGTCTGGACCCTACAAGCGATTACCTCCTGCTTGGATGGTATCTCTGATCTAGCTAGGGCCAGCCCAGAGGTCCTGGCACTCTCCGACAGGGCAAGGGCTTATGCGGATTACGCCAGGATGGCAACTTTGGAAACTGCCACTCGCTCGGCTGTGGCTTCGGCCAATGCTATAGCGATCCGCAGGTTGTTGTGGCTGCGTCTTTGGGACTCAGATGCCACGTCTAAGAAGATTTTGCAAAATCTTCCGTTCTCTGGTGACAGGCTCTTCGGCACCGAGCTGGACAAGCTGATAAAGGATTCTGCTGAGTCTAAGATACCGCAGAATAAGCCTAAGCCACGGTATAACCGTGAAAAGGAACCCAAAACAGTGGTCCTTTCGCCCCAGCTCGCAGTCATCAGCGGCGTCCGCTCGCACGGACCGTGGGGGCAAGCCCTCCACTCAGTGGCGCAACAAAAGTCGCCAAAAGAAGCCGGCAGGGGCTGCAGCTGCCACCCCTAAACCCGCTTCGGCATGACTCGCTCCTTCATCCTGTCTCCCCACAGGTGGGGAGCCGCCTGTCTCTTTTCCAGGACAGATGGCTTCTCCACGTCCAAGACCAGTGGGTCCGAGACGTAGTCTCAAAAGGCTACAGGATAGAGCTGACGTCACAGCCAGCACACCGATTCCATCGGTCTGTTCCATCCCTAGACAAAGCTCAGGCTTTTCATCTGGTGTTGGAGGGACTCCGCAGAGACGGAGTGGTGGTCCCAGTACCCACGGGAGAGAGGTTCAGGGGTTTTTACTCCAACCTCTTTATTGTCCCAAAGAAGGACGGCTCCTTTCGTCCGGTTCTGGACCTCAAGTTGTTCAACCGCCACGTGTTGGTTCGGAAGTTTCGTATGGAATCCCTGCGCTCCGTGATCGCGGCTGTGTCACAGGGAGACTTCCTGGCGTCCATAGATATCCGAGACGCCTACCTTCACGTGCCCATTGCACCAGCTCATCAGCGCTGGTTGAGATTCGCAGTGGGGGAAGAACACTTCCAATTTGTGGCACTGCCATTCGGGCTAGCCTCGGCACCGCGAGTGTTCACAAAGGTGATGGCCTCAATGATGGCTCTCCTGCATGTGCAGGGACACGCCGTCATTCCCTATTTGGACGACCTGCTGGTCAGGGCGCCATCGGAAGACCTTTGTCGGGTGAGCCTGGAGGTGACCATGAAGTCTCTGGAACAGTTCGGGTGGCTTCTCAACATTCCAAAGTCGACCCTGGTTCCGACCCAGTCTTTGACATATCTGGGCATGGACTTCCACACGGACTCAGCCCTGGTGTCCCTACCTCAAGCCAAACAGCTTGCGATCCAATCAGGAGTGCAGAATGTTCTCCTGTCACCACAATCTTCCCTACGGGAGTTGATGAAGCTGGTGGGACGCATGGTAGCGGCGATAGAGGCGGTGCCTTTCGCACAGTTTCGCCTCCGTCCTCTCCAGTTGGAGATTCTTCGCCGATGGGACAAAAGGACGATTTCTCTGAATCGGCTGGTGACGCTGTCACAATCGACCAGGGACTCCCTACAGTGGTGGCTCCAGCCACATCATCTGTCACGGGGCCGGTCCTTTCTAAAACAGTCATGGTTAGTGGTGACCACCGACGCCAGTCTGAAGGGCTGGGGCGCGGTGTTCTTACACCACAGGGCTCAAGGCCTATGGACCCAGGCGGAGTCGGCATTACAGATCAACGTGCTGGAGATCAAGGCGGTCTATCTGGCGCTCCTGGCGTTTCAGAAATTCCTGTCAGGACAACCCATTCGGGTTCAGTCCGACAATGCGACGGCCGTCGCCTACATAAATCATCAGGGAGGGACCAGAAGTGCTCAGGCCCTCGCCGAAGTCCACCGCATTCTAGCATGGGTGGAGGAAAACGGCTGCCTGATCTCCGCAGTTCACATCCCAGGGGTCGAGAACTGGGAGGCCGACTACCTGAGCCGACAGGGGATGGACGCCGGAGAGTGGTCCCTGCATCCAGACGTCTTCCGGGACATCTGCAGCAAATGGGGCACTCCGGACGTGGATCTGATGGCCTCACGGCTGAATCATCAGGTACCCCAATACATGGCACGATCGTGGGATCCTCAGTCTCTGGGGGCGGATGCCCTGATCCTGAGTTGGTCCAGCTTCCAGCTGCCATATGTGTTCCCGCCTCTCGCTCTGATTCCCAGGGTTCTGTGGAAAATCAGGACAGAATGCAGAGTAGCCATTCTAGTGGCTCCAGATTGGCCCCGGAGGTCCTGGTACCCGGACCTCTGGCAACTGTCAGGCGGACACCGGTGGGCTCTTCCAGAACGCGCAGATCTACTCGCGCAAGGGCCATTCTTCCACCTCAATTCCAGGGCCCTCAGATTGACTGCATGGCTCTTGAGGCCTGGCTGCTGACATCCAGGGGCTTCTCTCCTACGGTGGTTGCCACGATGAATCGGGCAAGGAAACCTGTCTCCAGGAAGATATACCACAGAACGTGGAAAATCTTTTTCTCCTGGTGTGCCTCTGGTGGACGCTCACCGTGGCCCCTGTCCATCCCGACATTGTTGGCTTTCCTACAGTCGGGTTTGGAGTTGGGATTATCCCTTGGCTCTCTGAAAGGTCAAGTATCAGCACTTTCAGTGCTGTTTGACAGGCGCTTGGCGCTCCTCCCGAAGGTTCGTCAATTTCTGCAGGGGTGTCTCGGGTGGTTCCGCCTTACAGACGACCTCTGGACCCTTGGACCTCAACATGGTCCTGGCGGCACTGCAGAAACCGCCGTTTGAGCCACTGAGAGACATCTCTCTCTCTCGTCTGTCCCAGAAGGTGGTTTTTCTGGTGGCAATTACGTCTCTGAGAAGGGTCTCAGAATTGGCTGCACTTTCGTGCAAGTCACCCTTTCTGGTGGTTCACCAAGACAAGGTGGTGTTGCGCCCGCGGCCTGAATTCTTGCCGAAGGTGGTTTCAACTTTCCACCTAAACCAGGAGATTGTTCTCCCATCATTTTGCCCCGCTCCCGTTCATCAGGTTGAGCGCGACCTCCATACTTTGGATCTCGTGAGAGCTGTACGCATTTATGTGTCCAGGACCGCCTCCTTTAGGAGTTCGATTCTTTATTTGTCCTCACGATGGGTCGCTGTAAGGGGTCCGCGGCTTCGAAGTCGACCTTGGCCAGATGGATCAAGGCTCCCATTCAGGAGGCATACCGGTCTTCTGGTTTGCCTCTCCCGGTGGGTTTGAAGGCACACTCTACTAGAGCTGTAGGTGCCTCATGGGCCTTGCGACATCGAGCATCTGCTCTACAGGTGTGTCAGGCGGCCACCTGGTCCAGCCTGCACACTTTCTCAAAGCACTATATGGTGCATGCCCATGCCTCTGCGGACGCAAGTTTGGGCAGGCGGGTCCTCCAGGCGGCGGTTGCCCACCTTTAAGGGGGACCGTGTATTATCCGTCTTGTTGAGGAACTCTTCCCGCCCTGGGGTATTGCTTTAGGACATCCCCATTGTCTGGGTCTCCCATTATGATGACCAGAAAAAAGAGAATTTTGTTTACGTACCGTAAATTCTTTTTTCTTTAATCATCAATGGGAGACCCAGCACCCACCCAGTTGTTCCGTTGCATGTTTGCATTTGATCTGTTCTCTGTTGAGACAGTGTTTTTTCCGGGTTGTTCAAACCGTCTGTGCACGGTATTCTTCCCGATGTTTCGGGTGTGGTTCATTTTTCTCCTCGCAGCTTATGGACTAAACTGAGGATGTTTCCTACGGTGGGGGTTTATAAGCGGAGGAGGCGGTGTCTACAAACTTGTAGTACCTAGTGTGACCTCCGGAGGGCGGAGCCCTAAACCCCATTGTCTGGGTCTCCCATTGATGATTAAAGAAAAAAGAATTTACGGTACGTAAACAAAATTCTCTATTATTAGCAGTAATGGCAGTATTAATAGCATTATTAGCAGTATTATGAGCATTAATAACAGTATTAATAGCATTAATAGCATTATTAGCATTAATAGCATTATTAATAGCATTATTAGCATTAATAATAACATTATTAATAGCATTAATAGCATTATTAGCATTAATAATAGCATTAATAACATTTAATAGCATTAATAGCATTATTATTAGCATTAATAGCATTATTAATAGCATTAATAGCATTATTATTAGCATTAATAGCATTAGTAGGATAAATATTAGCATTAATAGCATTAATAGCATAATTAATAGCATTAATAGCATTATTAATAGCATTAATAGCATTATTATTAGCATTAATAGCATTAGTAGGATAAATATTAGCATTAATAGCATAATTAATAGCATTATTAATAGCATTAATAACATTATTATTAGCATTAATAATAAAGCATTCATAACATTATGAATAGCATTAATAGCATTATTATTAGCATGAATAGCATTAATAGCATTATTATTAGCATTAATAGCATTAATAATACCATGAATAGGATAAATATTAGCATTAATAGCATTATTAATAGCATTATTAATAGCATTATTAATAGCATTATTATTAGCATTAATAGGAGAAATATTAGCATTAATAGCATTAATAGCATTATACATATAATAGCATTAATAACATTATTATTAGCATTAATAGCATTAATAATAGCATTATTACTTATAATAGCATTAATATTATTATAGCATTAATAGCATTATATTAGCATTAATACATTATGCATTATTATTAGCATAATAGCATTAATAATACCATGATAGATAAATATCGCATTAATAGCAATAATAGATAAAATTATTAAAGCATTAATAGCATTAATAGGATAAATATTAGCATTAATAGCAGAATTAATAGCATTAATAGCATTATTAATAGCATTATTATTAGCATTAATAGCATTAATAATAGCATTATTAGCATTAATAATAGCATTAATAACATTATTAATAGCATTATTATTAGCATTAATAGAATTAATAGCATTATTATTAGCATTAATAGCATTAATAATACCATGAATAGGATAAATATTAGCATTAATAGCATTAATAGCATAATAGCATTATAATAGCATTATATTAGCATTAATAGCATTAATAGGATAAATATTAGCATTAATAGCATTATTAATAGTATTAATAGCATTAATAGGATAAATATTAGCATTAATAGCAAATTAATAGCATTAATAGCATTATTAATAGCATTAATAGCATATATTATAATAGCATTATTAGCAATTAATAATAGCATTAATAACATTATTAATAGCATTAATAGCATTATTATTAGCATTAATAGCTTTATTATTAGCATTAATAGCATTAATAATAGCATTATTAGCATTAATAATAGCATTAATAACATATATATAATAGCATTAATAGCATTATTATTAGCATTAATAGCGTTAATAAGGATAAAATTAGCATTAATAGCATTATTATAGTATTACTAGCATTAATAGGATAAATATATAGCATTAATAGCAAATTAATAGCATTAATAGCATTATTAATAGCATTATTATTAGCATTAATAGCATTATTAATAGTATTATTAGATCAATTATAATTAATAGCATATTAATAGACATTATTAATAGCATTAATAGCATTATTAATTAGCATTAATAGCATTAAATATAGCATTAATAACATTATTAATTAGCAATTAATAGCATTATTATTAGCAATTAATAGCATATAATAATAGCATTAATAACATTATATTAGAATTAATAGCATTATTATTAGCATTAATAGCATTAATAATACCATGAATAGGATAAATATTAGCATTAATAGCATTAATACAATAATGCATTAATAGCATTATTAATAGCATTATTATTAGCATTAATAGCATTAATAGGATAAATATTAGCATTAATAGTATTATTAATAGTATTAATAGCATTAATAGGATAAATATTAGCATTAATAGCATTATTAATAGCATTAATAGCATATTATTATTAGCATTATTAGCATTAATAATAGCATTAATAACATTATTAATAGCATTATTATTAGCATTATTAGCATTAATAATAGCATTATTAGCATTAATAATAGCATTAATAACATTAATAGCATTATTATTAGCATTAATAGCATTAATAGGATAAATATTAGCATTAATAACATTATTAATAGCATTATTATTAGCATTAATAGCATTAATAGGATAAATATTAGCATTAATAGCATTATTAATAGTATTAATAGCATTAATAGGATAATATTAGCATTAATAGCAGAATTAATAGCATTAATAGCATTATTAATAGCATTATTATTAGCATTAATAGCATTAATAATAGCATTATTAGCATTAATAATAGCATTAATAACATTATTAATAGCATTAATAGCATTATTATTAGCATTAATAGCATTAATAATAGCATTATTAGCATTAATAATAGCATTAATAACATTATTATTAGCATTAATAGCATAATTATTAGCATTAATAGCATTATTTTTAGCAGTAATATTATTATTATTAGCATTATTTTTTTAATTATTATTTTTTATTTAATTATTTATTATTTTTTATTTATTTTTTAATTATTTTTAAATTAATTTTTTTATTATTTAATTTATTTATTTTTTTAAGTTAGAGTGAGACAGAGTTCTCATTCAGGTCCGCCTTTTTTTTTCCCCATTGACATACATTACCGGTGTGTCGGCGAATTTATGGCCGGCCACCTGGTTCTATTTGTCGGCCCTAAAATCGCGGACACACCGCTAATGCATCTCTATGGGCAGTCAGCCCGATTTCGGATTGAACGCCGACCAATCAGAATTTGAGTTGACGGCCCATAGACATGCATTAGCGGTGTGTCCGCGATTTTAGGGCCGACAAATAGAACCAGGTGGGCGGCCATAAAATCGCCGACACACCGGTAATGTATGTCAATGGGGAAAAAAAAAGGCGGACCTGAATGAGAACTGCGTCTCAGTCTGAGGGGCTCTTCTGATTGGCTGAGGGCAGTATACAGCGACCAATCAGAAGAGGGCCTCAGATCTCATTAAGGTAGAATGGCGGATTTTTCGTCCATTCTATGTTAATGAGAAGGAAGAGGACGTCGGAGCTGGAAGTTGGCGAAAAGAAGACAGAAGATCCCCGGGGCCGGACGAAGAGGCGGAGATGGCGGAAAGAAGAGAGAAGACCCCCGGGGCCGGAGGAAGAGGACGCCTGGCCGGACGGAGGAGTTGAGGATCGGACGGACGATCAGATGACTTGAAGGCATGTAAGTGATCGACGGGGGCATTAGGTTAGGGGACAGCGGGGGCTTCGGGTGTAGGCCTTAGGTGACAGCGGCGTTAGGTTAGGGGACGGCGGGGGCTTAGGGGATAGGCGGCGGGCTTAGGGGTATCGGTGAGGGGTTAGGATGCTGCGGGTCGGGGGTTAGGTGGTCGGGGCTGCTGCGGGGCTTAGGGGGTAGGGCTTAGGGCGGCGGTGGCTTAGGGGTAGACGGCGGGGCTTAGGGGTATCGGCGAGGGTTAGGATGCTGCGGTCGGGGTTAGGTGGTCGGGGCTGCTGCGGGGCTTAGGGGTAGGGGCTTAGGGCGGCGGTGGCTTAGGGGTAGACGGCGGGGCTTAGGGGGTATCGGCGAGGGTTAGGATGCTGCGGGTCGGGGGTTAGGTGGTCGGGGCTTAGCGGGTGGCGACTTAGGGGTAGGGTTGGCGCAGGTGGTCAGGGCTTAGCGGGTGGCGACGTAGGGGTAGGTGCGGTGCACTGAGGGCGGCGGTGGCTTAGGGGTAGACGGCGGGGCTTAGGGGGTATCGGCGGGGGGTTAGGATGCTGCGGGTCGGGGGTTAGGTGGTCGGGCTTAGCGGGTGGCGACTTAGGGGTAGGGGCGGCGCAGGTGGTCGGGGCTTAGCGGGTGGCGACTTAGGGTAGGGGCGGTGCACTGAGGGCGGCGGTGGCTTAGGGGGTAGACGGCGGGTCTTAGGGGGTATCGGCGGGGGTTAGGTGGTCGGGGCTTAGCGGGTGGCGACTTAGGGGTAGGGCCGGCGCAGGTGGTCGGGGCTTAGCGGGTGGCGACTTAGGGGTAGGGGCGGTGCACTGAGGGCGGCGGTGGCTTAGGGGGTAGACGGCGGGTCTTAGGGGTATCGGCGGGGGGTTAGGTGGTCGGGGCTTAGCGGGTGGCGACTTAGGGTAGGGGCGGCGCACTGAGGGGGTGGCTAAGAGCATGGGGCTGTAGTGTACACCGCTATGGTATACTACAGTGCCATGGCCATACGCCTGTCAGGTGTAAAGCGTATGGCCATGGGACTGTAGTATACCATAGCGGTGTACACTACAGCGCCGGGCGACGGGGCTTAGGGGTTATCGGCGGGGGGTTAGGAAGCTGCGGGTCGGGGGTTAGGTGGTCGGGGCTTAGCGGGTGGCGACTTAGGGTAGGGCGGCGCACTGAGGGGGTGGCTAAGAGCATGGGGCTGTTGTGTACACCGCTATGGTATACTACAGTCCCATGGCCATACGCCTGTCAGGTGTAAAGCGTATGGTCATGGGACTGTAGTATACCATAGCGGTGTACACTACAGCGCCATGCTCTTAGCCAGCCCCTGTGGCTTTGTTAGCGAAGCGACTCGCAATGCCCACTTCGCGGGCATTGCTTCGCAAGACTGCAACGACTCGCAATGCCCGCTACGCGGCCACGGGGAGAGTCCAGGAGAAGCAGCTCGCTCGCGCTAACAAAGCCACCGGAAGTTGCGCCGCTCCGACGGAAGTCGCTACGGCAATTATATAATAGATTATTATTATTATTATTATCATTATTTTTTCTTCTCTTTTTTTTAGTGATATTATTGTGTAATTTTCATGTATTTTTTTATATATATATATATATATATATATATATATATATATATATATATATATATATATATATATTATTTATGATATAGAACGTGTTTTTTATAATTAGTTTTAATATGTAATTGATATAGCAGATTTATGATATAGTATATTGTTTATACAGCTAGATGTAACTATGTTACTAGGCTCTCCTTTTATCTGACACCAATAGGTTAATAGTTAGGTGTTGTTACTTAGATAATTGCTGGCCAATAGGAGATTGAGCTGCTCTTTATATTGTTTTAATCATTGTACTACCTCCATTCCACTTGAGAAAGACGGCACTATACCGTCGAAACATGTTGTGGTGAAGGAGGTTTTATGGAATAAAGGACTCTATATTGAACAGGATCCTTGATCTACTTCAGAGCGCCCACCAGACCGTGGTATTTGTTACTACATTCTTTATCTTTCCTGGAGGACACGGCAGGTGCTGCTCGCATTAGCTAAAGGACCTGTGATTTCCGAGGCAACGCTTATACAGGGACTCGAGGACCTTTCCGCGTCACTGCCTCCAGTCACATGGGACGCGAGGGGGCGGAGTCCAGATAACTATAGGAGGTGAGCGAGGACGCTGCGAGTGCCCGGAGTCGCAACTTCTCGCCGCCGCACACAACACCCGGGCTAGGAGGAGGATCGCTTAATCGCTAGGCTGTTACCATAGTTGTGCATGGCTTGCGCAACTTGCATAGGTTAGTAAACAGACTTATATCTCTGTAAATTACTTGTGGATACTGCACCATTGCGCCCCCTATCTTCTCTTTGTTTTCACATGACTTTGAAATAAAACTGTCAGTCCATTTGAGGCTCTGACTCTACACTTTATGTATTGTACCAGCAAACTTACTTAACCCCTTTAGGACCCAGCCTATTTTGACCCTAAAGACCTTGGCATTTTTGTCAATTCTGACCAGTGTCCCTTTATAAGGTAATAACTCTGGAACGCTTTAACGGATCCTAGCGATTTTGAGATTGTTTTTTCGTGACATATTGGGCTTCATGTTAATAGTAAATTTAGGTCGATAATTTTTGCGTCTATTTGTGAAAAAATAAATTTGGCAAGAATTTTGAAAATTTTACAATTTTCAAATTTTGAATTTTTATTCGGCTAAACCAGAGTTATGTGACATAAAATAGTTAATAAATAACTTCCCATATGTCTACCTTACATCAGCACAATTTTGGGGAAAAAAAAAAACATTTTTTGGTAGGAAGTTATAAGGGTTCAAAGTTCATCAGCAATTTCTCATTTTTCCAGCAAAATTTATAAAACCATTTTTTTTTAGTGACCACATCACATTTGAAGTCCCTTTTGAGGGGTGTACATGACAGAAAACACCCAAAAGTGACACTATTCCAAAAACTGCACCCCTCAAGCTACTCAAAACTACATTCAAGAAGATTATTAACCCTTCAGGTGCTTCACAGGAACTAAAGCAACATGGAAGGAAAAAATAGACATTTAAATTTTTTATAACAAAAATGTTCTTTACTGTACTCAGGAGAAATTGCCCAACAAATTTTAGGATTCATTTTATCCTGTTGCCCATGTGAAAATGAAAGAATTGAGGCTAAAATGAATGCGCTATTTTCTGGGTGGCTGTGGGTTACAACTTGCAGCGTGGGGGCCCACGTTTGGGTCTGTCCACGCTGAGGATTCCAGCTGCCAAGTTGTACTTGGCTGGCAACAAAAATACAGCAAAGCCCTTTTTTTTTTTTTTTTTTTTTTTATCTCTAGAACTAATTCTAGAAAAAAAATGATGTGGGGCTCCACCATATTTTTGGCCCAGCCAGGTACAACTAGGCAACTGGGGTCTGGAATCCTCAGCATGGAGAGGCCCAAGCGTTATGGGTCCCCCATGCTGTGAATTGCAGCCCGCAGCCACCCCAGAAAATGGCGCATTCAATGAAGCGCCATTTTCTGGCGGTGTACCCAGACTCTTCCAGTTGCCCTGGTGCTGGTGGCAAACTGGGTAATAAAGGGGTTAATGCCTGCTTTTTATTTGCAGCTTGCACCAAGCCCGAGATTCATAATGTTGGGCCAATGTTAGACCCGGCCATTAGGAATTTCTAGTAAATAGTTTACATAGAAAAATATTTTTATTTGAAAAAAAACAAACAAAATTCGGACTGCATCTTTATTATAAAGATCTGACGTAGTCCACAACGAAGGTCCCACGACACTCGATCGCTTCCAACGTAGTCCACAACGAAGGTCCTATGACGATTGATCGCCTCTGCTCAATCCAGAGACTGCAGCAAGGGTCAGCTACAGTCTCTGGGGTCAGAGTTACGGTGCACTGTATGGAAATGATCTGTCTTAGGGCGGCTTCACACTGCGGCAGTGTCCGGTCCGGGGCTGTCAGAAGTGACAGCCTGGAGCGGAGTTTTCCTCCATAGAATCCTGTCGGGCTGCACGGAGCTGGATCGCGGCGGGTGGTAATTAGCTGCTATCCGGCTGCTGTGTCGCCGGATGAATCGTGCAGAAGTGGGGATTTGTCTGCCGACTCCAAAAACGGTGCATGCAACGTTTTTGGAATCGGCAGAAAATCCCCACTTCTGCACGATTCATCCGGCGACACAGCAGCCGGATAGCAGATAATTAACACCCGCCGGGATCCAGCTCCGTGCAGCCCGACAGGATTCTATGGAGGAAAACTCCGCTCCAGGCTGTCACTTCTGACAGCCCCGGACCGGACACTGCCGCAGTGTGAAGGCAGCCTTACAGTGCACAATGACTATGATCCCAGAGACTACAACAAGAGGACTCTTGATCCCTTGTTGTATCCATCCATCCATCCACGCACGCACACATCCCTCCATGCACGCACACATCAACACATAGTAACAGTTTTTAAGGTTGAAGGAAGACTTTAAGTCCATCTAGTTCAACCCATAGCCATGTTGATCCAGAGGAAGGCAAAAAAAAAACATGTGGCAACACTAGCTCCACATTGGGGGAAAAATTCCTTCCTGACTCCAGATATGCAAATAGTCTGTGGAGCCTCGTTTAGGAGTCTCAACACAGGACTAACCAGATCTTCCTCTAGTGAAGGACCCAGCCATGATAACCACCATATTAAGTGGCCCTTTGAGTCAATATCCAGCTCTTTACAAGCTTAAAGATATGACAAGGGAATACCAAGGCCAAGTATCCATCCACAGACAGCTGTTTCGGGGTGTTGCCCCTCATCAGTGTGGAGTAGGATTCTGGCTAGGTGGGAGCAATGCCTAGTAGACCAACAAAACAAAGTATTCACTGATCTCAGGGAGACCAGTTCAAGAAAATACTGCGGGCAGCCGGCTAAAGCGCTCAACACAGTGAATTCCTAGGCCCACCTAGCCAGAATCCTACTCCACACAGATGAGGGGCAACACCCCGAAACAGCTGTCTGTGGATGGATACTTGGCCTTGGTATTCCCTTGTCATATCTTTAAGCTTGTAAAGAGCTGGATATTGACTCAAAGGGCCACTTAATATGGTGGTTATCATGGCTAGGTCCTTCACTAGAGGAAGATCTGGCTAGTCCTGTGTTGAGACTCCTAAACGAGGCTCCACAGACTCTATTTGCATATTCAAAATTCCCAGGGGGCAATGGGCCTAGGAATTCACTGTGTTGAGCGCTTTAGCCGGCTGCCCGCAGTGTTTTCTTGAACTGGTCTCCCTGAGATCAGTGAATACTTTGCCATATCTGGAGTCAACAGAACAATCAGACTAATTCCATGGATCAACGCCCTATCAAATAATCTAGTATATATAACTGGTAATATTATAGTTTTCAAGAAAGGCATCTAGTCCCTTCTTAAATGTTAGTAGTGAGTCACTCATTACAACATCATGTGGCAGAGAGTTCCATAGTCTCACTGCTCTTACAGGAAAGAATCCACGTCTGTGATTATGATTAAACCTTTTTTCCTTCAGACATAGAGGATGCCCCCTTGTTTCTATCTCAGGCCTAAGAGTAAAGAGATCATTTAAAGAGGTCTCTGTACTGTCCCCTCATATATTTATACATTATTATAAGATCACCCCTAAGCCTTCGTTTTTCCAAGCTAAATAACCCCAAGTTTAATAACCTGTCTTGGTATTGCAGACCCCTCAGTCCTCTAATGACTTTGGTCGCTCTTCTCTGCACCTGCTCTAGTTCAGCTATGTCTTTCTTATACACCAGAGACCAGAATTGTACACCGTATTCGAAGTGTGGTCGCACTAGTGACTTGTATAGAGGTAAAATTATGTTCTCCTCATGAGCTTCTATGCCTCTTTTAATGCATCCCATTATTTGATTTGCCTTTGCAGCAGCTGCCTGACACTGGCCACTAAATGTGAGTTTGTCATCTACCCATACATCCAGGTCTTTTTCAGTGGTAGTTTTGCCCAGTGTTTTACAATTAAGCACATAATTATACCTTTTGTTTCCTCTGCCCAAGTGCATGAGCTTACATTTATCCCCATTAAAGCTTATTTGCCATTTATCAGCCCAAGGTTCTAGTTTACATAAATCCTCCTGTAATATAAAATTGTCTTTCTCCGTATTGATTACCCTACAGAGTTTAGTGTCATCTGCAAATATTGAGATTCTACTCTGTATGCCCCCTACAAGTTCATTAATAAATATATTAACAAGAAGAGGGCCCAACACTGACCCCTCTGGTACCCCAACGTTAACTGTGACCCAACAGGTGCAGCAAGTGCGGTTTCGGCACTTGCGGCAGATGCGGCCGCAAAAAAACTGCGACTGTCCGCGTTTTTTTCGCGGCCGTACTGCCGCAAGTGTCGAAACCGCAACCATACCACACCTGCCGCAAGCCCCATAGACATTGCATGGGGCTTGCCGCAGGTGAACCGCAAGTGCGACCATTATGCGGTAACCGCGGCAGTTGTGTTTTTTTTCCACCGCAACTGGCGCGATCAGCGCT
This sequence comes from Allobates femoralis, assembly GCA_033576535.1. Lineage (NCBI taxonomy): Eukaryota > Metazoa > Chordata > Amphibia > Anura > Aromobatidae > Allobates > Allobates femoralis. The sequence goes on from JARQOC010000009.1 coordinate 119,992,136, forward strand.
TACCGCTGATGTGAAAGGGGCCTAAGGCGCCCGTCAGCCGTCACACGCATCAATTTCTTGAACGATATCGCTTAAGCGATCTGCTTTTTGATCGCTTAAGCGATATCGTTTGTGCGTCGCTGCTTGTAATCAAGTGATTTTACAATGTAAAATCGCTTGATTGTTTGATCGCAGATTTGTGAGCCGGAGCTCATATCAAGCGATAATCGTTTGATCAATCTGCATCATCGTGGTGTGTGACACCACGATGAACGATCTCCCAGCGGCAGAGCCTATGCTGGGAGATGGTATCTATGGTAAACGTCGGGTGGCCGCGCGGCGCCTAGTAACCCGATGTGTACCATGGTTACCAGCGATCTCGCTGGTCCACATCGCTGGTGAGTCTGTCTGTGTGACAGCTCACCAACGATGTGAACGATATTGTTAGCGATCGCGCGTGCATGTGATCGCTAACAATATCGTGCATAAGATTGAAGCGTGTGACGGCTGCCTAACACATATTTTCCCCTATCCCCATTGCTCTCATTTTATGTATCAACCTTTTGTGTTGCACCTTATCAAAAGTTTTTGAAAAGTCGATATAAACCACGTCCACTGCATTTCTTTGGTCCAGTCTAGAACTTACTTCTTCATAGAAGCTTATCAGATTAGTTTGACAGGAACGGTCTCCTAAACCCAAGTTGATATTGGGTCATGAGGTTATTTTTCTTCAGATACCTCGGTATAGCATCTCTTATGGTACCTTTACACGCCGCGACGGCAGGCTGGATACATCCCGCTACTTCACGTGCACGAGCACGCTCAAACGGCTACAAACGGTCAACGCACCCTCTTTACACGCCGCCACAAGGTGCGCTACGCCACGCTACATCTATAGCTAGCTACATCGCCGGGTGTCTCAAGTAGCCAGCTGTAGCTCATTTACACACTGCTACAACCAGCTACTATGGGAGGACCTGGTGCAGCAGGGACAGCACATAGGCGTGCTCCAATCGTGGATTACGAGACGTCCGTACGCTGATAGGACGAAGCAATAACATCCTGATTGGGCAGGCAACGCAGGAGGCTGAGTAATACAGCACGCTCGAGCAATTGTGTAGTGTGACTCGTCAGCTCCTTTAAATATGCCTCCCTATGCAGCGACTACCAATCGTCATGCAGCAGCTTCCACCAATGATCGCACATGGGGCGCGGTAACACGGAGCCGAGGTCACGCCTTAGCTACATTGCAGCTACAGCGCAGGGTGTCCAGAGTTCCCTTCCGTTGCTTCTTTACACGCCGATACAGCTCGCTACCATCGGCGATATAGCCATCTGTTTTCGAGCAGAGCCCATAAACAGATGTATCTCTCGCCGGCTGTAGCGTCGCGTCTTCAGACGCCGCTACGACGGGCTACATTGACGCTACAAGCTACATTTGTAGCCTGTAGCGCGATGTATCCAGCCTGCTGTCGCGGCGTGTAAAGGTACCATCAGAAAACCCTCTAGGATTTTACCCACAGTAGAGGTTAAGCTTACTGGTCTATAATTTCTAAGTTCAGATTTTGTCCCCTTTTTGAATATTGGCACCACATTTGCTATACTCCAGTCTGTGGTACAGACACTGTTATTATGGAATCTTTAAATATTAAAAATAATGGTCCATCTATGACAGTACTTACTATTCCTGCAGTACTCTAGGGTGTATCCCATCCGGGCCTGGGGATTTGTAAATTTTAGCGATTTTTAGATGATGCCTTACTTCCTGCTGGGTTAAGCAGGTGACATTTAATTCAGAGTTTTTGTTATCACTGATCATATTGTCTGTCATGGGATTTTCTTGTGTAAATACTCTTGCAAAAAAAGTCATTTAGATATTGGCTTTTTCCTCATCCTCATCCACCGTTTTACCCAGATTATTTTTAAAGGGGCCAACACAATCATTTTTTAGTTTCTTACTATTTATGTAGTTAAAAAATATTTTGGGATTATTTTTACTTTCTGTGGCAATGAGTCTCTGTGTCTGTGTTTGCTGCCTTGATTTGTTTTTTACAAATGTTAGTTAATTTTCTGTATTTATTTAACGCTTCATCACTACCTACTTGCTTTAATTCCCTAAATGCTTTCTTTTTGTCACTTATTGCACCTCTTACCGCTTTATTTAGCCATAGTGGTTTCCTCCTATTTCTAGCATGTTTATTCCCATAGGGTATATATTGTGCACAGGCCGTATTCAGGATGCTAATAAACATCTCCCATTTGCTTTGTGTACTTTTATGTTTTAGGACATCGTGCCCAGATCATCTCTCAACCATTGGAAATTTGCTGTCCTGAAGTTTAGTGTCCTTGAGGCCCCTCTACTACACATCTTATTAAAGGATACTTGAAAACGTATTATTTTATGATCACTATTACCCAAGTGACCTGCAACACGTAAATGTGATATGCGGTCTGGCCTGTTGGTTAATATTAGGTCCAGCAGTGCCCCCCTTCTTGTTGGATCATGAACCAGTTGTGAAAGGTAATTGTCTCTCATAGTTGTCAAAAACCTATTACCTTTGCTGGAACTGCAGGGTTCTGTTTCCCAATGTATTTCAGGGTAGTTTAAGTCCCCCATAATAATGACTTCTCTCTGAGTCGCTGCTTCATCTGTTTGCTTTATGAGGATATTCTCCTCCACTTCCATTATTGTTGGAGACTTATAACAAACCCCTATCAGTAATTTATTATTTCTCCTTTGCCTCATTGGGAGACACAGAACCATGGGTGTTATGCTGCTGTTCACTAGGAGGCGACACTAGGCAGAATTTGCAAAAGCTTTAAGTGGCTCCTCCTCTGCAGTATGCACCTGGAGCAGGCATTGCCTCACCAGTTTTTGCTTAGTGTCGATAGGAGGCACACCTAAATTTTATTTCCTCTAAAATTTTTCACTTTTTGAATTTTTATTTCAAGAAGAAGAAAAGTGGGTCTCTGACAAGACTTCTGGCATGGTCCCTCCTCAGCCCCCCCCCCCCACTGTTGGGGGTGCCTGGTTGAGGTCGACTCTTTTCCCCCACATGCCGCTCCTGTCTCGGTCCACCACTGTTGGGGTGCCTGGTTGAAGTCGAGACGATGGTCCCAGTTCCCCACTGTTGGGGACCCTGGGTTGAAGTTGAGGCTGCACAGGAGCCCTCTGACGATGGACGGCTGCATCCCTCCCTAACCACCCCTCTGGGGCTGATAGGTTGAGACACCGCATTTAAGGCACAAACGTGCTACACGATTGCAATCCAGACGCAGCGGTGCTGATGAGCGCTTCTGATGGGCACGGGCCGCAGCACTATGCCAGACTGCAGCACCAGGAGCCCCAAGTCTGCTGAGTGCTCCTAAAGGGGTCGGGGGACAAGGCTAGAAAGCCAGCTGCATTGCGCAGCACATGCCAGTTGCCCCAGCCTGGCTGACTACGCTGATGAACTCCCCAGGAGCCCCAGTCCTGCTGCCACGAGACCCTGTTCCCATGCGGCGGTCCCCTAAGGGCTGCAGCATCTCGTCCTTGGAACTCACTCCAGGAGATCCAAGAAAGATGATGGGAGTGATGGTGTGTCACGGTCCGCGCTGCTTCTGGGCTCTTTGGTGAGTTTTTTAATCCAGAAGCAGCGCGGACCGTGACACACCATCACTCCCATCATCTTTCTTGGAACATACCACGATCCAGTGGTAGGTGGAGGTCCTGCAGCAGCTTGGAACGTTGATTCCTAAACGCAGTCAAACCAGTTGTGGGGACCACAACTGGATCAGGTGAGCGGCCACACAGCACCACCATCTACATACTAGTGTCACTAGTGATAGGGCACTATTGCGCCTCTTGTCCCCTCCCTTTATATTTTGTAGTTACTCCAGGAGATCGGCATTCGCTCTCCTGATGGGGAAGGGAGCCCATACTGCAGCTGGAGCACCGGGTTTTTGGGCTCCTTGCAGAGTCAGCACAATCCCTGGATGCCAGGAGACCCAGTTCCCTTGGGTTCTCCTAATGGGGGCTCCCACACTACCCTTCAGTCTGGGAGACCCAGTACTCTGGGTTCTCCTGCTGGGGGAGGGGGCTGTGCTGGGCAAACGCGCTAGTGGCAACAGCTCCTGGGGTCCGGCTAGGTCCAGATCCACTCTGGTCCAGGACCGGACCTCCGCGCCGGCCTGCCATCGTTTTCGGTTTCTATTTCCACTTAAGGCCACGGCTTCGGCCTAGCGTGAAGCTGCCACCTCTTTCCCTGCCCCAGGCCCGCCTCCCGGATGACAGTGAATGACGCGGACAGCGTCATAGCAGGGGTGAACCAGACTGCAGCAGCATCACAAGGGGAGCGGGACAGCTGTTCCTGGCGCTTGTCACGAGAGCCCCTGCGCGCCTTTTGATGGTTGTACCGCCCCTTCTCTAAGCAGTGGCGGCCATTATCATGAGGGCACAGATGTATAATGCAACAGTGTGCTCACTCCTCAATAGCAGTGGTGGCTCCTGCTACAGATAAAGAGCATCGGACAGACTAAAGGTACCGTCACACAGGGACATATCGCCGGCGATGTTGCCGGGGATCGCGGGAGCGCGCATCCCTGACAACATCGCCGGGGAGCTGTCAGACGAAGCAACTTACCAGCGATGTCGCCGGCTAGTTGCCGCAGCTATCGCTTGCTGGGTTGCCCAGCAACCCAGCGAGCGATAACTCGCATTGTTGTACATAGGCGGAATCGCCCGCAACATTGCTGGTTGCTGCGTTTCACAGGGCGATCAGGCATGATCGCCTCAGCAACATCGCCAGATTTCCCAACATTGTTGGGAAACCTGGCGATGTGACTCAGGCGATTCATCGCCTGATTATCGCCCTGTCACACGCGGCAATTCGCCGGCGATGTCGCCGCAACCTGGCCACGCCCCTCGGTTGCCGGCAACATCGCCGGCGATATGTCCCCGTCTGACGGTACCTTAAGGGGGATTGAGCACAGCTCCCTCTTAAGGTACCTTTACATGTCTCAACATTCCATGCAATTTCACTTGCAACTTACTGGTTGCAGTGAAATCGTGGACAAATTTTACATTTGTACACGGCAACAAAACGGAACAATGTGTCCATGATTTCACTGCAACCAGTAAGTTGCAAGTGAAATTGCATGCAATGTTGCGACGTGTAAAGGTACCCTTAGTCACCAGCAGCATGAGAGCAAACACTCTGACCTTAACAGGGCTTCTTCCCTGCTGCAGCTGAAGGGTTAAAAGCACACATTGGTCAGCTAGTGCATTACTGTTAAGGATCTTAAGGAGCTCAGCAGGGTTTAATCCCCTGTGTCATCCCTCAGGGCACACTCCACGCAACTGGTGCCAGGTGTCGGGGTTCAGCAATGCCTCCTCTCTGCTACAGCTCTCAGGATGTGCAGCTGGAGCCTGGTGTCAAGAAAACCAAAAGTGCTCCCTATCGGTTGCAGCCTTCACCTAAGAGTGTAAGGCTACCCACAGGGGCTCTGGAAGATACAATCAGCACAGCCCTGCTGTGTCCCAGTCGCCAACAGCAACTGCAGGACAATCAGCAGTGCTATCTCCTGCTGCAACATGTCCACCTACCTCTGCCATGCAAGGAGCAATATCCTACTACGAGGGGCAGTGCAATAACCATGCCGTAATTTGAAAGTTGCTGTAAAATTAATAATTATCGTTATTCAGAAAACGAAAGCTGGGCCAGTCAGATGCAGGTTCTTGTCGATCCATCTTAAGGTACCTTTACACGCAGCAACTTTTCTAGGACTTTTACTGGCAACTTACTGTGAAATCATGGAGACATTGTTCCATTTGTACACAGCAACAAGATATAACAATGGCTGCATGATTTCACTGCAACCAGTAAGTTGCCAGTGAAATTCCTAGAAAAGTTGCCGCATGTAAAGGTACCCTAATACTACACTTATTAATGGCCAGCCATTAGGTATGCATCTGCATTCTATATTTACCCTTGCAAACACAACACATGTGTATCTTGCAGATCATCCTAAATTGGGGCGTCCCACATAATCGCCCTCACCCCGGAAAACGGTTTGACAACCATAGGGTGATCAAGGCACGTCATCAATTCCTTCAGGCACTTAACCGCCTCGTCGCCAATCCTACTCTGGGGACCAAGGCAACTCGAGTAGCCACCTCAGCTGACTACCTAATACATTAGCCCGGGATGCTGCCAATGGCGCAGCTATAGCAGCGTCAGCGTCCAATGCCATTACCATTAGATGTGCCCTCTGGTTACGTGGATGGGAAACGGACGTGCTCTCCAAGGAGCTCCTCACTGGTCGCCCATACCTCAGTGGACACAGGTTTGGAAAACAGATGAACAAGTTAACCTCAGATACTAAGGGGACAAAAGCACTTCTCTCCCCCAGCGCATATTAGGACTGCCCTTCAACAGCCGTCGGCAGTCCAGATTCCGATCCTTAGGAATTCATTAGGGTTGGTCATGACTAAGACCGACTCTGACGAATGATCGGTCGCCACGCAGGGACCTGTCCCAGGCTACCCAGAAACGTAGCTTATCCTGGCAGAGCCGATCTCACCAAGCCAAGCCCAAGGGCGTCTCTACGCCCAAAGGCCCAGGCATTCTTCCACGCACTAAAGGCTCTCCTCATTTCAGGAGTCGCTGTACCATATCACGCGTGGAGCATGTTTTTATAGATTCTATTCCAACCTCTCTGTGGTCTCCACACAGGAAGGTACAATACAATTCGTGCTGGACCTAACACAACTGAAAAACATGTCCGGATAAGACATTCCCGCAGGGACTCTCCGCTCCATAATTACTTCTATGGAACAAGGAGTATACCTTGCATCCATAGATATACAGGACGCCTTCCTGCATATTCAAATTGCAACTACTGACCAGTTTGCAATCGAACAAGTACACTACAACTTGTGGCACTCCCGGTCGATTTAACTACTGCTCCCTATGTGTTCAAAACAGTCAGGGCGGACGTCATGACTAGCTTTCACCCAAAGGGTGTCGTCATCTTACCGTACCTGGACATTCTGTTTATCAAAGCAACGATCCTCACGGACTGCGAACAAAGCGTCACCGCACTATAGACACTGTAAGAAGATGGGAGGGCTGGTCAACCTCCACAATTCTACTCCTGTCCCAACAGTTCACTATATCACAGCACAGATCAAACGTCCACAGGACAAGGCTCGGGGCCCGCGACTGGTGCCCGCACCCTCGTTTTTCAGTCTCCTCTGTTCCTCAGAACTGCCAGGCAAGTCATAGGCAAGATGCTGGCAGCAATAGAGGCAGTTCCCCTTACTCAACTGCATCTCAGACCGCCTTCACTCTCCACTCTCAAGTCATGGAACAAGAACTTCAGTCACTCGACAGGCGTGTTGTTTTTTTTTTGTTTTTTTTTCACCTGTCGTCCTTAACCAGGCGGTATTTCCACTGGTGGCTCCGGCCACACACTCATACGCAATGAAGGCTTTTCACTCCACCATACTGAATAGTTCTGACAGAATGGGGTCCCCTATCACAGGACACAGGTTAAATGATCCTGCCCGAAGTCAAGAATGTACATTAATCTACTGGAGATTTGGGAAATAGTCCTAGCACTGCAGTTCTTCTGCCACCTTTTTGGTAGGGTGGTACATCAGAATACAATCAGTTAATGTCACGGCTGTGGCATATGTCAATTACTAGGGCGGAACCTGCAGTCACCAAGCAACGTAAGAAGTTCATCACGTACTTCACTGGACGGAATCCACGAACTCAGTACTATCAGCCGGTCACATACCGGGTGTAGACAATCGGGCAGCGGATTCTTTCAGCCGTAAATTGATGGTCTCAGGGGAGTGGTTCCCACACGTCCCATGAATCTACTGGCGCTAGGGAACCCTGGAGGTGGACCTCCATGTTATCACCCTTAATGCCATAGTTCTAGCCTTCATGGCCAGTTCCCAAAACCCACAGTCATGGGAGCATGCTCACTAATCCAGGGCTGGGCCCGTTTTCCGTCTCCTACTCATAGCAACCGTGCCATGGCGCTTCCCAGACTGTCCATCCAGACCTACATTCTCAAGACCTGTTCTACCGTCGGGATTCCTCAATTCTAATTTTGACGGCGTGGCCCCTTTAAACCTGGATTTTAACCGAAGCTGGGTTTTCTCAGGATATTGTGGCGACCACGATCAGAACAAGTTAACCAGCCTCATCAAACATATACCATTGAACATGGAAAATCGTTTGTGGTTGGTTGGTGCACCTCAAGACCATTCACCTTGGCTCCTATGCCCTACCAAGTATTCTCAGTTTCCTCAAATCAGGACCAGACTCAGGCCGGTCCTTAGGCTCTCTCAAGGGGCAGTCTTCAGCCCTTTACACCCCCTTCCACAAACATTTGCTCCCAGACATCAAGGAAATCCTTCCTTCAAGGCGTCTGCCATTTAATTTCTCCATACAACAGGCCACTCCAATACACACGTGGGTCCTAAACCTAGTTCTCACGACTCTACAAGAACAACCCTTTTTCAGCCTCTAGGGCATACTCTTCTTAGCATTCTTATCAAAACAGCGGGGGGTTTTGGTGGCAATTCCTTCTTTCTGCAGAGTATCGGAGTTTGCAGCGCTCTCAGGTAAACCACTTCTTATGGTCTTCCACCAAGGTTGCCCTACGGTTTGTCCCATCCTTTCTTCCAATGGCGGTATACTCCTTCCGCCTAAAGGAAGACATCTCTTTTCCATCACTGCGCCTGGTTCCAGTCTATTGGGGCGATGAGGCTCTACATATGTAGGACCTCGTCGGGGCCCTACGCATTTATGTATCCGGGACTGCACCCCTTTTAGGAAGTTGGATTCTCTCTTCCTTCTTCCAGAGGGCAGATATAAAGACATGTCAGTCTCTAAGGATTCTCTAGCTAGATGGATTCCAACATCCATCCAAGACACTTGTACCTTTGAAAACCCGCCCATTCCTGCCGGTGTCAGGGCACATGTTACTATGGCCGTGGGGGCCTCCTATCCGGCTCCAGGCGCCAGCAGAGTTAGTGTGTTGGGCAGCCAATTGGGCCAGCCTACACACATCTACAAGCCACTACAGTGCTCATACTCAGTCCTCGGCAGACGCAGGTCTGGATAGACGGGTCCTCCAGGTGGCAGCAGCCGCCCTGTAGGTACATGATTCTTCACTGACCATGTTCAGCGTTCTAGTTCCATCGCTTTTCGCACCCAGGGACTGCTTTGGGACGTCCCATGGTTCTGTGTCCCCCAATGAGGCGAATGAGAAAAGGAGATTTTTGTGTACTCACCGTAAAATCCTTTTCTCTTGGCCTCTAATTAGGGGACACAGCTCCCGCCCTATTGGTCTTTTGGGCCTTTACTACAGTTCTCATGTTGCTTCTCAACTGTTACATGATTACCTGTTTTTACACATGTTTGCCCGTTTGATTACAGGCCGTGTTATACTACAAAGGGCTTCGATGAAAAAAATACAAGAGAAGTTTTCACAGATTTCTATGTAATTTGTTGTGCTGATTATGAAAATGACCTCCATTTTTTTTTTTCCATCACGTAAGGATTTTTTTGTAAAACCAAGATCGATTATTTTTGCTAAAATCCTATTTAAAAAGGAATTCTGTCGAACAATTGTACATGTAATATCTGGCAACAGTAGTTTTTATCCATTTAAATTTATGTATAAATATACAGAGGTCCCCCCCCTGCTGGCACACGGCCCTCCCCATCGGTATACAGAGGCCCCCCTGCTGGCACACGGGCCCCCCCATCAGTATACAGAGGCCCCCTGCCTCCGTATTGATCTCACCCTCCGATGTCCACAGGCACCCGGGGTCCTCCATCCACTCTCCTCGCTGTATGCCGGCGGGTTCTATATGTGACCGCCGGGTGCAGTGATGACGTCATCCCTGCTGCGCCGCTCTCGGAACACCCGGCATACTGCGAGGAGAGTGCATGGAGGATCCCGGGTGCCTGCGGACATCGGAGGGTGAGATCAATGCAGAGGCAGGGGGCCTCTGTATACCGATGGCGGAGCCGTGTGCCAGCAGGGGGGCCTCTGTATATTTATACATAAATTTAAATGGATAAAAACCACTGTTGCCAGATATTGCATGTACAATTGTTCGACAGAATTCCGTTTTAGGCTGCGTTCACACATTGCGTATTTTGCCACACTTTTTTACGCGCGCTTTTTCAAAATGCGCAATGTGCCTTTTGTTTGCCAGCAAAGTGAATGTGAAATTCATTTTGCAGTGCAGACATTGTGCAAAAATACGCAGTGCGTTTATGGGAGAAAACGCAGCTGCGTAAAGAATTGAGATGTCAATTGTTTACGCAGCTGCTCCTGCGTTTTCTCCCTGTGATGTCACAGAGGGGAGGAAGAATCCTGCTTCCTCCTCCCCTCTGTGACACCTGTGACCGCCCATTAGATTTCGCAGTGTATTAATAATATACACTGCGAAATCTAAATTAAAGAAAGGCAAGTGAATAAAAAATAAAAAAGAATGAATACTTTACCTGTCCGACACCTTTTCCCGCTGTCTGGTGTTCAGTGCCAGGAGATCTGTCTCCTGCCAAGACTTGTGGTGACGTCAAAGGGGCGTTCCCGGCGCTGATTGGCTGCTTGCGGTCATGTGATATGTATCACATGACTGCGAGTGCCCAATCAGTGCTGGGAACGCCCCTCTGAAGTCACCGCAGGTCCTGGCAGGAGACAGATCTCCTGGCACCGAACACCAGACAGCGGGAAAAGGTGTCGGACAGGTAAAGTCTTCATTCTTTTTTATTTTTCATACACTTGCCTTTCTTTAATTTAGATTTCGCAGTGTATATTAATACACTGTGAAATCTAATGGGGCTGTCAGAGAGTGGAGGAGGAACAGGATTCTTCCTCCCCTCTGTGACATCACTGCGCTTTCTGGGGTTAAGAAAGCGCAGTGTGTAAAAGCCCCTGCGTATTTTGTTGCGCTTTTTTTAGGTCATTTTCGTAATCAGCACACCAAATTTACATAACAATCAGTGAAAACTTCTCTTGTACTTTGCAAAAAATTCAATTTTGCAGGGTTGTGCTATTATTACTCTGTCAATTTTTAACTGTTTACACAAGTGCCTGTTTTCTTACAGGCCTTGTTATACTAATATTACTCTGTTACCTCTTAACTGTTTACCATGTACCTGTTTGGTTACAGGTCTGGTTACACTGTTATTCATTTGTTACCTACTAACTATTTACACAGGTTTGCCTGTTTGGTTACAGGCCTTGTTGTACCATTATTACTCTGTTAACTCTAATACTGCTTTAGAACAAAACTGGTGAGCCAATGCCTGCTCCAGGGGTGTATACTGCAGAGGAAGAGCCACTTAACTCTTTTGCAGATTCTGCCTAGTGTTGCCTCCTAGTGGACAGCAGCATAACACCCATGGTTCTGTGTCCCCCAATTAGAGGCTAAGAGAAAAGGATTTTACAGTGAGTTCACAAAAATCTCCCTTTTTTTCCCCCCTCCCCTTATCTCCACCCACAGGGACTCTATTTTCCATTAGATTCACCTATATTATCACGCAGGATGGGTTTTAAAGATTATTTTACGTATCCCCGCACCCATCCATCCACACATGCACACACACATCTATCTATGCACACATCCATCCATGCACACACACACATCCACGCACACACATCCATGCATGCACATCCCTCTACGCACGCCCACATCCATGCACGCCCACACATCCATCCATGTGCACATCCATCCATGCACGCATCCACGCACGCAACCATGCACGCACCCATCCATCCACCCATACATGCATGCACCCGCTCATCTATCCATCCATGCATGCATGCATGCATGCACCCAGTCACCCATCCATCCACCCATGCATGCACCCACTCATCCATCCATTCATTCATACTTGCCTCATCCAGGAGGAGGAGCCCGGGAGAGGAGTAGGAGCCCACACCGGAGCTGGCCGGCGTGTGTTCCGGCGGGTGCAGCCCGCTGGGAGGTGATGGGGGGGGGGGGGGACATGGGGCACAGGGTGGTGTCAGCTTCCTCAGCCCCCTCCGTGATCGCCCCAGGAGGGGATTGAGGAAGCTGACCGGCAGGTGCACAGGCGGGTGAATCCCACCGGCGGTAACAATCGTTTACTGATGACTGTTACCGCCGGGTTGGGGGGGTAGCAAAGGGATCGAGGAAGGGCTCATAAGCCCGGGAGGGGGAGGGCACCTGCTGTCCTGCCTCTCCAGATCTGATTGGAGCCCCTCCTGGGCTAGAGTATGGGTCCTTGCGATACTGCAGCTCCGGTGACTTGTCACTGACACTGTCGCAGGAGCGCAAACAACCCATGACGTTAGAGACGTCATAGGTCGGGAACACACAGACTTTCATGACTTCTCTATAACGTCATAGGTTGGGAAGGGATTAAAGACCTTAATGACATCACAGGTCATGTGCATTAAGGAGCCAATCACTTTGAGTGTAATCTTTTTCATGTGAGAGGAGCCCCACAGGTCCTTACCATTCCACACCTAGAACTGCAATCCCTCAGAATGCAACTGACCTCTGAGTTCACTCCCCCTCGCACAGATCAGGAAAGGTTTAGCGCTCACCTCCGTCCTTTGCTTCAGTACTGATACATTCCAGAGCTGAGACTCCACTGATGGCATATCCTCGGCGTCCCCTCTGCCCCACACACTGGCACTACTGTTTCATCTGGAGAAATACATCTATGTGCAGAGAAAGTCATGCAAATGTAGAATCCCTAATGGCGAATAGAACAGGCATTACAATATAGCAGCTCTTCATCAGGCAGAAAAAGCAAAACCTGGAGCCATATAGAGCAGTAATAAGACAAATGATATGACGCAAAATGTGAAGGAGATCCAACTGTGCAGTAAATATCGGTCAGTTCATATATACGGAGTGTGACAGCTGTATTGTCCTCTGATTGACGTCTGGTCCAGGGTTCTGATACCTCATGAGGTCTGAGCACACAATCCTTAATTAATGAAGAATGGCATGTGACGCATTAAAGGGGTTTTCCACTATTAGGACATTTCCTTCTGATTCCACTTCTTTTCCCCCAGTTAAAATAAAAGAGCCTGTACTCGCCTTCCATGCTGCTCCTGTTCCAGCGCTGTCAGTAATCACTGTTTGGGCTCGCTTGATATTGTGACGTAATACGAGCAAGTCCAATCACCTCTGGCTTCTCTCCATACTTGTGGGCCAAATGAGTTAATAAACAGGAAGTGATGCGGCTGCCCCTCACTTCCAGTTGATTATTTTGGTGTACAAAGGCAGGGAATGAGAAGCCAATCCTTGTGTGAGGTCACAATGGGAGGTGAGAATAGGCTCTTTTATCTTAACTCCTTCATGACCAAGGACAAACCGATTCGCCCAAAATCGTTCCTGACCAAGGGCGAACTGGTTTGTTGTGGAGCAAATGCAGCAACATTAACGCAGCACCACCGATCATGCTGTGATGACCACTCCCATCAGCATGGAGGACGGTGTTGGTGTGATTCGACTGTCAGCGCTCCTCCTCAGTTTCATTCCCTGCATGGGGGGGATTGGAGGCTGAGGAGGAGCGGTGTCCAACAGCCAGGGACATAATCGCCATGCGTCCCTGACTGTATCACCCCCTAAGGCTATGTGACCCTGCAGCATATATATTGCAGGTTTTGCCGCAATTTTATTCTGGATATGCTGCAGATCTGTCCCAAACCTGCAGTACCGTGAAGTTGTTTTCCCACTGCAGAAATGCAGTATTTTTTTTAGTGTGGGAAATATATAGCATGTCAATTATTGTTGTGGATTTTGCTGAGATTTGCACCCATAGACCTCAATGTTAGCTCCTAAATACGCAGCATATACACAACAGTGTTCACTCAGTGAGCATTTGCTGCATATTTAGTGAGTATATTTTGTGCTGATGACATGGGGCTCTGCTGTATTTTTGGTCGCACAGCTACAGCAAGCAGTTACAGGCTGCCACCAACCCCCAGCTGCCTAGTTTTACCTGCCTGGTGTCACAGATGGCAATAGCGAATGAACTGAGTTGTAGCATGATGACAGTGATAGGCTAAAGGAATCTGGAAAGCTAGTCTGACCCGTAGACTGGGGTTCCCTAGCTGGCCCTGTTCCCAGAATTACCTCTAAAGGTGAGGGTGACTGGGCCAGCACACTTGCCCTGCTCCTGACCGGCCCTGCACTAACACCCCCTTACCTCCACCCAGGGATAGAAACAGCAACTCTCACAAGATGACTGTCTCAAAGGTATGCGCTTCTGGAAGGCTATGGCAAAATTTTAGGGTCCAAACAACTCAAGGTCAGACTAGAGACTGAACTCTTTCAACAACACCAGCTGATGGGTAATGGGATTATTTAAAGGCTGGGGATGGGGAAGTGGACAACCGTGTCATTTGACACGCATAGAAGCAGGTCATCTGAAGAGCCACAGCCAACTAATACTGCTACAGCTACTGATATTAACCTTCAAGACACCAACAGAAATAAACACATTTAAACTACTGTGGTGCAGTTTGCAGACACTGCAGAGCAGGCTACACATGATGGAACCTCCACTCCCCACCTTTATGTGGGGCCTCTGGACCCTAAACCAGGCACATCCGGAAGAGGTCACATTTTCTGAGTGTAGATTTGTGAAAGGAAACAAATATTGGGCAGCACGGTGGCTCAAATGGTTAGCACTGCAGCCTTTGCAGCACTGGGGTCTTGAGGTCCTGGGTTCAATTCCCACTAAGGACAACATCTGCAAGGAGTTTGTATGTTCTCCCCCTGTGTTTGCGTGGGTTTCCTCCGGGCACTCCGGTTTCCTCCCACATTGTAAACACATACTGATATGATATTTAGATTGTGATCTCCAAGAGAGACAGCATTACTCATGTATGTAAAGTGCTATGGAATTAATAGTACTATATAAATGAATAAATATTATTATATTAAGTGGTGGGGAACCTCAGACCACCGAGCCTCATGCTGGAGACCGCGGTGCTCAGGCCGACAGCTGCATTTTTGCGGCTGCCAACTCTTTAAACCAGCGCGTACCCTGCAAGGAAGCACAAGTAGTGTTCAATACTGAACACTGCTTGCACGTACAGGGATCACATCTTCACACCGTCCAGAGCTAGAGTAAGGATGTAGTCTGTGGACGGGGTTAGTTCATGCCCACAGGCACAGATGAAGAGGAGCAGCATAAGTGCCCCCAGCAATGTGTGTGTGTGTGTGCCCCCCCAGCAGCATGTGTGTGCCCCCCCAGCAGCATGTGTGTGCCCCCCCAGCAGCATGTGTGTGCCCCCCCAGCAGCATGTGTGTGCCCCCCAGCAGCATGTGTGTGACCCCCAGCAGCATGTGTGTGTGTGACCCCCAGCAGCATGTGTGTGTGTGTGACCCCCCAGCAGCATGTGTGTGTGTGTGACCCCCAGCAGCATGTGTGTGTGTGTGACCCCCAGCAGCATGTGTGTGTGTGTGACCCCCAGCAGCATGTGTGTGACCCCCAGCAGCATGTGTGTGACCCCCAGCAGCATGTGTGTGACCCCCAGCAGCATGTGTGACCCCCAGCAGCATGTGTGTGCCCCCCAGCAGCATGTGTGTGCCCCCCAGCAGCATGTGTGTGCCCCCCAGCAGCAGCATGTGTGTGTGCCCCCCAGCAGCAGCATGTGTGTGTGTGACCCCCAGCAGCATGTGTGTGTGACCCCAGCAGCATGTGTGTGTGCCCCCCAGCAGCATGTGTGTGTGCCCCCCAGCAGCATGTGTGTGTGCCCCCCAGCAGCATGTGTGTGTGCCCCCCAGCAGCATGTGTGTGTGCCCCCAGCATGTGTGTGTGTGTGCCCCCCAGCAGTGTGTGTGTGTGCCCCCAGCAGTGTGTGTGTGTGCCCCCCAGCAGTGTGTGTGTGTGTGTGTGCTCCCCCCCCACAGCGTGTGTGTGCTCCCCCCCCAGTTGCGTGTGTGTGCTCCCCCCCCAGTTGCGTGTGTGTGTGCTCCCCCCACCCCAGCAGCGTGTGTGTGTGCTCCCCCCCAGCAGCGTGTGTGTGTGCTCCCCCCCAGCAGCGTGTGTGTGTGCTCCCCCCCAGCAGCGTGTGTGTGTGCTCCCCCCCAGCAGCGTGTGTGTGTGCTCCCCCCCCAGCAGCGTGTGTGTGTGTGTGTGTGCCCCCCCCAAGCAGCATGTGTGTGCGCTTGCCTCCCATATGCCTCCAGCCCTCTGCAAAGCTGTATATGTCCCCACCGTCCACAGTAATGTATAAACTTGCATGCTTCCCAGTGCTGTACATGCCCCCAGCAATGTATATACCCTTAGTTTCTCCTATGTGATCTATCACAGCAGTCCCCGAGTCTCATATATGATTTACAAAACCTATTGTCACAAAGAGTTGACTGCGCTTCAGGCCAAACGCAAGTCTGGTAAAGCAGTTGTGAGAAGCAATAAGGTCAATATCGACGAACATCACAGCTGCACCAAAGAGAAGCAGCTCCAGCCACCACTGTAGGGGTAAGTTACAGTATATACTCGAGTATAAACCGACCCAAGTATAAGCCGAGACTCCTAATTTTACCCTCCAAAACTATAAAAACTTATTGACTCAAGTATAAGCCTAGGGTGAGAAATGCAGCAGACCCCCATCCTGTTATACAGGCCCCCAGCAGTGGTATACAGGCCCCCAGCAGTGGTATACAGGCCCCCAGCAGTGGTATACAGGCCCCCAGCAGTGGTATGCAGGCCCACCATCAGTGGTATACAGGCCCCTTCCTTAGTGTGCCGCAGCCTGGGGCCAGATACGTTAAAATAACGAACATTTTATACATTACCTTTCCGGCAAATCCTTGCTGGCACCGCTGCGTCCTCTCGTCTTCCTGCTTGTGCTGGCTTCTATTGCTGTGACCGACACAGCAGCAATGATATCATCGCTGCTGCGCCGGTCACATGACACCCGCAGAAGCAGGGAGATCGGAGGACGCGGCGGTGCCAGCAAGGAGTCGCCAGTAAGGTAATGTATACAATGTTTGTTATTTTAATGTGTGCCGCAGCCTGGGGGCCAGATACTAAGGAGGGGCCTGTATATCACTAATGGGGGCCACTGTAGTGCACTATGCACCACTCCCCCCGCAGCCGATGGACAGGGGGATGCAGTGCATATTCATTACACTAATGAGCGACCCCACGTGACCTCCCGCAGTCACTGCGGCCCCCTCCTCCAACCCCCGGTCACAGCCCCCTCCCCACCCAAGCAAATACCGGGTGACTCCGAGTATAAGCCAAGTGGGGCACTTTACAGCCCAAAAATTGTGCTGAAAACTCGCTTATACTCGAGTATATACGGTAATTGACCAAATATAGCAGGGGGATTTTCAAGTTAATAATCTTGTGCAGCCCCCTAATGAAGGTAGACATTTCCAAATGTCCCCACCTCTGCCCTATGCGGACCATTAACTCCAGAACTAGGTGCCCCAGCAGCAAGGCTGGGGAGTCGGTACGTCAAACCACTGACTCCAACTCCTCAGTTTCCCGGACTCGGACTCCAACTCCTCCTTTGACTTTGACTCCTTCATATATGGCTCATGTTTATGTGATAAATTTATTGTACTACAATGTGAACATCAGGCTTTCATCATTATTAGGATACAATAATCAAGATATTTAGATATAACATAATAATGATCTAATATATAATTGCCGTAGCGCACTTCCGTCATATTCGGCGCTACTTCCGTCCTCGTGGACGTGGCTGCCAAAGTGACGGAAGTGCTTTAGGGACACACACACACTCCAGTATACTTACCCCGCCGCCATCCCGCTACAACCGCTCCCGCCATGGCTCCGCCCACCTCGCGGGGCTCCCGCCATGGCTCCGCCCACCTCGCGGGGCTCCCGCCATGGCTCCGCTCACCTCGCGGGGCTCCCGCCATGGCTCCGCCCACCTAGCGGGGCTCCTGCCATGGCTCCGCCCACCTCGCGGGGCTCCCGCCATGGCTCCGCCCACCTCGCCTGCGCTGACCACAGAGCCTCCTTCCTCTGCTGACCACAGAGCCTCCTTCCTGTGCTGACCACAGAGCCTCCTTCCTGCGCTGACCACTCGACCACAGAGCCTCCTTCCTGCGCTGACCACAGACCCGCCGTCCTCTGCTGACCACAGAGCCTCCTTCCTGCGCTGACCACTCTGCCTCCTTCCTGCGCTGACCACAGAGCCGCCGTCCTCTGCTGACCACAGAGCCTCCTTCCTGCGCTGACCACTCTGCCTCCTTCCTGCGCTGACCACTCTGCCTCCTTCCTGCGCTGACCACTCTGCCGCCGTCCTCTGCTGACCACAGAGCCGCCGTCCTCTGCTGACCACAGAGCTGCCGTCCTCTGCTGACCACAGAGCCGCCGTCCTCTGCTGACCACAGAGCCGCCGTCCTCTGCTGACCACAGAGCCGCCGTCCTCTGCTGACCACAGAGCTGCCGTCCTCTGCTGACCACAGAGCCGCCGTCCTCTGCTGACCACCGAGCCGCCGTCCTCTGCTGACCACCGAGCCGCCGTCCTCTGCTGACCACCGAGCCGCCGTATACAGTGCCGACCACCGAGCCGCCGTATACAGTGCCGACCACCGAGCCGCCGTATACAGTGCCAACCACCGAGCCGCCGTATACAGTGCCAACCACCGAGCCGCCGTGTACAGTGCCAACCACCGAGCCGCCGTGTACAGTGCCAACCACCGAGCCACCGTGTACAGTGCCAACCACTGAGCCACCTGTATACACACAATTCATTTCACCGCACTCCCCTAACTATTAGTAAATAAACTATATATGGATTCTAGACTACCCGATTGAGAATCGGGCCGCCATCTAGTTCATAATAATAAAGTTCTGCAAATTCTGCATTAAACTACTGTACCCAATGTATTATATATTGTAGGAGTCAGAGTAGGTCCATTTTCTACTGACTCTGCCAAAATGGGCTCCAACTCCATGACTCTGACTCCACAGCCCTGCCCAGCAGCAGATCTCCACCTGATGTATTTAGACAAAAACCACACAGTCATTCACTCTCAGGTCTGGACCTGAACATTTATTAACATACATCTGATCAACTGTTAGAGTGTACTTCCTTAGGAGGACAAACAGGTGTCTATGGACTCCCTCCATAGGGTCTTGAGTGGGAGCAACTGCCCTCCCCCGAACCCTTTTCCTAGGGCGACCTCTAGGAATAACATTAGCCTGAGGCGTAAGTTGACCTTTACCCCCATTCTCAGCTAAGCTCTTCTCCACCTCAGCTGGAGATATAGGAGTATAGAAACAAGATTAACGGTCTAGTTAATAACTTATTAAAGTAAATGGTATCCAAATCTTTATTTAACCCCTTATATAATAAGGCCGCAATGCGTTTCAACAGCAGGAAGCAGACTTCATCAGGTGTTAACTTCTCCAGTGGGTGTTCACATTGCGCTCCTTCTTGTTTTTCAGGAGATGTAGGAGTAGGCCTAACAAACATGGCAGAGCTAGTAGTACCCAGGAAATAAACCTCCCAGAAATTACAGAAAAAAGAAAAGCGGCATTCACCGAGGATGCAGAAAGCGATGTCCTTTATTGGTGTTGCAGATACATAGTGCAGGGAGGGGGTACCGGGGTGATGACTGCACCGTTTCGGGCTCTCCCCTTCTACGGGCCTGTGACCCGTAGAAGGGCGAAAGCCCGAAACGGTGCTGTCGTCACCCCGGTACCCCCTCCCTGCACTATGTATCTGCAACCCCAATAAAGGACATCGCTTTCTGCATCCTCGGTGAGTGCCGCTTTTCTTTTTTCTGATTTGGACTATGTTTTTTTTTTTTTTTTTGCTTGGCACCTTGAGTGATTTCTGTGGCTCCTGTCCATGTTCGCCTCCTAAAGTAGGAGTTCCCCTGAAAGTGGTGCCCTCATTTCCCTCTCCTGTTTCACTCACAGAAATTACCTCAACTAACTACTTCTCCGGCCAGTCAATCACTGGATTATGTTACTTAAGCCAAGGAAGGTCCAAGACTATGGGAGTAGGTAGATTCTCTAAGATGTAACAGAATAGGGACTCTTGTTGAAGAGTCCCTATACACAAGTTCACAAAGTGCACAACTTGGGGAAAAAACCTGGCTAAGTGGAGCGGAGACAATGGCAAATGGATCTTGTTAATACATTACAGACAGAACCATGGGTCTGAGCAAAGTGAGAATCCATCAGATTGACTCCCGCTCCGTTATCAATAAGCAGCGGCACAGTCTGAGTTTTACCATCTATTACCACCTTGGCAGATACTGAAAACGGAGACCTAGTAAGGAAGGAAATGTAAACCCTTCCATCTCCTTCCAAGCGACCTGAAGAACAGCGTCTGAGAGTGAGCAACGGTTTTGGAGCGATGTGGATAGACCTTAATAAAATGATCAGTTTGACCACAATAGAAACGTGCACCCCCAACCTGATGAACCGCAGAAGGTTTAACACAAGCGGCTACTTCCCCCAACTGTATGGGTTCATCAAGTCCAACACGTGGAACCTCCTAAACAGGGATGGCAACGGGACAAGGTTGGTCTTGGTCTCCTTCACAGTCTGTCTACCCTGATAACTAGAAATAAAATAGTTGGAGCGCACATAGAGTGATATCCTCTTAGCTTAGCCACCAGGTGGCCCCCTTCTATGGAAAGACTCACCTGGTCAGGTTGTATGAGTCACAACCAACTTTGACAGCTCCCTCAGGTTGCAGCAGTGCCCAGCAGGGAAAGATAAGATAAACAGAGAGCACTGAGTTGAAAAGAATCACCATGCTGACCTCCAAAGATGATAAACATCTTTTCCTTAGGAAAAGTATTAATTCTTACCCCCTCTGCTGTCACGTTGCTGCGATTTTGCATGAGGAGAGGCAGGAAGTAATCATAGAACACCACTTGCGTTCCAAATGCAGGAAATGATATATAAATGTCCTGCCTTCTTAGTGGATGCCACCCAGTGTAAGCTACTGCATTTGCGTGTCACAGTGCGGAAGTGGGCGGAGCTTAGCACCTGACATCACTGTGAGGAGTCACATGGACAATCATGTGACCACTTTGGTTAGCCGACTTACAGCTTAAGGAGGCCAAGAGACAAGAAGTTTATACCATTTTGCCCTCAGATCCAACGGAGGTTTTCTGGAAAAAGTTAAACTGTTTGATTGAAACGGCCTTTACTAGGAACATCATCAACAAATGTGAGCGAAATTTTCTCACTGTTGCAAGGCCCACAATTCCCACCTTTTATCTTTTGCCAAAGATGCACAAGTCCTTAACAAACCCCCCAGAAGACCTATAGTGGCAGGAATTGGTGGACTTAATGAAAACGCGTGTAAAAACATTGAATTTCTTTTCTTCAGCCCTTAGTCCTGCAACTGAAGTCTTACATCCGTGACACCATGCATCTTTTGGAATCATTGGAGGATTTGGAGCTTCCATCTAACGCCATCTAATCACACTTGATGTGGAGTCTTTGTACACCAGTATTCCACATAACCTGGGTGTATTAGCCACCAAGAACTTCATAGAGATCCCAGGTGAGAGTGATCATGATTACAACGGTTTGTAACTTGATCTACTGAAGTTTATTCTACATCACAATTATTTCGTGTTTCATCAGGTTTTTATAAATGGGTGTCAGGTACTGCAATGGGGGCTCGTTGCGCCCCATCATGTGCAAACCTTTTTTTGGGGTGGTGAGAGGACACTATGATCTACCCCCACCAATCCTTCACCAGGGTCCTAAATGGTTTCAATACATCGATGATGTACTGTTGATATGGACAGGCTCGCATGGTGAATGCCTTGATTTCATCTCTCTCAATAATAACAATTTCTATAGTGTTCTGACCTTCAAAATTGTCCCGTCGGTTGACTTTTGTGATTTACAACTCCATTCAGGATGACTTTGTGAGGTCACAACTATTTCATAAAACAATTGCTACAAATAGTATTCTACACTTTAGCAGTCTTCACCCGTTTCATCTGAAAAAGGGCATACCATATGGACAGTTTATCTGCGCCATAAGAAACTGTACTAATCAATCTGACTTCCACACAGGCTGACAGCTTGGCGACCAGATTCCACTATAGAGGTTACCCAAAAAAGATCGTACGGGATGCCTTGGAACTGACCACACAATTGGACAGGAAAACTTTACTCCATCCTAAACCAAAGAAGACAGATGGCGATATTTGGTTGATTATGACGTACAATGACAAGTAGCATGATGTCAATTGTATTCTACAGAAGAATTGAAGCATTTTACTCACAGAACCTAAAATAAGGGACTATATTGGGGAGAAACCATCTCTAATAGCAAGAAGGGTGTCAAATCTTAGTCATTATAAGTCATAGTCATTTTCAAGTTCCAATGATGTCCCTCTAGAGGGGGACTAGGCTCACAGGCTCATTTGCCTGTGGTGAGTGCTCCATTTGTCCCATCATGCAGGCGTCACATGTTTTTTCTCATCCGAATAATAATTCTGTTTTCAGGTTAAAAGGCTATGTCAATTGTCAAACCAAAAATGTAGTGTATGCCTTGATTTGCCCATGCCCCTTAATTTATGTGGAGCAGACATTGCAAGAATTGCGAAAAAGAATGCAACACCATTTTTCCGATATAGCCCTTGCTAACAAATATCAAAAACAAGGTTAAACCCTCTCTACGGTGGGCCTGCATTTTTTTTACTGATTCACCAATGTAGAACGAGAGATGTGGTCGTTATTGGCCTTGAAAACATTACCTCTATCCATGGCAGGGATCTGACTCCCGCATTACTGCGTTGTGAATCTAAATGATTCTTTGATCTAGACTGCACCCTAAGGGGATTAATGAAGATCTATTCTTTACTGGTTTCTATAAGGAACAACTTATGGTTGTCTGCCCCTTGATGCCTTTCCCCTGGCATGTGATATATCTCCTGTCTCCTAAACAATACTCTAGAGACAGCACTGTCTAACAGTGGATTGGTTGTCTTACAGACACCACTCCAGTGTTTCTGATGTTAGAATTATGATCCATGATTTTGCTTTCTAATATGTCAACCAACACTTATTTGATATCTGTGTATGCCTTTTTGACATGTTTACTATACTGTATTATCAGTTTTTTTTGATGCTGGGAGAACATTGCAATGAGTTTCTTGCTGCGGTCTCTGTTTGTTCTTTTCCCCACCATCTGTGTCTTGTGAGTGGCTTGTATCTAACTTCTGCAAAGTAGATACAACCTTGCTTTTAAAGGGAACCAGTCAGCTAGTTTATGCCCCTCCAGTTATCACTGTCTGTACCTATAGCTTTATAATACCAGTCTAATTATCCCTGTCTGAGCTCATAGTGTAATGTGAAAGGTGAAATAAAAGCATTTATACACTTAAATTTCCTTATGTATTGAGGCAGTCAGTCCCCAGCTTGGAGGATGGGGACTGTTTGGCAGGTAATAGTTAACATTTCAGCCTTGGGCTAGAAAATGTTGGGAGACCTGATGTGATGTCACAACCATGTGACTACAATAGGCGGAGCTAAGTTCTCATAGAACATAATACGTTTGGCTTAGCTCCGCCCACTATGGTCACATGATCGTTACATCACACAGGTCCTTTAGCCAAGTTAAAAGTGAGTTAACTATTATCCTGCCAGACTGTCCCCCTCCTCCAAGGTGGGGACTGAAATGTAAGTGTGTAAATGCTTTTTTTTCACATTACACTATGAGCTCAGACAGGGATGATTAGAATAGTATTCTAAAGCTGCAGGTACAGATAGTGATAGCTGGAGGGGCATAAACCACCTGACAGGTTCCCTTTAACACAGCAGTGGTATCTGGGGGCATTTCCCTTTGGGAGGTCACATGTGTTTTCCTGTGGCCTCATGACCAATGATGTCTTCTTAAACCAGAGAAATCAAGCACGTGTACCTTTTTAAATGACCTGTCATAAAACAATAAATCAACCAGAAATGCAAGTGCTAGAGTATTTAAAGGGAAAAGATAGAGAAAGGGGTGCATAAGTGCGGTTACCAGGGGGGCTTTATTTAGCGTGGCGTACTAATAGGTGGCCACTCACCTTTTCGGGTTGTGCTGTCCCCGCACAACCCGGTAATACACTTGATATGGCGCCCTTCACAGGCTCTAGCTCATCCGCACACCGCGTGCTTCGGGGGCTCCGAGCATCCGGTCACGTCACAGCAGGTCCTTCAGTTAAAACTCCTGTTGCCAGGCGACGCCAGGTCCTCACGTTAAGCTGCACTCTGTGCCTAGCTGCTCTCCGCCGGTAAACAAACCGAAGGTAAACAAACTGTAAGCGGTCTAATTGGAGGCGCTCAGGCACAAAGGCAGCAGGCACTGGGATGGTTTTTCAACAGACCTTTATTCAGACTCCCCTGCTACTCCACAACATGTTTCGATAGATTCTCTATCTTCCTCAGGTGGTGAGGGGGGGCGGGTTCCACAACCCTTTTATGGCTACCAAAGTTGTTCAATTGGTTAATGAGCGGAAGGCTCTTTAAACCTTATCCTAATACTAGAGCCTTTCCTAGTGCTAAGGGCCACGTCACACGCACAGATATTTGTGCAGATATTGTTTGCAGATCTCTGGCTGCTGTGAAATCATGGACAAATTGTTCCATTTTGTGGCAGTATACAAATGGAACAATGTGTCCATGATTTCACTGCAACCAGAGATCTGTGAACCATATCTGCACAATTATCTGTGTGTGTGACGTGACCCTTATAGATATATCAATGCCCATGTACTTATCTTCATTTATCATGCTATGCCCACAAAAAATAAAATTATATCTAATATATAAAGCTGTGTGTGTGTGTATATCCGGGATTGGCATCTACACCGTCGCAACTACAGCCGCAAAATTTTGCACAGTCACACGTCTTAACCCCGAGAGCGTCATAGGCTATGTTGTGAGGCGAAATTTTAACCCTGCGCGTTCCAGTTCACCAAACAATTTTGCCCCTATCTACATAATGGGGGAAAAGTTACAGTTAACAGTTGACAGTTGTGAATGAGAGGGGCTTAATGATAGTGTCAAAGACTAACAGCATATACCAGCATATAGGGCTGGGCGATTAATCGAATTAATTCGATTAATTCGCCCCCCTGCTGTGGCCACGATTTGGTTTTAGTCCAAATCGTTAAATTCGATTAAAAATGGCGGCCGGACCGCTGTTTAGAGCATGTGAGGGTGCTCTGGTGCAGCCATCCTCAGTGTAGGATGACGTTCCTCCTCACACCAGGTGCTGGCCATACTCCGGTGTCGGTGCGGCCTCCCGCTGTCTTGTGTGAGGGCCCCGGCAGCGCTCCTCTGCTCTGTGTCACCAGGCACCAGCTCATGTCTGCGGGCCCTT
Organism: Allobates femoralis; assembly: GCA_033576535.1. NCBI lineage: Eukaryota > Metazoa > Chordata > Amphibia > Anura > Aromobatidae > Allobates > Allobates femoralis. The sequence continues at coordinate 120,017,480 of JARQOC010000009.1, forward strand.
TAAGAGCGGTTGCGTAGCAACGCGTGTATTTCCCGGCCTGCGCCGCTCCGGGCCGGAGGCTGACACTTCCTGACGGCGGAGGACAGACCGGGCACCACCACAAAACAGGCCGAGGAGCAGGGCCTCCCCGGGCACAGGCCGGATCCAGGAGGAAAGATGGTGGGTGCAACTCTGTGTGCGTCCCCTGTGTGTGTGGCCCTGGCGGTGCTTCCCCTCCATTCCTGCAGTGTCCTCATTCCTGTACAGTGTCCCCCATTCCTGCAGTGTTCTCATTCCTGCAGTGTCCTCCATTCCTGCACAGTGTCCTCCATTCCAGCAGTGTTCTCATTCCTGTACAGTGTCCCCATTACCTGTAGTGTCCCCCCCACCATTCCTGCAGTGTCTCCCATCCTGCCCATTGTCCCCCATACCTGCAGGATGGGAGACAATGCAGGAAAGAGAACACTGCAGGAATGGGGGACACTGTACAGGAATGGGGACACTGCAGGAATGGAGGACACTGCAGGAATGGGGGGGGCACACATGAAAGGGGGGCACTGTACAGGAATGAGGACACTGTGTAGGAATGAGGACACTGTAGGAATGAGGACACTGTAGGAATGAGGACACTGCAGGAATGAGGGACACTGTGCAGGAATGAGGGACACTGTGCAGGAATGAGGACACTGCAGGAATGAGGGACGATGGGCAGGATGGGAGACAATGCAGGAATGGAGGACACTGCAGGAATGGGGGGCACTGTACAGGAATGGGGGACACTGCAAGAATGGAGGACACTGCAGGAATGGGGGGGCATATGAAAGGGGACACTACAGGAATGGGGGGCACTGTACAGGAATGAGAACACTGCAGGAATGGAGGACACTGTACAGGAATGAGAACACTGCTGGAATTCGGGAAACTGCAGGAATGAGGACACTGTGCAGGAATGGAGGACACTGCAGGAATGGGGGACACTGCAGGAATGAAGACACTGCAGGAATGGAGGACACTGTACAGGAACGGGGGACACTGTAGAAATGGGGGGGCACATGAAAGGGGGACACTACAGGAATGGGGGGCAATGTAGAGGAATGAGAACACTGCTGGAATGGAGGACACTGCAAGAATAGGGGGGGCACACATGAAAGGGGGCACTGTACAGGAATGGAGGACACTGTGCAGGAATGAGGACACGGCATGAATGGGGGACACTGCAGGAATGGGGGACACTACAGGAATGGGGAACACTGCAGGAATGGAGGACACTGCAGGAATGGGAGGGGGCATATGAAAGGGGGACAGTACAGGAATGGGGGGCACTGTACAGGAATGAGAACACTACAGGAATGGAGGACACTGTACAGGAATGAGAACAACACACATGACACAGACGCATGTCCTATATCCCTTCATATATTCTATACCTGTGTGTCCTATATCCCTCCTCCCTATATATTGTATATCTGTATCCTATATCCCATCCTCCTCCCTATATATTCTATACCTGGGGACCGGGTCCTATATTCCATCCTCCTCTCTATATATTCTATACTATACCTGGGTCCTATATCTCTCCCCCTCCTTAGAGATTATATAATACCTGGGTGACTGGTCCTATATCCCCTCCCTCCTTATATATTCTATACCTGCTGGGTCCTATATCCCCTCGCCTTCCTTATATATTCTATAATATACACCTGTGTTCTATATCCCTCCCCCTCCTTACAGATTATATACCTGTGTCCTATATCACCTCATATATTCTATACCTGGGTCCTTTATCGCCTCCCCTTCCTTATATATTCTATACCTGGGTCCTATATCCCCTCCCCCTCATAGATTATATACCTGGGGAACCTGCTCCGTTCATTTTTTTTCTCTTTATTCATCAAAGAAAAGCAAAAAAAAAAAAATAGAAAAAAAAATCGAGATTTAAATCGAAAATCGTCCATAGGTTAAAATAAAATCGAGATTTTGATTTTTCCCAAAATCGCCCAGCCCTACCAGCATTTAGTCAGTAAGGTGGGGCCCCAACATGAGATATTCACCACGCATGGGGACATGTATACACACCACACGCATACAAAGAGTAACAGCAAGTGTATAGTCGCTAAGGTGCAGCCCCAACATTGGATACTCACCACGCACACGAACAAACACACACACATACAGACCACAATGAGAACACACACACCCCCAAGGGGACACACACACTCCCTATAGCGACACATGCACTCACCCCACAGGGACACAGAGACGCACACAACACAGACACACACCACACACACACCCCCCCCCCCACAAGGACACACACACATAGCTACCCTATAGGGACACATGCACTCACTGCACAGGGACACACACACAACACAGAGACACACACACACCCCACACAGACAACCCCCACCCCCACAGGGACACACACACATACACACCCTATAGGGACACATGCACTCACCCCACAGGGACACACACCACACAGACAGACACAGATGTGCACAAATCACCTCACACAACTCGCCTCATACGTGTGTTATCTTTAATTTCCAAACAAACATCTGATTTAAAAACAGCTAATGTGCAACAAATGTGCCATATAGGGAATTAAGGCAGATGTCAGTCACATGAGCTGTCTATTATGTGTATGTGTGAGGTAACATATACTGCCCGGCCAGGAAGCTCGGCTTCTATTTTCTTACAGGTCATTCATATGACATATTCAAATTCTATTTTGTTATAGCTAACATCAGTTATTTATTAACCCGAGCGTAGCCAGGTACTACAGCTAGTATATACATATATGATGCACACACTATAAAGGTACCTTGTTCTCTGCAGTCTTATCAGAATCTGCAGATTAAAGGATATGCTGATCAAAAATTTCCAACAATTGACAAACTAATTCCAAAAAAAAAAAAAATAGAATGCCCCTGTGGGCTACAATATATTGGGAGGACCATACAGACAATGCATGCTCGCCTTAACAAGCATCGCTTTAATATTAAAGGGGGCTTCCAGCTTCATAGTCTTTCAAGGCACTATGCAATAGCCCATCAGAAAGATTATAGGAGAATGAAGCTATTCATTATTGACCAGGAGTATAGGCTTTAGATTTGCAAAAGTATAAAGTATTTTATTTGGTGACAAAGAACAAGGAACAGAGGAAGGGGAGTTGTAAAGTGCTCCGTGCATATAGCAAGCATATGGCATATAGAGGATGCAATTTAACCAACACAACTGTGCCAATGAGCTGTAAGTCTCATCTATTTGCAATCAATAAATAGTGTCTGCGCAGAGACCCGTATACATTTAATGTACATGCAAGATATTTATACATGACCTCTTACAGAGGTTGAAAGGTTAGGGTAAACATAGACATAGCAATTAAGCACATGTTCAAATCCCTAAAACAACCCTAAGAGGGGAATCTGTGTATCAGTAATTGCTAATGTACAACCAGGTACAGGGCACAAGGGCAGGCTATACCAAGAGATAACTGCATAGGAGGCACAGAATGCATAGAGGTTTACAGGTTCCTATAATTACCAGAGCCATCGCTGGCCATCAGCACGGTGCCACAGGGGGAGAGAGAGAGGGTGATCCGGACCAAAGGACCCCAACTCGTTTCGTGACCGAAACCGTAACGGTCACTTCATCAGGGGATGCTTGTGGCCTCTCCATCGGCGGTTTTTATCTGTGGCCTCTTGTACCGTCACCGGAAGTGACGTTGCGCAACCTCCGTGTCAACCGGAAGTGACGCAGGCCCATGTGACGCGACACTGCACCGCCCACCACGCCGACGCCAGGCCGCATACGTGCGCACGGTCGCAGGGACGCGTCACCATAGCGACCGTGGCGCGCGCAGGTCCACAACGCCAGCGCGCATGAGCAGGAGATCCCGCCACATGAGCGGGCGCCAGTGAAATCAATGCTGCTGAGGGCCATCACCCATCGATCACTCATTAACCCAATGACCTCCTTCACAGATATGTATCCTAGAATATATTTGGATAACTCTTCCATGTACAAGCATCACATAATAGTATATGCATTATAAAGAGTCACAGAGTCCATTCCATGATCCAAAGTGGGTTTTTCAAGAGGGAAAGTGCACTGAATAATGGTCCTCAGCTCTTCCAGGTGAGATAGTTGCTCATCTATAGTTTGATCCACAGAGATCCCAAAGCCAAGGAAGGACCTAAAACTCCTTTAAAAGATAGTAAAAAAATATAAAAAAGTCAGATAACTCCGACTATATGAATTTTAAGGTACAAAAAAGCCCGAAAACACCAGGCAGCAGTGGTCACAGAAAAGGCGCAAAACTTAGGTCTTCATTCAGACGACGAGGTGACAATGTGTCCAATGTCACTATCCACTTTGTTTCCCGTTGTGAGAGTAACTTACGGACATCACCATCCCTGATGCCACCATGTACCACGTCAATTCCTCTAAACATCAGGGCTGACGGGTCACTATTGTGGTATCTCAGGAAGTGACGTGGCAAAGTTTTCAAAGTGGACTGGACTTCCACTGTGGGGGCCGCGCAAATATCCCTCACATGCTCCCTCACTCTCCTGGAGAGTGAGATGGAGAGCCTTTTGTCTCAGATAAAGGAACAGATGACCGCTGAGGCCCTGACTAAATTTAACACCCAAAATGAAACCGAGTTGAAACGCCTAGAAAAAGAGATCAAAGGATTCAAACTCAAAAAATTCCAGAGGGACCAAACGGATTACAGTACAGGTCGAGTATATAAGTGGAAAATGAACATTAAACCACGCCCAAATCCGATACCGAAAGGGAAACCACGGACGGGCTCTATCCCTAAACTACAACCCACGATCCCTAATCCTAGTAGTACCAAGGAATCTGATGTTGAATCCTTACCAGGAGATGGAATAATGACTAGATTTAGACAGGGTGGATTTGATTTAAATCTAACTGATTTAAATCACGATTTAAATCGCTAGTCAGTAAAGCTTGATTTAAATCAGTGATTTAAATCAAAGTTTCTACCTAAACTAGTTCTTGCCACTTTAACTTGCAAGTAGATGAAGATTTTTAGAATCACTTTTTATATTACTTTTTTCTCCCCAGTTTAATGGGTTAATCATTCATATTTGGACACCACTGTTCTGTTGTACTTAGGAAGGAGAAAAATCTTGTGGGAGCGTTAGCTTGGTTCCACCCATCCTTTTCAGAGCTGCTGCAGCAAAATAATTATTACGGAAGTATTTAGCAATTTCAACAACATTAGCCTTTATTTCTGGAACACTTAAGTCTTTGGCTAAGAGGTGCAGCAAATGAGCACTGCAACCATATGTTATTAGCAGCTTTGTATTCCCTCCCTGCTCTTCGAAATCTCTTCTCATCTTGGATACGTTTGCAGCATTGTCAGTGACCAAACTGCGTACTAGACATTTGAATTTTTGTTCACATGTCGTTATAGCTTTTACTGCCACTTCTTGTAAATATTCTGCTATGTGTGCATTTCCTGACGTATCAGTTGTTTGTGCAAGGAAGACTTTACCTTCTTCTGTTATACAAGCACATACAATAGGATCATTGTGGACATTACTCCACCCATCAATACTTAGGTTAACAATTTTACCCTCCAGAGCTGTTGCACATTGCTCCATTTCTCTGTCATACACTTGATCCAGCAGTTTCCCTGCAACATCAGCTCTGCTGGGTGGACTGTATCCTGGTCTCAGTGACTGAACCATATTAATGAAATGTGGGTTCTCAGTCAGACGGAAAGAAGAGTTCGTTGCATAAATAAACTGGGCAATTTTTTCGTCAATCAACTCTTTTTCTAATCTGCTAGTTCTTATCACAAACCTATCTATGGTGGTTCCAGGAGGTAAAGGTTTTTTCTTCCTTTTGGGTGATGGTGATATGTGGCTGTGGGTGTCTGATGATGATGATGCTGCTAATGAAGCACTATCCTGGATGGATAACTCTGAAACTGTAGAACAGGATGATGGTGATCTTTGAGGTGGATAGTTTCCAGAATCCATGAATTCCCCTAAACAAAAAAAGTCAATGCTGTTATTTTATTGTTTATTATACAATTTCTGCTTATTGTACACAACACATCACTGCCCCTGCCCCAAAAGGAATATTTGTTTTTCTTCATAACTGTACCAAATGACAGTATCATGCAGTAATAATAAGAAATATAATTTTTCTCACACATGACAGTTCAGTCTTTAGAAATAGGATTCAATAAAAATGTTTACCAACCTGAAGATCCTGCCTGTTCAGAAGTGTTTCTTTGGTCATCTTCATCACCGCACTTCTCATGATGTTGCCTCTTTCGCGCCACCAGGCCTTGCATCTCTTTGTTGCATCGTTTGCATTTTGCACGCATGCCTGCCTTACCAGTAGGCGAAGGAGCTTCATTAAAATATTCCCAAACTGGGTCTCTTTTACGGCCTGCTGCCATTATAAGGAAAGAATGTAATAAACCTCAGATCGTACACACAAACAGATCCAGACTTGTCTGTCTGTGGCTATGCTGCAGTATTGTGCTCAAAGTTTCACTTTCATTTTCTTGTCTGCTTGGCCTTCCTCCTCCTCACACTTAGATTCACATTCTTCTTGTGTTGTGCAGATCTATTCCACTCCAAACAAACAGAAACATATTGTCTAACTTCTTGAACTTGGCACTGAAGGGGTTGATTCTGTATTCATAGGTTTGTAGAACAATAGGATTAAGGTCTTTTTCTCAACTCTGTTGATGTTGTAACATTTTTGCCGTGAAGAAGAGGCTGGGACCTTTGCGGAGTCAAATCCAGTTTTGAGAACTGCGTAAGTAAAGCGAGCATCTGTGATAATATAGAAGAGAAACTGCCCACTAATCCTACAGAAACCTCTGGAAGAGCATGGCATTGTGAATGTTACACATATACAGCCTTTATTCTACTGAGGTAAACAACTCCGCTTTATCTCATGATGGAAGAACCTTTTGGATGGTAAAATATTTTCCTCAAAAAGCAATTGATTTTTTTTTTTTTTAAACATTGATTTTTATCCACCCTGGATTTAGAGCACGCCATCTACCAGGCGTAAGCTCGTCTAGCAGGGCCGTGCAGGTAATCTCACCACCCACTGTCTAAAACCCAAATCGAGGTACTTTCTCTAGGGCTCTCTTTCTCACCAACGAATAACTTCCATTTTTTTACAGCCATGAAGGATATTCAATTATTCTCACGTAAGATCATCTTGAGAAAACTTCATAACAAAAGACAAAGGCAACCGGAAGCAATGGATCGTGGCGAGAGGGAGGCCCTAGAGAATCTGGAAGATCTGGCTAGTGAGACTGAATCCATACCTACAGGTAGGTTTCCCCCATCGGTCATGCCCAGATCTATGAGGTTCCCACCCTTGTCCGTATGTCCAGCTGTAGAGATTTTTAACAAACTGGTGATCGATGACTTGAAGAGATTACCAGTAAAACTGAGATCTGACAACTTAACGCATAAACAACGTTGTGCACTGTCAGACTTAGAAAAGATGTCTGACGTAGTTATTAAACCTGCGGACAAGAGTGGGAACATCGTGGTCTGGCCAGTAGACCTCTATGAATGTGTGGTCTTCCGACAATTGTGGGACAAAGAGACATATTGTAAAATGACCTTTAATCCTGTGACCCCTTTTTCGAAATCCCTTCAGACCATCCTCATAAAAGCCTGTGAGGCAGGCCTGATTACAAAAAAAGTGGTAGAGGGACTCACCGTCAGATACCCAAAAATTCCTACACTATACTTGTTGCCGAAAATCCACAAGGATGCCGTCGCTCCTCCGGGGCGTCCGATCGTTTCCGGAATAGAGGGGCTTTGCAACCCTGTATGTAGATTTATTGATTATTATCTGAAACCTTTAGTGGAGTTGCTGCCCTCCTATGTCCAGGATACGACGGACGTCCTGATGAGGATCGTTCGGCATCACGGTGGAACCAGATACGTTATTGGTGACAACTGACGTGGAGTCCCTCTACACCAGTATAAGACATGAGGATGGTCTGAGGGCGGTCAGGTTTTTTCTTGAAACTAGTGGGAGGGACTTGGCAACCTGTGAACTTATCCTTGAGCTGCTCCAGTTCGCCCTAACCCACAACTTCTTTGTTTTCAAGGATAATTATTAACAAACGCCATGGGCGCGGCCTGCGTGCCCTCGTACGCAAACCTTTTCCTGGGTCTCTGGGAAAGGGATCTGCTTTGCGGCAGGGGCGGGCCGGCCGACGCCCATGTGCAGTGTTGGCTCCGATACATTGATGATCTCTTTATTTTGTGGAGGGGTGGACTGGAGCAGCTCGACGGGTTCATGCAGGGATTGGCGTGCAATGAGGTGAATATTAAACTGACTCATAAGTCAGACGCCTGTAAAATTGACTTTCTGGCCATCTGTATGGAAGTGTGCCCTAATGGCACCATACAGACCGATGTCTTCAGAAAGTCAACGGCAGTAAATTCTCTTTTGTATGCCTCTTCCTCACATCATTGTTCCACGGTACGCGCTGTCCCCATTGGACAATTTCTGCGGATGAAACGCATTTGTTCGTCCGCAGAGTTGTTTGAGAAACAAGCCAAGGACCTGAAAGAGCGCTTTCGTGAGAGGGGTTGTAGTAATAGGTCAATAAAACGGGCATACCTAAGGGCGAAAAATACCCCTCGGGATGCCCTTCTCTATGCCTCTAATAAGAAGAAACCAGAAACCTCTGAGGTTCAGCCGATTCGGTACATATCCACCTTTTAATCAAGGGTGGGATATGATGAGGGAGATTTTGAACAGGCACTGGCCGATCCTCCTCTCGGACCCTTTCTTAAAAGGTTCTCTGTCTGACCGCCCTTTGATGACGGGCAGACGTGCTAGGAATTTGAAAGATATATTGGTCCGTAGCCATTATATGAGGGTTCCACCAGCTATGTTCGGCTCCCGGAGGCCCCTTAAGGGATGTTTTCCCTGCGGCCACTGTGTGGCCTACGCAAATGTCCAGCGCATTGCTACCTTCGCCTCCTCTGATGGCTCCCGTACGTACGACATCCGCGAATATATATCCTGTGGCACCAGTTGCATGGTGTACCTCGCCATGTGTACCTGCCAGAGGATATACGTGGGTAGAACATGCAGGGATCTAAGGAGGAGAGTGAGGGAGCATGTGAGGGATATTTGCGCGGCCCCCATGGTGGAAGACCAGTCAACTTTGAAAACATTGCCATGTCACTTCCTGAGATACCACAATAGTGACCCGTCAGCCCTGATGTTTAGTGGAATTGACGTGGTGCATGGTGGCCTCAGGGGTGGTGATGTCCGTAAGTTACTCTCACAACGGGAAACAAAGTGGATAGTGACATTGGACACATTGTCGCCTCGTGGTCTGAATGAAGACCTAAGTTTTGCGCCTTTTCTGTGACCACTGCTGCCCGGTGTTTCCGGGCTTTTTTGTACCTTTAAAATTCATATAGTCGGAGTTATCTGACTTTTATATATTTTTTACTATCTTTTAAAGAAAGGAGTTTTAGGTCCTTCCTCGACTTTGGGATCCCTGTGGATCAAACTATAGATGAGCAACTATCTCACCTGGAAGAGCTGAGGACCATTATTAAGTGCACTTTCCCTCTTGAAAATCCCACTTTGGATCATGGAATGGACTCTGTGACTATACTAACTATACTATATACTATACTATTATGTGATGCTTGTACATGGAAGAGTTATCTAAATATATTCTAGGATGCATATCTGTGAGGAGGTCATTGGGTTAATAAGTGATCGATGGGTGATGGCCCTCAGCAGCATTGATTTCACTGGCGCCCGCTCATGTGGTGGGATCTCCTGCTCATGCGCGCTAGGCGCTGTGGATCCTGCTCGCGCGCGGTCGCTATGGTGACACGTCCCTGCAACCATGCGCGCGTATGCGGTGTGGTGGGCGGTGCAGTGTCGCGTCACATGGCCCGCGTCACTTCCGGTTGACACGAAGATTGCGCAACGTCACTTCCGGTGACATTACAAGAGGCCACAGATAAAAAACCGCCGATAGAGGGGCCACAAGCATCCCCTGATGAAGTGACCGCTACGGTTTCGGTCACGAAACGCGTTGGGGTCACTTTGGTCCGGACCACCCTCTCTCTCCCCCCTGTGGCACCATGCTGATGGCCAGCGATGGCTCTGGTAATTATAGGAACCTGTAAACCTCTATGCATTCTGTGCCTCCTATGCAGTTATCTCTTGGTATAGCCTGCCCTGTGCCTGGTTGTACATTAGCAATTATTGATACACAGATTCCCCTCTTAGGCCGGCTCCACACTGGCGGCGCGGCATTGCGGACTCCGCATGCGGCTGCCGCATGTGGACTCCGCGATGAGACCAGGCAATGCTGGCCCAATGGCACAGTGTGCCATTGCGGCCGGCATTGCGACATGCTGCGGTGCGGAATTCTGTCCGCAGCATGTCCATTTTCAGTGCGGACGCCGCACTGCCGCATCCCATTGGAATGAATGGGTTGCGGCACGGGCACAATTCAATTGCGGCGGCGCCGCACTAAGCGCACTGTGGGGTCGGGTGTTTCCTGTTTCTTCACAGGAAGTGTGTCTCAGCTGACACCACTCCCGCCCCTTCGTTTGCGGTCTTGCAGAGCAGACCGCGATCCATGTATGGGCAACATTATCCCTCATCAGCAACAGGGCTATGTGTGTGTGTGCAAAGTGTGTGTGTGTGCAAAGTGTGTGTGTGTGTGTGCAAAGTGTGTGTGTGTGCAAAGTGTGTGTTTGTTGTATGTGCAATGTGTGTGGCTTTGTGTGCAGTGTGCGGCTTTGTGTGCAGTGTGTGCGGCTTTATATGCAGTGTGTGTGCAATGTGTGCGGCTTTGTGTGCAGTGTGTGTGTGTGCGGCTTTGTGTGCAATGTGTGTGCAGCTTTGTGTGCAATGTGTGTGGCTGTGTGTGCAGAGACAGCAGCCGGGAGGATCACAGGGAGTGTAAAATAAATGTAATGTAAATAAAGATAAAGTTGGCTGTGCTTGTGATGGGGGCCTCCAGCCTCCGCCCTCCTGCCCTCACCCCTCCAGCCTCCGCCCTCCTGCCCTCACCCTTCCAGCCTCCGCCCTCCTGCCCTCACCCCTCCAGCCTCCGCCCTCCTGCCCTCACCCCTCCAGCCTCCGCCTCCTGCCCTCACCCTCCAGCCTCGCCCTCCTGCCCTCACCCTCCAGCCTCCGCCCTCCTGCCCTCACCCCTCCAGCCTCCGTCCTCCTGCCCTCACCCCTCCAGCCTTCATCCTGGTTTAAATGCCTGCCCACCATATACTGTGCTGCTAACCACTGAGCCATCATACTTTGCTAACCACTGAGCCACCGTATACAGAGCTAACCACTGAGCCACCGTATACAGTGCTAACCACTGAGCCACCGTACTGTGAGTGTATGCCCTGTGTGTGTATGCCTCCCCCCTGAAAATAGGACCGGGTGCAACGTTCGGAGCAAACCTATTAATATATTACTCTCGCCTGGCCCCTGACGGCAGCCCGCCTCCAACCCCGCCCCCAGGCCCCCCCACCCCCCCTCGGCTCCGAGAGGCGTTACAGGAAATATCTTTTTACAAAAAAAGCACTGATCAGCAATATATATAAATCCACTATCCCTAAATAATATTGCCGTTTATATTTGTTAATGTACTACTCAGGTAAAACAAACTCAGGTTTGTGCACTTTAAACCGTTTTTCCAAAAAAGTTAATACTGTGACCCAATTTTAAAAATAAAGTTAACACTTTGTTATATACACTTGAGTTTCTGTGTGTCACTGATGAATTTGTGTTAATCTGATCTCCATGGAAACCAGGAAAAGAAGGAAGTGACCTCAGCAGAAGCAGCCACATGACCAAAAGAGGGGAGGGGGGAAACCACATGACCATCAGAGCGTATCTGCAATGGGATCCGCAATGCAGTCTGCAATAGCGTCCGCAATAGACTGCAATAGCGTCCGCAATAGACTCCGCACTGACAGCCGCAATTAACTCCGCAGCACCGCAAATAGTGTGCAAGAGGCCTAAGGCTTGTTTTAGGGATTTGAACATGTGCTTAATTGCTATGTCTATGTTTACCCTAACCTTTCAACCTCTGTAAGAGGTCATGTATAAATATCTTGCATGTACATTAATGTATACGGGTCTCTGCGCAGACACTATTGATTGCAAATAGATGAGACTTACATCTCATTGGCACAGTTGTGTTGGTTAAATTGTATCCTCTATATGCCATATGCTTGCTATATGCACGGAGCACTTTACAACTCCCCTTCCTCTGTTCCTTGTTCTTTGTCACCAAATAAAATACTTTATACTTTTGCAAAACTAAAGCCTATACTCCTTTGCTATGATCTAAATGTTTAGTGGAGTAGCTTTGGAAGTATGACCCCTTATTTTAGTGTGTTATACTTCCTACTTTTGGAAATTTACATTATAATCATTATTGACCAGATAGGAGAAAATATAGGAGATAGATTAGGGGCCCTTATTAAACGTGAGAGTTATTGGATTTATAAAATGGGGACCCTGAGTCCGGGAGGGACATAATCTGACCCTTGACAATGTGGCAAAACATTAATAGACAGTAATTATGATCTATCGGCATAAATGGAGATAAGAACGGGTAAACGAATAGTGTAAATGTTCATAATCATATATTAATATTTATTTTTATTGTTATAAGTGTATTTTAGAAGAAAAAAAAAAGTTTTTAACATATATATACACACAATATTAATAAAAATAATTTTTTGTATGATTTTAAATGGGTGTTTAACGTTGTTGATATATGTATATTAAGTACAGTGATTTACATAAGTAGCCACTACAGCTCATGAGTAGTAAGTATTTCACAATGAGTGGCCCCGCAAGTGATAGGAATAGGAGCAATGTCAGAGACAGAATTTTTTTTTTTGGAATTAGTTTGTCAATTGTTGGAAGTTTTGATCAGCATATCCTTTAATCTGCAGATTCTGATAAGATTGCAGTGAACAAGGTACCTTTTATAGTGTGTGCATATATGTGTGTGTGTGTGTGTGTGTGTGAGATATATATATATATATATAATATACTAGATAAAAACTCTCTGCAGCACTCAGCTACTACCAGTGGTGTACATATGCTAACAAGCTAAATATATATGAGAAAAAATTTAAAAACTTACGTTTTTTCAAAAAACTCAAAATTCTTATATTGGCCAATGTGTGTACTAAGAACTTCAGATTTAAAAAAAAAATATAAGAATTTTGAGTTTTTTGAAAAAACGTAAGTTTTTAAATTTTTTCTCATATATATTTAGCTTGTTAGCATATGTACACCACTGGTAGTAGCTGAGTGCTGCAGAGAGTTTTTATCTAGTATTTTGATCCAGCGTCCCTGCTGGCACCAGTTCACATTGTCTGTGAGTGCTGTGCAGTTTTTTTCTCTTTTTTTTTTTCTCATATACCGTATATACTCGTGTATAAGCCGAGTTTTTCAGCCCAAAAATTTGGCTGAAAAGTCCCCCCCTCGGCTTATACACGGGTCATACGGTATGCTGTGGGGGGGGGGGCTGTGACCGGGGGCTGGAGGAGGCAGGAGGGGGCCGCGGTGACCGCAGGCGGTCACGTGGGGCCGCCTCATTAGTGCAATGAATATGCACGGCATCCTCCCGTCCATCAGCGGCGGGGGGATGCCGTGCATATTGCACTACACAGCCCCCCTCCTTAATATGGGTCCCCCAGTAGTAATAAACAGCCCCCCCTCCTTATCATGTCCCCTCCAGGCTGCAGCAGCTGTCAAAATAACAAACACTTTATACATCACCTTCCGGCGCAGCTCCTCCGCTCCTCCGGTCCTCCGCTCCTCCGCTCGCCGGCTTCTTCTTCCTTGTTGTGCCGGTGTCATGTGACCGGGCGCAGGAGATGACGTCATTTCCTGCGCACGGTCACAGAAGCCGGCACAACAAGGAAGAAGAAGCCGGCGAGCGGAGGACCGGAGGAGCGGAGGAGCTGCGCCGGAAGGTGATGTATAAAGTGTTTGTTATTTTGACAGCTGCCGCAGCCTGGGGGGAACATGATAAGGAGGGGGGCTGCTTATTACTACTGGGGCTGCTGGATACTACACTGGGGCTGTATACTACCACTGGGGCTGTATACTACCACGGGGGCTGCTGGATACTACACTGGGGCTGTATACTACCACTGGGGCTGCTGGATACTACACTGGGGCTGTATACTACCTAATACCCACATGGGGCTGTATATACCTCTGGGGCTGCTGTATACTACCACTGGGGCTGTATATACCTCTGGGGCTGCTGGATACTACACTGGGGCTGTATATACCTGTGGGGCTGCTGTATACTACCACTGGGGCTGTATATACCTGTGGGGCTGCTGTATACTACCACCGGGGCTGTATATACCTGTGGGGCTGCTGTATACTACACTGGGGCTGTATATACCTGTGGGGCTGCTGTATACTACACTGGGGCTGTATATACCTCTGGGGCTGCTGTATACTACCACTGGGGCTGTATATACCTGTGGGGCTGCTGTATACTACACTGGGGCTGTATATACCTGTGGGGCTGCTTTATACTACACTGGGGCTGCTGTATACTACCACTGGGGCTGTATATACCTCTGGGGCTGCTGTATACTACCACTGGGGCTGTATATACCTCTGGGGCTGCTGTATACTACCACTGGGGCTGTATATACCTGTGGGGCTGCTGTATACTACCACTGGGGCTTTATATACCTCTGGGGCTGCTGTATACTACCACTGGGGCTGTATATATCTCTGGGGCTGCTGTATACTACCACTGGGGCTGTATATACTTCTGGGGCTGCTGTATACTACCACTGGGGTTGTATATACCTCTGGGGCTGCTGGATGCTACCACTGGGGCTGTATATACCTCTGGGGCTGCTGTATACTACCACTGGGGCTGTATACTACCTCTGGGGCTGCTGTATACTACCACTGGGGTGCTGTATTACCTTTGGGGCTGCTGTATACTACCTCTGGGGATGCTGTATACTACCACGGGGCTGTATATACCTCTGGGGATGCTGTATATTACCACTGGGGCTGTATATACCTCTGGGGCTGCTGTATACTAACTACTGGAGCTGCTGCTGTATATACCACTGGGGCTGCTGCTGTATACTACCACTGGGGAGGCTGCTGTATGCTACCATTGGGGGGCCTGTATACCACACTGCTGGGGGCTGTATACCTGTGCTGGAGTCCACCCTCGGCTTATACACGAGTCAATAGGTTTTCCCAGGTTTTGGGGGCAAATGTAGGGGGGTCGGCTTATACACGGGTCGGCTTATACACGAGTATATACGGTGTATATAATATATATTTTTTTTTTTTTTTTTTTTTTTTGTGGGCATAGCATGATAAATGGAGATAAGTACGTGGGCATTGATATATCTATAAGCACTAGGAAAGGCTCTAGTATTAGGATAAGGTTTAACGAGCCTTCCGCTCATTAACCAATTGAACAACTTTGGTAGCCATAAAAGGGTTGTGGAACCCGCCCCCCCTCACCACCTGAGGAAGATAGAGAATCTATCGAAACATGTTGTGGAGTAGCAGGGGAGTCTGAATAAAGGTCTGTTGAAAAACCATCCCAGTGCCTGCTGCCTTTGTGCCTGAGCACCTCCAATTAGACCGCTTAGTTTGTTCACCTTCAGAGTATTTAAAGAGACACTGTCAGGTAATTTTTCAGTATGATACTAATATTACCCTGGAATACGGCCTGGGCAGACCTTTTAAAAACATGTAAAATCATTATTCTACCCTATGTAGCTTCCATGTTATCAACATCTTCACACCCTGCAGAGAGCTGCTGCATTAGTCCTGTCCCATTATAAGCTGAGGCTACTTTCACATAACGATTTTGTCAAATCCGATGCTGTCCGATATAAATCGGACAGCATCGGATCTAAACTGATCCCTGCAATCGGATGCCAAATAGGCATCCGATCCGACATTCTGCAGGATCAGTTTGCCGACTCCTCCTGTCACCTGTCACAGCTGTTCTCCCCTGTGTGTCCCCCTCATCTCCCCTGTGTGTCCCCCTCATCACCCCTGGAGCTCCCCCCTCTTCTCCCTTCTGTTTCCCCCTCTTTTTCCCCCTCTTCACCCCTGTGTCCCCCCCTCATGTCTCCCAGTACTCCCCCCTCCTTTCCCCTCTCCTCCAGAATATAAAATAAAAAATTTTTATTCTCGCCTATCCACGAGTCCAGCGGCCCTTCCAGCTATCTTCTTCTGATGCTAGGACCTCTCGTGATGTCAGTCACATGACCGGTTACCACAAAGTCTACTGCTTCAGTTTTTCTAATGGTAATTTGCATATACTCCAGAATGTCATAAAGAGTGATCAGCTTAACAGCAATTACTTGCCAAGTCAATATTTGCCTAGAAAATGAACTTTAACCCCCAACATACATTTCAACATCATTGCAGTCCTGCCTTAAAAGGAGCAGCTAACATTGTTTTAGTGATTGTTCGCCAGCCCTGTCCTCATCAACACCCACACCTGTGTTAATGGAACAATCAGTCACGATTAAGTAAGAATGACACCACTGGACACTTTAAAAGGAGGCTGGTGCTTGGTATCATTGTTTCTCTTAAGTTAACCATGGTTATCTCTAAAGAAACTCGTGCAGCCATCATTGCACTGCACAAAAACGGCCTAACAGGGAAGAGTATCGCAGCTAGAAAGATTGCACCTCAGTCAACAATCTATCGCATCATCAAGAACTTCAAGGAGAGAGCTTCCATTGTCAAAAAGGCTCCAGGGCACCTAAGAAAGACCAGCAAGCGCCAGGACCGTATCTTAAAACTCTTTCAGCTGCGGGATCGGACTAACAGCAGTGCCGAGCTTGCTCAGGAATGGCAGCAGGCTGGTGTGAGTGCTTCTGCACGCACTGTGAGGCGGAGACTCTTTGAGCAAGGCCTGGTTTCAAGGAGGGCAGCAAAGAAGCCACTTCTCTCCAGAAAAAACATCAGGGACCGACTGATATTCTGCAAACGGTACAGGGAGTGGACTGCTGAGGACTGGGGTAAAGTCATTTTCTCTGATGAATCCCCTTTTCGATTGTTTGGGACATCTGGAAAACAGCTTATTCGGAGAAGAAGAGGTGAGCGCTACCACCAGTCTTGTCTCATGCCAACTGTAAAGCATCCTGAAACCATTCATGTGTGGGGTTGCTTCTCAGCCAAGGGTATCGGCTCACTCGCAGTCTTGCCTAAAAACACAGCCATGAATAAAGAATGGTACCAGAATGTCCTCCAAGAGCAACTTCTCCCAACCGTCCAAGAGCAGTTTGGCGCCCAACAATGCCTTTTCCAGCATGATGGAGCACCTTGCCATAAAGCAAAGGTGATAACTAAATGGCTCAGTGAACAAAACATAGAGATTTTGGGTCCATTGCCTGGAAACTCCCCAGATCTTAATCCCATTGAGAACTTGTGGTCAATCATCAAGAGACTGGTGGACAAACAAAAACCAACAAATTCTGCCAAAATGCAAGCATTGATTATGCAAGAATGGACTGCTATCAGTCAGGATTTGGTCCAGAAGTTGATTGAGAGCATGCCGGGGAGAATTGCAGAGGTCCTGAAGAAG
Source organism: Allobates femoralis (assembly GCA_033576535.1). NCBI lineage: Eukaryota > Metazoa > Chordata > Amphibia > Anura > Aromobatidae > Allobates > Allobates femoralis. Next base: position 120,035,115 of record JARQOC010000009.1, read on the forward strand.
AAGGGTCAACACTGCAAATATTGACTTGATGCATTAACTCATTCTGTCAATATAACTTTTTGGTACTCATAATATGATTATATCACATACAGAAATATAATTGCAAACATCAGACAAACACAAATAAAAACCAGAGGTCAGCAGATCATGTAAAAATATCATTTTGGTGTCATTCTCAAAACTTTTGGCCATGACTGTATATACAACACTGCTAAAGTGATATTAAATAAAGGGATGATTAAAAATAAATTAATTCTCACCTGTCCTGTGACAGTGTCACGCGCTGAATACAAAGCTTAAGAACCGCGCATGATGTCACTGGGAGGGGCGGGGAAACCCGATCACATCATGCAAGGTCCTTGAATGGCCGGGAGAGCTGTAGTCGGCATGGGACACTCGTGGTCGCCGGAGGGTGAGGATTTATTATTTTTTATTTTTAATCATCCCTTTATTTAATATCACTTTAGCAGATACACTGCTAAAGTGATATTACACAGCGCTGATAGCGGGTTCGGCTCCCCGCTGCTCTTTCTGTGTCCGGATACTAAGCTTGAACAATGTTTGGGTAGGAATGGGGGTGTTTACCGTATATACTCTGTGTATAAGCCGACCCCCCCCTACTTTTGCCCCCAAAATCTGGGAAAACCTATTGACTCGTGTATAAGCCGAGGGTGGACCCCAGCACAGGTATACAGCCCCCAGCAGTGTGGTATACAGGCCCCCCAGTGGTATACAGGCCTCCCCAGTGGTAGTATACAGCCCCCAGCAGTGTGGTATACAGCAGCCTCCCCAGTGGTATATACAGGCCCCAGCAGTGTTACAGCAGCCTTCCCAGTGGTATATACAGCAGCAGCCCCAGAGGTATATACAGCAGCCCCAGTGGTAGTATACAGCAGCCCCAGAGGTATATACAGCAGCAGCCCCAGTGGTAGTATACAGCAGCCCCAGAGGTATATACAGCAGCAGCCCCAGTGGTAGTATACAGCAGCAGCCCCAGTGGTAGTATACAGCAGCCCCTGAGGTATATACAGCAGCAGCCCCAGTGTTAGTATACAGAAGCCCCAGAGGTATATACAGCAGCCCCAGTGGTATATACAGCAGCAGCCCCAGTGGTAGTATACAGAAGCCCCAGAGGTATATACAGCAGCCCCAGTGGTAGTATACAGCAGCCCAGAGGTATATACTGCAGCCCCAGTGGTAGTAAACACGCAGCCCCAGAGGTATATACAGCAGCCCCAGTGGTAGTATACACACAGCCCCAGAGGTATACAGCCCCCCCCCCCCATCAGTATCCAGGGCCCCCCCCCTTGCTCCGCAAACCTGTAAAGTAAAATCATTATACTCATCACTGTCCTGTCCCCACCGCTGCCGACATCGCGATTGCCTGCACCAACAGGAAGCCGAAAGAAGACGGATGAAGCTGGAGGAGCGCGATGTCAGCAGCGGCGGGGACGGCGGTGACAGAACAGTGATGAGTATAATGATTTTACTTTACAGGTTTGCGGAGCAAGGGGGGGTGGCCCTGGATACTGATGGGGGGGGCGGGCGGGCGGCCCCATGTTGGTTGTTATACTCGCGTATAAGCCGAGGAGGGACTTTTCAGCCCAATTTTTGGGCTGAAAAACTCGGCTTATACGCGAGTATATACGGTATATTGTGGAGACTGTTCCTCCCTACGGTGTTTGATGCATGTAACTTTCCCCTGTATCATGGCTGTACATATATCTGCCTGGTAATACCCTAATATATGCCCACACCCGTTCTACTGCTACTTAGTGTATTTCTACCAGAAAAAAAAAAAATCGTATGCTTACCATCCTAGTTTCGCTATTTAAGGTTGTATCTATGCACTTTATAATCATTGTGGATACTCTCCATATTTTTCCTTAGAACCAAGATTGCTATTATATTTGCATGATACTGGAGCACAAACCTTTTTATATACTTTTTTTGGGGGGGTTTTATGCCTGACCACTGTTCCTTTGAATATATGTTGTGTGTTTTGTCATGAATACATTTTTTGTACTTCATTTTTTACATGAAAACCGCTCTGCTTGCCTCCATTTTTTTTATTGTTTTTAAATTTCCATCATGGTACCCTGTGTTTTTTTTTTTTTTCTATTCTCCTTGTACAAATTCCACAGACACATGGCACATATGAGATATATACACCACTGTTCAAAAGTTTGGGGTCATTTAGAAATGTTCCTATTTTTGATAGAAAAGCACTTTTTTTTTTTTTTTTTTCTTCAATGAAGCTAACATTAAATGAATCAGAAATACACTCTTCACATTGTTAATGTGGTAATTGACTATTCTAGCTGCAGACATCTGGTTTTTAATGCAATATCTACATAGGTGTATAGAGGCCCATTTCCAACAACCACCACTCCAGTGTTTTAATGGTACATTGTGTTTGCTAACTCTGTAAGAAGGCTCATGGATGTTTAGAAAACCCTTGTACAAGTATGTTAGCACAGCTGAAAATGGTTTGGCTGATTAGAGAAGCTATAAAATTGACCTTCATTTGAGCTAGTTGAGAATCTGGAGAATTACATTTGTCTTTGAAACTCTCAAAATGGCCAGAGAAAGAACTTTTATGTGAAACTCGACAGTCTTTTCTTGTTCTTAGAAATGAAGGGTATTCCATGGAAGAGGTTGCCAAGAAACTGAAGATTTCCTACAATGGTGTGTACTACTCCCTTCAGAGGAGAGCCCAAACAGGCTCTAACCAGAGTAAAAAGAGAAGTGGGAGGCCCCGCTGCACAACTGAGCAACAAGACAAGTACATTAGAATCTCTAGTTTGAGAAATTGATGCCACACAGCTCCTCAACTGGCAACTTCATTAAATAGTACCCCCAAAACGCCAGTGTCAATGTCTATAGTGAAGAGGTGACTCCGGAATGCTGGCCTTCAGGGCAGAGTGGCAAAGAAAAATCCATATCTGAAACTGGCTAATATATGGAAACGATAATATGGGCAAATGAACACAGACATTGGACAGAGGAAGATTGGAAAAATGTTTTATGGACAGATGAATCAAAGTTTGAGGTGTTTGGATCACACGGAAGAACATTTGTGAGACGCAGAACAACTGAAAAGATGCTGGAAGAGTGCTTGACACCATCTGTCAATAATTGTGGATGTAATATGATGGTCTGGAGTTGCTTTGGTGCTGGTAAAGTGGGAGATTTGTTTCAATTAAAATGGATTTTGTACAAAGAAGGTTATCGCTCCATTTTGCAACTCTATGCCATACCCCGTGGACAGTGCTTGATTGGAGCCAATTTAATAATACAACGGGACAATGACCCAAAGCACACCTCCAAATTATGCATGAACTATTAAGGGAAGAAACAGGCAGCTGGTATTCTATCTGTAATGGAGTGGACAGCACAGTCACCAGATCTCAATCCCATTGAGCTGTTGTGGGAGCAGCTTGACCATATGGTATGCAAAACATGCCCATCAAGACAATCCAACTTGTGGGAGGGGCTTCAGGAAGCATGGGGTGAAATTTGTCAAGATTACCTCAGCAAATTAACAGCTAGAATGCCAAAGGTCTGCAATGCTGTAATTGCTGCAAAGGGAGCATTCTTTGACAAAAGCAAAGTTTGAAGGAAAAAATTATTATTTCAAATAAAAATCATTATTTCTAACCTTGTCAATATCTGGACTATATTTTCTATTCATTTTGCAACTCTTGATAAAAGCATGAGTTTTCATGGAAAACAGGATCATTCCACTGGCTGTTACTCGCCCATTTCTGAAATTTCATTAGACTCAGCAAGTGACTATCTGGTTCACCATACACCTGAGCCAAGGCAGCAAAAAACACGTCCACTGACCACAGATATGGAGAGTCAAGAGTGAGAAGACCCAAGTCTGGGAGTCCCCCTTGAGAATGGTGGTTATAATAACGACACGCTGTTCCTCACTCCGATATGAACTAGGGCAAAGCCTGAAACACAGCTTACAGGCTTCTCTAAACACCAAGAATTTGTCTCTTCCCCCAGAAAATTTGTCAGGAAGAGATATCTTGGTTTCTGGCACTGCCTGGGTGTGAGACTAGGGCCAAGTGAGCAAAACTTGTAGCTGCTTCACAACCTGAGTACACAGACCAGTAACCTTATCAAAGATGGTCCTCATCAGGCGAGCAAAGGCATCAGCTGCAGCAGCCTGAGTCATAAAAGATGATCAACCAAGTTTATTAGAGGACTGAGGTGGACTGCAAAGCCAAGACAGGTTATTAAACTTGGGGTTATTTTGATTGGAAAAACAAAGGCTTAGGGGTGATCTATTATATAATCGCGAATCGCAAAAGCGCCCCTCTCGGCGCTACTTCCGGCGTAATCATGTGGATACGCGCGAAGCATTGGCCGCGAAGCGGCCATTGCGAGCCGTTTTAACTCGACTCGCAATGGCCGCCAATGCCGCCTCTGCTCCCCGCTACCCACAGACCACCTCCGACTATGGAGCTGCCCCCTGTGCCTCCCCCCCAGCCCCCATCCACAGCCCAGCAACGCTCCCCAGACCCGCACCGCACACCCCCAACGCCGCACACACCCCCCCTCACTGCCCGCACACCTCCGCCGCCAGCCCCCATCCACAGTCTAGCACAGCCCCCCCCCGCAATGTCCGCACAGCACCCCCCCCCAATGTCCGCACAGCACCCCCCCAATGTCCGCACAGCCCTCCCCCCCAATGTCCGCACAGCCCCTCCCCCCAATGTCCGCACAGCCCCTCCCCCCCCAATGTCCGCACAGCCCCTCCCCCCAATGTCCGCACAGCCCCTCCCCCCCAATGTCTGCACAGCCCCCCAATGTCCGCACAGCCCCCCCGCCAATGTCCGCACAGCCCCCCCCGCCAATGTCCGCACAGCCCTCCCCCGTCCATTATGTCCGCACGCACACCCCCCATAGTCCGACACTCCCCCCTCCATTATGTCCGCACACTCCCCCCTCCATTATGTCCGCACACCTCCCCCCTCCATTATGTCCGCACACCCCCCTCTTCCATATGTCCGCACACCCCCTCCTTACATCCGCACACCCCCTCCTTACATATGTCCGCACACCCCCCCCCTTCCCGACGCCGTAGATCACTTACCTGTCTTCCTGACATCTGCTTCCTCAGGTCCACGTCCACTCCTCCCTCCGGCCCAGGCATCCTGTTCCTTCAGCCCGCCTAACGACTCTTCCATCCGGCGCTCTTCTCTCTTCCTCCACCGAGCTCCGGCTCGCAGTCTCCATTCTGCTCCGCTGAAAGGCCTCATTGACTTGCATCGCGGATAATCCTGGACGCTGATTGGTCGCTTTTTCCCATAGACAAACATGCCCATGTTTCTCTATGGGAAGACGCGACCAATCAGCGTCCAGGATTATCCGCCATGTATCTCTATGAGGGGTTGGAGCGGACCTGAAGGAGAACTGTGTCTGCTCACTTAAAATAACAAATAATTAATTAATTTAATAATAAAAATATTTAAAAAATAATAAAAAAATAATTAACAAATAATAAAAAAAATAAATAAAAAATAATAAAAAAATAAATACATAATAATAAAAAAAAATATAATATGCTAAGAATATGAGCCCTTTGAGCGGACCTGAAGGAGAACTGTGTCTCAGGCTCAGGCTCACTTAAAATAACAAATAATAAATTAATTTAATAATAAAAAAATAATAAATAATAAAAAAATAAATAAAAAATTATACATAATAACATAAAAAATAAGAATAAAACAAAAAAAATGCTAATAATGATATTACTGCTAATAATAATGCTATTAATGCTAATAATAATGCTATTAATGCTAATAATTATGCTATTAATGCTAATAATTATGGTATTAATGGTAATAATAATGCTATTAATGCAAATAATATTGCTATTAATTCTATTATTAATGCTATTAATGCTAATAATTATGCTATTAATGCTATTAATTGAATTATTAATGCTATTAATGCTATTAATTGTATTATTAATGCTATTAATGCTATTACTAATGCTATTAATGCTATTAATTGTATTATTAATGCTATTAATAATGCTATTAATAATGTTATTAATGCTATTAATAATACTATTAATGCTATTAATGCTAATATTAATGCTATTAATGCTAATAATTATGCTATTAATGCTATTAATTGTATTATTAATGCTATTAATAATGCTATTAATGCTATTAATAATGCTATTAATTGTATTATTAATGCTATTAATGCTATTAATAATGCTATTAATGCTAATAATTATGCTATTAATGCTATTAATTGTATTATTAATGCTATTAATAATGCTATTAATGCTATTAATAATGCTATTAATGCTATTAATTGTATTATTAATGCTATTAATGCTATTAATAATGCTATTAATGCTAATAATTATGCTATTAATTGTATTATTAATGCTATTAATAATGCTATTAATGCTATTAATAATGCTATTAATGCTATTAATAATGCTATTAATGCTATTAATTATATTAATGCTATTAATGCTATTAATACTGCTATTAATGCTCTTAATACTGCTAATAATGCTATTAATACTGCTATTACTGCTAATAATAATGCTATTGCTAATATTATTGCTATTGATGATGCGATTATTATTTAAAAATCTTTACAAAAACAATAAACATATTCTAGACACCCGATGCATTTGCATCGGGCTCACAGCTAGTCTTATTATAATTTACAAATATGAGGGGACAGTACAGAGACCTAATAATCTTCTTATACTTGTAGAAGCACTGCGATGGGTGTGGCCTGCGCACCCTCATACGCCTATTTATTTCTAGGTTACTGGGAATGGAAGATCTTTGGCAATGAGGGCGAGCATGGCTGCGCCCATGCGCAGAGCTTTAAACCGGAATGGTTTCCACGGTCCGCTCTGCTGCTTTAACCAATGTACTTCATAAGGGTTGTTTCCACCATCAGATCATTTATTCAGCCATAACCAACACGTTTCAGTGCTGTCCCAGCACCTTCCTCAGGGTATATCCAATATACCCTGAGGAAGGTGCTTGGACAGCACTGAAACGCGTTGGTTATGGCTGAATAAATGATCTGATGGTGGAAACAACCCTTGTGAAGTACATTGATTAAAGCAGCAGCGCGGACCGTGGAAACCATTCCTGTTTTAAAGCTCCTGTTTTTCCCGCGGTTTTGGTGTGACAGTGAGGTTCTGCAGCAGCTGCTAAAGCGCTTAAACTGGTTGTGGGTTTCACAACCTGAGAAGGTGAGTGGACCCCTATATAATCCACGTACAAACAAAAGTGTCTTTTTGATAAGGCACAATCTGCGCCTCTTGTGTCTCCTTTTTTATCTATAGTCATGCGCAGTGCTGGCTCAAATACATCAATGACGTCCTAATTGTGTGGCAGGGCTTGGTGGATCTTTTTGGGGCATTTATGGGGCAGCGCAATCGCAATGCCTACAATATTAAGTTGACACATAAGATTGGTATAGATAAAATCGACTTCCTTGATGTAAAGGTTGCAATTGATGAGCATCAGGTAGTGCAGACTGATGTTTTTGGAAAAACTACGTCAGTAAATGCGCTCCTACATGCGACATCTGCTCACCATCCGTGCCATCCCGATCGGCCAGTTTCTAAGAATGAAACGCATCTATTCTACAGATGACAGATTTGAACAGCAAGCAAATGACCTGAAACTGCTTTAGAGATCGGGGATACAGTAATGGATCGATAAGAGGTGGGTATTTGAGGGCCAAAAATACATTGAGGAATAAGCTGCTGAGATATGTCCTGAAAACAGGAGACAGTGGGTGCGTGTTATTAGTACTTTCAACCAGGAATGGGTAACTATGAGAAATATCCTGTCTAGACATTTGTCTATTCTTAAGACTGCCCTCATTCTTGGTAGCGCTCTTCCTGAGGCCCCTCTTATGACAGCTAGGCGGGCACGCAACTTTAAAGATTTCCTGGTAAGAAGTAAATTTGTGGTACGAGTTCAAAATCCGTTTGGGTCAAGAGGGCCCACCCCTGGTTGTTACACCTGCAGTCACTGTGTCGTATGTGCAAATGGTGTAATACCTTCCACTCATCCGATGGAAAACGCACCTTTGACATCCGTCAAAGGATTGTGGCTTCACACATGTCATTTATTATGCGGTTTGTGAGTGCACACTGATTTATGTGAGCCTCACTTTCTAGGAGCTTTCGGGTGAGGGTTAGGGAACACATGCGGGACATTGATGCAGTGAGAACAGTGACTGATGTCACTCCTTTAAAGACAATCCCACCTCACTTTAAAGATAAATATGGTTGTGATGCTAGGGGTGTGAGAATACATTGCCACCCTGATTTTATCAATCCAATCTGAAGAGGATACTCGTGCAATGCGAGACTTTGTGGATTGCGTCCCTTGATATTTTTACCCCTCATGGGCTCAATGAGTCCTTATCCTTTTGTGCCATATTTGTAATTTGATCGGTAACAGTCATTGACCTGTATACTTTCTTTTTTCCCTATCCTCTTCTGAGGTTTTGATTTTTAACTATTTTTTTTCCCTTTTGAATTATTTTATAGGGATAATGTATTTTATATGGACCCTTAAGTTGATACCCTACATGTGCCCATTATGGATCATCTCATCTGCTGCACCATATAATATTGTGATATCTGTATTGTGGGGCCCGGATTTCTTGAAAGTGGTGTTTTATTATATATTTTGATTATGTTCCTATGCCCCTCTGAAGGTACTCCCAAACTGGGCATTGTGGTGTTAAATGCATGACCTGAAGTTCCTGCAGCGGCCCTACCATTGGCAGGGAAGCATCCGGCTCACCCGATGCAGCGTGCACAATCTGTAGCGTCATTTCGGGGATCTGCGCGGGAGCCATAATGACGAGTCCTCGCTCCCGTGCATGCGCAGAATCTCCTGCACGCTGAAATTGGCAGGAAGTAAGCGCAGCGACACCGGGCATGTGCATCGCGATGATGTCAGGTGTGAGTGTAAACTCAGCGCTGATTGTGACGCTGGTAATTGAGGGCATGATATGAAAAGGGCAATATTTGGGCTACACAGTGTAACGGAACTTACATTTTCCCTGAAGAAACCTGTACTCACACAGGTGAAACGTATGTTGGACAGTTTCGTGTCCTCTCTTTATCCAGATAGTTGGTTCCTGTTAACCCCTCTACACTTCATCTATTGGTATGTCCCATTAAGTATATGATGCTTTGCTTGAAATGGATCTCTGTACTTAAATTGGACTTTGCACATAAAAATTCAGAAGTTTGCACTTGCACTTTTGAGATCGCAAGCTCTGCATTCATATTTATTAAATGGTCTATACCTTGCACTATCTAATTTAGGGATTCTGATGTCATATTTGTGCAATTTTTGCTTCAATAGGTTAGACTATTTTTTTCATATCCCAAATTTGTTGTGCTTTTTTTTATACATGTGTGTGGACCCTTGCATGGGTAAATATATTGTCATACCATGTAGATTTATTGATGTATGTGTATATTTTATGAGTTTGAGCCCCCATTCTGAACAAGGTTATATTTTCTTCTCTCACAACCTCCATCTTGCTTTTGCTCCATCTCTTTCTTGCTGATCTCATCAGCTGAGATGTGACTATCACTCTTTGAATCGCACTGTCATTCGCTGACAGCGCGATTTAAAGTGCCGCAGCGGGTATCGCACCGTTCCCTGCTGTGATCGAAGATCCCCTTGTGCTACCTGGAGAGTTCGGGGTCCTGTGGTGACCCCAGAAGCTCTCAGGGTTCAGTTCCTTTGGGTGGCTGAAAAGCGCCAGCATCCACAAAGAGTCCTCATTTGTGCTATGTCCCTATGTGCTGCAGTTCATTGGGACATAGCACAAGTGATCGGACTGTGCAGCACCATGGCCATCTAGGGTATGTGTAAAATAAAGAAAAAATTAAAAATAGCCTTTAAAAATATGAAAGAAAAAAAAGAAGTTTAAATCACCCCCCCCCCCTTTTGCCCTATTCAAGATAAAAGTATTAAAAAATTCATACATTTGGTGTCTCCACATTCAGAAATGCCCGATCTAACAAAATTAAAATCAATTCATAAGATCTGTAAACTGCGTAACGGTAAAAAAAAAGTCCCAAACGCTAAAATTATGGGTTTTTTTGGTCACCACAACATTGCAATAAAATACAATAACAGGCAATCAAAACAGTGCCTCTACACAAAAATGGTATCATTAGAAACATCAGCTCAAGATGTAAGAAAGTAGTCATCACACATCCCCAGATCCCGAAAAATAAGAACGTTATGGGTCGTGGAACATAGTGACAAAGCGCAATTCTTTTTTTTTTTTTCTTCTTCAAACTTCTGAATTTTTTTCACCTGTTAGATAACAGTAAAAGTATACATGTTTGGTATCTACAAACTCGTACTGACCCAAGGCATCATACCAACACATTAGTTTTACCATTTAGTGAACATGGTGAATAAAAAAAACCAAAAAACAAATGTGTAACTGCACTCTTTTTTGCAATTTCACTGCAATTTTTTTTTTCCCATTTTCATGTACACTATATGGTAAACTAAATTATTTCTTCTGAAAGTACAACTTGTAAAAAACAAGCCTCATATGTCTATTGACAGAAAAATAAAAAAGTTATGGCTTTTGGATGAAGGGGAGGGAAAAACGAAAACTGAAAAAATGGACAATTGCCAAGGGGTTAAAGTCAAAACAGGCTGGCGGGTGAAGGGGTTGAAATCTAGAAAGTTTTTTACTCTTTTTAATTGCATATTATTACATAACCTTTGTGTATTATTAATGTTGTCCCACAGTGTACTGTTTGTATTAATGCCTTTAGTTTTTCTTTCCTCTTGGGCTGCTTTCACATCACGTTTTTTTTTTCTGTCCGTGGGATCCTACTTTTTGTACGATCCTACGGACAGCATTGGAGGTGATCTCCAGATGCTATTTCTGTGTCCGGGTCTGTGATTGTCACGGACTCCGACACAGAAAGCCCAATTGATCGGGTTGCCAGGCAACGGCAGGTGCTTAAGCCCCAGGAGCGAGACAGCGCTCGATACTGCTGGAGAGGTGAGCATAATATTTTTTTTATTTTTAACCCTTCATTTACTTCAATTTCACTTTCGCGATGTATGTATATACATTGCGAAAGTGAAATTGAAGGGGAGCAGAGCGGTTTTAGTGTACTGAGCATGCTCAGTACACTAAAATCGGGTCCGAGAAACGATCCGATGTTTTCTCGGACCTGTTCTCCATAGGCCCCCATGTTAATTGCCGCGGATCGGTTCAGATCTGATTCGGTCCAATTTGGTCCGCTGAACCCAAAATTGGAGCAGTCTCCGATTTTGGGCACAGGAAAAAATCGGACAGAATTGAATCCCACACAAATCGGATGGCAAGTAGGCCAAATCCGATCCGTCGTCCATAGGGATACATGGGGGCTGAATCGGATCCGTGGCTGTCCATTTTACAATGGACAGCCATGGATCCTCCGAAATCGTGATGTGAAAGCACTCTGACCCATGTTACCAGGTCAGTTAGTGTTCCCTAAGTAGATAACAAATACTGCCAAATGGGAAATGGTTGAATATTTTCTTTAAAAATGTGCATGATAAAGATTTTGCTTACTAACCGTATCATCTTGTACCATAGGTTCCCTGTAAATTGTCATCTGATATACAATTCTAAATGGATCCTGAAGTATGGAAATGGCAGTAAATGGCTTTAAAATAATGAATAGTCAAAACAGAATATTTGTTTCAAAAATGCTTCAAGAAAACCATGGCAAGCATATACCTACAGAACGACTTCTTAAGAATCCAAGCAGTGAAGGATCTGTGAGGGTAGAAGATGCCATTATAAATGGCAATGCAATACCAAATCTTGCAAATGTATTAAAATCCAGTGAAAAAGGTGAAATAGTAAAATCTTGTGTCTGGCAAAGAAAAGCAAGCATGTATAAGGCCTCAGACAAATGCACTGACTTCTTGCCCATTTCAAAGGACTATAGAAAAAATGTGGCATTTCGAACTTCTGGTATGGAGTGCCAAAATGTGATAAAGTTACCTTCTGAGGTAGAAAATAAAAGAATGCCTATTTTGGTTGCTGATGTTGGCCGTACTTTTATTTCACAAAGGCAAGAAAGAAGCCCAATGCTTTATAGACAAGATAGAATGCTCAATTACAGTAAAGTAAAAAATCTAACTTTAAATCATTGCAGCAATATTAAAAGTGTGAGGCCAAATAAAGAATCCTTTTTCCAAGGTATGGAAGATATTTATTCTCGGGATACTCATGATCATCATGGAATTTCATTTACCGATTCCACAAAGCGAGCTATATTGCACAATAACCTTCAACATCATAGTGATACAGTTGACCCATGTAAAAGAATAAAGATTAATGATGAAATAACATCCGTGCACAAAGTGTGCCAGAATATGTTCGACCATCATCAAGTACCACGAATGCAAATTCCTCCTGAAAGTGATGCGCTGACTTACAGTGATTTTACCAGTTCTGTAACCTGTAAGACTACAAGAAATGGCATGCAGAAAAATAGATGGAGACACTCATCACCTAATGAAATGAAAGAAGGCCTAGCAAATTTTAAAGAAAAAGACACAACTGAAGGAAGCTCTTCACGGAGGAAATTTTTGCTTATTGACAGTCAAGGGCTGCCATACACTGTGGTTGTAGAGGAACCTCTGTCTATTGACTTAGGTAATTCAACTAGTGAGAGTCCACTCACTTGGGACACAAAATCGTCAGCCTCTAGGAAAGTATATAAATGTCCAGTGTGTTCTAGAATATTTGAGTATCTTTCCTACCTCCAGAGGCACAGCATTGCTCATTCCCAACAAAAGCCCCATGTCTGCAAGGTCTGTGGTAAAGCCTTCAAAAGAACATCACATCTTACACGTCATAAGTACACTCACTTTGGTGGGAAACCTTGTCAGTGTCAAATTTGTGAGCGCAGATTCCGTGATACTGGTGAGCTTACACGCCATCAGCAGAGTCATAATGGAGAGAAAAAAAACTAACAGGAAGTTTTGCATTAGGTTTTCCCGAACTAAACACTATTTTAGTTCACCATTTTTTACAAAAGAAAAAAAAATAGCTGATGGCTCATGAGAACACAGACGTGTGTGACAGAATTGTTATGCAATGCATGACAAAGGTATAGTACACAAAGAACAGTATCAGAAATGGCTAACTGAATCTGTACAGAGCAACAGAGTGCATTTGCTCTTGTTGATAGATCATTTTATCTTTCTGAAGGATTTTCACCATGTCAAGACTCAACCCAGTGAGGACCAATATTAGTTATATATGTGATATGATATACCGATAGGCAAATAATCTGTCTTCATTCTGTATTTGAGAGATAGGGGAAAATCCCACAAATATAACTTAGGTCTATTATTTCAGTAAATGACTTTTATGGTACCTTTACACACGGCAGTATTGTTGGGCAATTTCACTGGCAATTTGCTGGTTGCAGTGAAATCATGGACACATTGTTCCACTTGTACATGGCAACAAAATGGAACAATGTGATTTCACTGCAACCAGTGACCTGCAAGCAATATATTTCAGTGTGTAAAGGTACCCTTAGCGGCATTAGCTCCCATTTAGAAGAAAGTCATAATATAAAATTCAACTTTCTCTTTTATGTAAACTACTGGTGTGTGAATGTATTCTACATAACATCAGTGGTGTTGTAAAAAGCTAAAAGGGCAACGGAAGCAATGGTGGGAGTAACATATTTGGGACCATTAATTAGGTAGAGTTAAAAGTGGTTACAAAGCAATTACAATCAAGGACCAGGCAGGTCTGAATAACAGACTGTCCATTGACTGCAAGGGCTAATATGTTATGGAACAGAAGGGCAATTAAAAGCTTGCCAGAGGTTCTGAACATTTTGCTACTTTGCTAAAAACAAACAAAGACTTAAACTAATAATTATAAATAAATAAAACTGGATACTGGATATGTTGTCACCTCCGAACAGCACCTTACACACACAGGCTCCATTGGGCCAAAGCATAACTTTTATTGAAAATAAACTTACAACTTAAAAGTTTGACACAATCAGAGCAAACTTAGATTAGATGTAGATTTACATTAATAAAACTCACTATGTATTACAGCAGAAATGAAGTTATGAATGAGATTTTAATATACCTCATTTACATGTTGTTGGGTAAATAAGCAATATAAATTTATCAGCTCTGTGAATTTAAATCAATTTACTGTTAATGTTTGCTGCGGATTTTACTGCATTTTAATGCTGTGGATTTTTCCTCTGGAAATTCAGATGTTGATGCTCCGGCTTCCCATAAAGAATTGTTCCACTACTAATATAACTCCCTTTCTTTTGTCCTAACACTTTCCTAATATATTTCTGCTATTTAACCTGCTCCTGTAAGCTTATCTCTCTGCACCTCATAAATATCTTTTATTGTTCTAGCCTTGATCTTTCGGGGTGCAGACCAGAATTAAAAAAACTGAGCATGGCTCATTGCTGACTGGGGCTAAGAGGATAATGAACTGTGATCTGGGTATGCATGCCCATACTGCTGTCACTTAGAGAGGCAGCCCTGTGCCCACTAGTGATGTGTCCTGCTCATGGTAGTATGGAGCTGCAGGACCGTGAGGTAGCCAGCTGGGTGACAGTTAGAAGGCGGGGTAGAGGGAAGGGTGCCAGGGAGGCTAGCCCTGATCTGGCACACCCCAATAAATTTGCTATGTTGGCAGATGAGGGGGGTATGAGTTCAGGGATAGCACTGCTGCAGCAGGGCATGACCTATGAAAGCCAGAGGAGTGTCTGCTCCAGTAAGGGGGAAAACAGGAGAGAAGGGCAGGCCAGACAGGTGCTGGTAGTGGGGGACTCAATTATTAGGGGAATGGATAGGGCAATCTGTCACAAAGACAGGGATCGTCGAACAGTGTGCTGCCTACCTGGCGCTCAAGTCCGGCACATCGCTGATCGGGTTGACAGATTACTGGGAGGGGCTGGTGAGGACCCAGCAGTCATGGTGCACATTGGCACAAATGACAAAGTTAGAGGTAGGTGGAAGGTCCTTAAAGATGATTTCAGGGAATTAGGCTGCAAGCTTAAGGCAAGGACCTCCAAGGTAGTATTCTCTGAAATACTGCCTGTACCACGTGCCACACCAAAGAGGCAAAGGGAGTTTAGGGAGATAAATAAGTGGCTCAGGAATTGGTGTAGGAAGGAGGGGTTTGGGTTCCTGGAGAACTGGGCCGACTTCTCTGTTGGCTACAGGTTCTATGCTAGGGACGGGCTGCACCTCAATGGGGAGGGTGCAGCTGTGCTGGGGGAGAAAATGGCTAGAAGGTTGGAGGAGTGTTTAAACTAGGGATTGGGGGGGAGGGTATTAATTGTATAGGAGGGGAAGATAGTGTAAATAGTAACCTGGGCACAAGTAATAAAATTGGGGGTGGCATGGGGGGTGGGGTTAGAACAGTCAATATAGTAGGAAGGAATAGAGGTAAAGACAGATGCATAAAGTGCATGTACACTAATGCCAGAAGCCTCACCAACAAAATGGAGGAATTAGAATTGATTTTGTTGGAAAATAATTGACATGGTGGGGATTTCGGAGACTTGGCTGGATGAGAGCCATGACTGGGCTGTTAATTTACAGGGCTATTGTCTGTTCAGAAATGACCGTACAAATAGGCGAGGAGGAGGTGTATGTTTATACGTAAAATCATCCTTAAAACCCATCCTGCGTGATAATATAGGTGGATCTAATGGAAATGTAGAGTCCATGTGGGTGGAGATAAGGGGAGGGGGAAAAATAATAAATTACTGATACGGGGTTGTTATAAGTCCCCAACAATAATGGAAGTGGAGGAGAATATCCTCATAAAGCAAATAGATGAAGCAGCGACTCGGGGAGAAGTTATTATTGTGGGGGACTTCAACTACCCTGAAATACATTGGGGATCAGAAACCTGCAGTTCCAGCAAAGGTAATGCGTTTTTGAAAACTATGAGAGACAATTACCTTTCACAACTGGTTCAGGATCCAACAAGAAGGGGGGCACTGCTGGACCTAATATTAACCAACAGGCCGGACCGCATATCAAATATACGGGTTGGAGGTCACTTGGGTAATAGTGATCATAACTTAATAAGCTTTCAAGTATCCTTTACTAAGACGTGTAGTAGAGGGGCTACAAGGACACTAAACTTCAGGAAGGCAAATTTCCAACGGTTGAGAGATGATCTTAGTGCAATAAATTGGGACGATGTCCTGAGACATAAAAGTACACAACACAAATGGGAGATGTTTATTAGCATCTTGAATAGGACCTGTGCACAATATACACCCTATGGGAATAAGCATGCTAGAAATAGGAGGAAACCACTATGGCTAAATAAAGCGTTGAGGTGCAATATGTGACAAAAAGAAAGCATTTAAGGAATTAAAGCAAGTAGGTAGTGATGAGGCATTAAATAAATACAGAAAATTAAATGACATTTGTAAATAGCAAATCAAGGCAGCAAAGATTGAGACAGAGAGACTCCTTGCCAGAGAAAGTAAAAAGAATCCCAAAATATTTTTTAACTACATAAATAGTAAGAAACTAAAAATTGATGGTGTTGGCCCCTTTAAAAATAGTCTGGGTGAAATGGTGGATGAGGATGAGGAAAAAGCCAATATGCTAAATTACTTTTTTTCAACAGTATTTACACAAGAAAATCCCATGACAGACAATATGATCAGTGATAACAAAAATTCTCAATTAAATGTCACCTGCTTAACCCAAGAGGAAGTACGGCATCGTCTAAAAATCACTAAAATTGACAAATCCCCGGGCCCGGATGGGATACACCCCAGAGTGCTGCAGGAATTAAGTACTGTCATAGATAGACCATTATTTTTAATATTTAAAGATTCCATAATAACAGGGTCTGTACCACAGGACTGGCGTATAGCAAATGTGGTGCCAATATTCAAAAAGGGGACAAAAACTGAACTTGGAAATTATAGGCCAGTAAGCTTAACCTCTACTGTGGGTAAAATCCTAGAGGGTTTTCTAAGATGCTATTCTGGAGTATCTGAAGAAAAATAACCTCATGACCCATTATCAACATGGTTTTACGAGGGACCGTTCCTGTCAAACTAATCTAATAAGCTTCTATGAAGAAGTAAGTTCTGGACTGGACCAAGGAAATGCAGTGGATGTGGTGTATATGGACTTTTCAAAAGCTTTTGATACGGTGCCACACAAAAGGTTGATACATAAAATGAGGGCAATGGGGATAGGGGAAAATATGTGTAAGTGGGTTAAGAACTGGCTTAGTGATAGGAAACAAAGGGTGGTTATTAATGGAACACACTCAGAATGGGTCACAGTTAACAGTGGGGTACCACAGGGGTCAGTGTTGGGCCCGCTTCTATTTAATATATTTATTAATGACCTTGTAGGGGCATACGGAGTAGAATCTCAATATTTGCAGATGACACTAAACTCTGCAGGGTAATCAATACAGAGGAGGACAATTTTATATTACAGGAGGATTTATGTAAACTAGAAGCTTGGGCTGCTAAATGGCAAATGCGCTTTAATGGGGATAAATGTAAAGTCATGCACTTGGGCAGAGGAAACAAAAGGTATAATTATGTGCTTAATTGTAAAACACTGGGCAAAACTGTCACTGAAAAAGACCTGGGTGTATGGGTAGATGACAAACTCACATTTAGTGGCCAGTGTCAGGCAGCTGCTGCAAAGGCAAATAAAATAATGGGATGCATTAAAAGAGGCATAGATGCTCATGAGGAGAACATAATTTTACCTCTATACATGTCACTAGTGCGACCACACTTAGAATACTGTGTACAATTCTAGCTGAACTAGAGGGGGTCCAGAGAAGAGCGACAAAAGTCATTAGAGGACTAAGGGTCTGCAATACCAAGACAGGTTATTAAACTTGGGGTTATTTAGCTTGGAAAAACGAAGGCTTAGGGGTGATCTTATAATAATGTATAAATATATGAGGGGACAGTACAGAGACCTTTCTAATGATCTCTTTACTCTTAGGCCTGAGACTGGGACAAGGGGGCATCCTCTACGTCTGGAGGAAAAAAGGTTTAATCATAATCACAGACGCGGATTCTTTACTGTAAGAGCAGTGAGACTATGGAACTCTCTGCCACATGATGTTGTAATGAGTGAGTCACTACTAACATTTAAGAAGGGCCTGGATGCCTTTCTTGAAAACTATAATATCAGTTATAAATACTAGATTCTTTGATAGGGCGTTGATCCAGGGAACTAGTCTGATTGCCGTATCTGGAGTCAGGAAGGAATTTTTTCCCCCAATGTGGAGCTTAGTGTTGCCACATGGGTTTTTTTTGCCTTCCTCTGGATCAACATGTTAGGCTATGGGTTGAACTAGATGGACTTAAAGTCTTCCTTCAACCTTAAAAACTATGTTACTATGTATTATTTATTTATATAGCGCCATTAGGTTCCATGGCGCTTTACATGAGGATGAGGGAGACCAGAACAAGTACACTAAATCTAGGCGATCAGGACGTACAGGTACAGAAGGGGCAGGGACCCTGTCCACGAGGGCTCACAGTATAAGAGGATATTGAGAAAATGTTAGTTAGGAAGAGTTAGGACAAAATAATAGGAGTCGCATTAGTGGAAAACCTCTTTAAGCTGAGCATAACCATGACCTGTTTTTTTTTTTTTTTTTTTTTAAAGATAATTAGAATTCTAGTAGCTCTCACCAGATTTAGCAGAATTTGCCAAAGACTGTGGGAGTCATACACAAAAGATTAACATTGCTAGTTACTAAAACAAGCTGAATATGACAATGATCTTAGATGTATGTTGAGCTTGAGACCCACAACAGCTAAAAAATAAATGTTTAAGAGCTCGTTCATATAAGCATATAAATATCGGTCTGTGTGCTGACCCATTATAGCTAGTTTGCACATAGCCCATTTTTAAGGCATACTGAATGTCTGTGGGAAAGAAATTACAGCATGTACTACTTTGGTCCTTTTTTATGGACCAAAATAATAAATTCAATGTAACATAGTAACATAGTTTTTAAGGTTGAAGGAAGACTTTAAGTCCATCTAGTTCAACCCATACCCTAACATGTTGATCCAGAGGAAGGCAAAAAAAACCCATGTGGCAACACTAAGCTCCACATTGGGGGAAAAAATTCCTTCCTGACTCCAGATACGGCAATCAGACTAGTTCCCTGGATCAACGCCCTATCAAAGAATCTAGTATGTATAACTGATAATATTATAGTTTTCAAGAAAGGCATCCAGGCCCTTCTTAAATGTTAGTAGTGACTCACTCATTACAACATCATGTGGCAGAGAGTTCCATAGTCTCACTGCTCTTACAGTAAAGAATCCGCGTCTGTGATTATGATTAAACCTTTTTTCCTCCAGACGTAGAGGATGCCCCCTTGTCCCAGTCTCAGGCCTAAGAGTAAAGAGATCATTAGAAAGGTCTCTGTACTGTCCCTCATATATTTATACATTATTATAAGATCACCCCTAAGCCTTCGTTTTTCCAAGCTAAATAACCCCAAGTTTAATAACCTGTCTTGGTATTGCAGACCCCTTAGTCCTCTAATGACTTTTGTCGCTCTTCTCTGGACCCGCTCTAGTTCAGCTATGTCTTTCTTATACACCGGAGACCAGAATTGTACACAGTATTCTAAGTGTGGTCGCACTAGTGACTTGTATAGAGGTAAAATTATGTTCTCCTCATGAGCATCTATGCCTCTTAATGCATCCCATTATTTTATTTGCCTTTGCAGCAGCTGCCTGACACTGGCCACTAAATGTGAGTTTGTCATCTACCCATACACCCAGGTCTTTTTCAGTGACAGTTTTGCCCAGTGTTTTACAATTAAGCACATAATTATACCTTTTGTTTCCTCTGCCCAAGTGCATGACTTTACATTTATCCCCATTAAAGCGCATTTGCCATTTAGCAGCCCAAGCTTCTAGTTTACATAAATCCTCCTGTAATATAAAATTGTCCTCCTCTGTATTGATTACCCTGCAGAGTTTAGTGTCATCTGCAAATATTGAGATTCTACTCCGTATGCCCCCTACAAGGTCATTAATAAATATATTAAATAGAAGCGGGCCCAACACTGACCCCTGTGGTACCCCACTGTTAACTGTGACCCATTCTGAGTGTGTTCCATTAATAACCACCCTTTGTTTCCTATCACTAAGCCAGTTCTTAACCCACTTACACATATTTTCCCCTATCCCCATTGCCCTCATTTTATTTCAGATTAGTTTGACAGGAACGGTCCCTCGTAAAACCATGTTGATAATGGGTCATGAGGTTATTTTTCTTCAGATACTCCAGTATAGCATCTCTTAGAAAACCCTCTAGGATTTTACCCATAGCAGAGGTTAAGCTTACTGGCCTATAATTTCCAAGTTCAGTTTTTGTCCCCTTTTTGAATATTGGCACCACATTTGCTATACGCCAGTCCTGTGGTACAGACCCTGTTATTATGGAATCTTTAAATATTAAAAATAATGGTCTATCTATGACAGTACTTAATTCCTGCAGCACTCTGGGGTGTATCCCATCCGGGCCCGGGGATTTGTCAATTTTAGTGATTTTTAGACGATGCCGTACTTCCTCTTGGGTTAAGCAGGTGACATTTAATTGAGACTTTTTGTTATCACTGATCATATTGTCTGTCATGGGATTTTCTTGTGTAAATACTGTTGAAAAAAAGTCATTTAGCATATTGGCTTTTTCCTCATCCTCATCCACCATTTCACCCAGACTATTTTTAAAGGGGCCAACACCATCATTTTTTAGTTTCTTACTATTTATGTAGTTAAAAAATATTTTGGGATTCTTTTTACTTTCTCTGGCAATGAGTCTCTCTGTCTCAATCTTTGCTGCCTTGATTTCCTTTTTACAAATGTTATTTAATTTTCTGTATTTATTTAATAATGCTTCATCACTACCTACTTGCTTTAATTCCCTAAATGCTTTCTTTTTGTCACATATTGCACTTCTTACCGCTTTATTTAACCATAGTGGTTTCCTCCTATTTCTAGCATGCTTATTCCCATAGGGTATATATTGTGCACAGGTCCTATTCAGGATGCTAATAAACATCTCCCATTTGTGTTGTGTACTTTTATGTCTCAGGACATCGTCCCAATTTATTGCACTAAGATCATCTCTCAACCGTTGGAAATTTGCCTTCCTGAAGTTTAGTGTCCTTGTAGCCCCTCTACTACACGTCTTAGTAAAGGATACTTGAAAGCTTATTAAGTTATGATCACTATTACCCAAGTGACCTCCAACCCGTATATTTGATATGCGGTCCGGCCTGTTGTTAATATTAGGTCCAGCAGTGCCCCCTTCTTGTTGGGTCCTGAACCAGTTGTGAAAGGTAATTGTCTCTCATAGTTTTCAAAAACTTATTACCTTTGCTGGAACTGCAGGTTTCTGATCCCCAATGTATTTCAGGGTAGTTGAAGTCCCCCACAATAATAACTTCTCCCTGAGTCGCTGCTTCATCTATTTGCTTTATGAGGATATTCTCCTCCACTTCCATTATTGTTGGGGACTTATAACAAACCCCTATCAGTAATTTATTATTTTTTCCCCCTCCCCTTATCTCCACCCACAGGGACTCTACATTTCCATTAGATTCACCTATATTATCACGCAGGATGGGTTTTAAGGATGATTTTACGTATAAACATACACCTCCTCCTCGCCTATTTGTACGGTCCATTTCTGAACAGACAATAGCCCTGTAAATTAACAGCCCAGTCACGGCTCTCGTCCAGCCAAGTCTCCAAAATCCCCACCATGTCAATTATTTTCTAACAAAATCAATTCTAATTCCTCCATTTTGTTGGTGAGGCTTCTGGCATTAGTGTACATGCACTTTATGCATCTCTCTTTACCTCTATTCCTTCCTACTAGATTGACTGTTCTAACCCCACCCCCCATGCCACCCCCAATTTTATTACTTGTGCCCAGGTTACTATTTACACTATCTTCCCCTCCTATACAATTAATACCCTCCCCCCAAATCCCTAGTTTAAACACTCCTCCAACCTTCTAGCCATTTTCTCCCCCAGCACAGCTGCACCCTCCCCATTGAGGTGCAGCCCGTCCCTAGCATAGAACCTGTAGCCAACAGAGAAGTCGGCCCAGTTCTCCAGGAACCCAAACCCCTGCTTCCTACACCAATTCCTGAGCCACTTATTTATCTCCCTAATCTCCCTTTGCCTCTCTGGTGTGGCACGTGGTACAGGCAGTATTTCAGAGAATATTACCTTGGAGGTCCTTGCCTTAAGCTTGCAGCCTAATTCCCTGAAATCATCTTTAAGGACCTTCCACCTACCTCTAACTGTCATTTGTGCCAATGTGCACCATGACCGCTGGGTCCTCACCAGCCCCTCCCAGTAATCTGTCAACCCGATCAGCGATGTGCCGGACTCGAGCGCCAGGTAGGCAGCACACTGTTCGACGATCCCTATCTATTCCCCTAATAATTGAGTCCCCCACTACCAGCACCTGTCTGGCCTGTCCTTCTCTCGTTTTCCCCCTGTGACAACACGCCTGTGGTTCGCCTTTGCTGGGATCAAAGGGCACGTTGATTTTGTGTCATTTAGTCCAAACACAGCAATGTGGATGCAACTGGCACTGGGCCAGGTTTATTGTGGTGAAAGCCAACAAAAGAAAAACGAAACAGCAAAACAAAATCCTCGCCTGTCCGGCTCTAACTAAACAGAATGTACCCTCACTACAGGCGGAAGGGCTTCTCCCTTCCCGCCTAAACATATAACCAAACAGCAATGGCTTCACTCACGTGCTTCTCCTCACACAGACAGGCTGTCTGTGCTCCCAGGCTGAGAGAGAGCCCCGCCCGTCTCCCAGACTCCTTTTACAGACCCAAACCGCCTCCCATTACTTCATTAGCAGCCAGGTGATACAACCCAGGTTAGGTTGCATAGGACAGATACCTGGGTGAGATATACCTGCCCTCCTCCACTAACCCCACCTGAGTCTCACATATTCCCCCCCTCTGCTCAGACCACTCCGGCTGAGCAGCGGTACCCACAAAACAGTGCACCCTAGACAGGGCATCAGCGTTTCCCATCCGCGCCCCCGGGCGATGTTCCACCGTAAAATTGTAGGCCTGCAAGGCCAGGAACCACCGAGTCTCCTGGCTGTTCCGCTCCCTATTCAAGTGCATCCACTTGAGAGGGGCATGGTCCGTAATCAGCCGGAACTTCCGGCCCCCCAAGTAATATTTGAGGGACTCGAGAGCCCACTTAATGGCCAGGCACTCTTTTTCCACGATGGCATACCGTCGCTCATGCTTGTTTAGCTTACGACTAAGATAAAGGACCGGATGTTCCTCCCCGTCCCTCAGTTGCGACAACACCGCCCCGATACCAGTGTCGGAAGCATCTGGTTGGACCATGAACTCGCTTTGGAAGTCAGGAGTCACAAGCACCGGTTGAGAACAGAGGGCCCGCTTCAGGTTGCGGAAGGCCTCCTCCGCGGCCGGAGTCCATTGGACCATGACAGAGTCATTCCCTTTTGTAAGATCCGTCAGGGGAACAGCGACGGCTGCAAAATTGGGAATGAACCGTCGATAATAGCCCGCAATCCCCAAAAAAGCCCTCACTTGCTTCTTATTGATCGGTTGCGGCCAGTTCTGGATGGCCTGTATCTTGTCAGTCTGGGGCTTAACGATCCCTCTCCCAATCACGTAACCCAAATACCGGGCTTCTTCCAGGGTTTTATCAGATTCACATGATAAATCTGCTCCGGTTTCCTTTTTCCCTCCTGATGCACTTTATAGTTTACCTCACCTACCCGTTCCATGATTTCAAAGGGGCCTTGCCACCTTGCCAGGAACTTGCTGTCCACGGTGGGGACTAGGATTAACACCCTATCCCCGGGGCAAAAGTGCGAACCTTGGCTCCCTTGTCATAGGTCCTTTTCTGGGCCCCTTGAGCCTGCATCATGTGCTCTTTCACAATGGGCATAACGGCCGCAATACGGTCCTGCATTTGGGTTACATGGTCTATCACACTTTTGAAGGGGGTAACCTGTCCCTCCCAGGTTTCTTTCGCGACGTCCAACAGACCCCGGGGACGTCGGGCATACAGAAGCTCGAAAGGAGGAGAACCCCGTGGAAGACTGGGGTACCTCCCGGATGGCGAAAAGCAAATACGGGAGTAAGTAGTCCCAGTTCGTCCCATCTTTCTCTATCACCCTTCGGAGCATCTGTTTCAAGGTTTTGTTGAACCTCTCAACGAGCCCGTCTGTTTGGGGGTGATACACAGAGGTGCGTAACGGTGTTATCCGTAACAGCCGGCAGAGCTCTTTCATTACCCTCGACATAAAAGGGGTCCCCTGGTCTGAGTATTTGTTTCGGGATACCAACCCGGCTAAACACATGGACCAGCTCCTTGGCAATGGTCTTGGTGGCCGTGTTACGCAAAGGGATGGCCTCGGGGTAACGAGTGGCATAGTCCAAGATGACCAGGATGTGCTGGTGTCCACGTGCAGACCTGGGGAGGGGCCCAACCAAATCCATCCCGATCCTCTCAAACGGGATCTCAATGATAGGTAGGGGTACCAAGGGGCTACATAGATGAGGCCTGGGCGCCGAGATTTGGCATTCCGGACATGACTCGCAATACATGCGAATATCGTGATGCATGCCGGGCCAAACAAAACAATGTAATATCCGTTCAGTGGTTTTTTTGGACCCCCAGGTGACCCCCCCCATCACGTGTGTGTGTGCCAGGTCCAGCACTTTTCGCCTGTAGGATTGCGGCACGACCAATCGTTGTACCGTGTCGTCCCCCTTTTTCTCTATCTGATAGAGAAAGTCATTCTCCAGGGCCATGTGAGGGTAAGCCAGCCTAGTATCAGCCTCCACCTGTACCCCGTTTATCATCTTTTCATTTTTCCTAGCCTGCAACAGGGTTGGATCCCTTAGTTGCTCGCTTTGGAAGTCATCTTTCAGGACTTCCAAATCCAGCAAACCGGAAGTTGGACGACTGTCCACCCCCGCTCCGGCCCTGGGTTCCTCGGAATCGCCAGCCATGACCGAAAACGGGAACTGCAGGACATCTTCCAGGGATCCCCCCCCAGCTTCCTCCTGGGGATCATCCTCCAGTGGCTCCGGCCCCCCTGGAGGCATCGGAATTGGGTCACCGGGGCCTCCAGCCCGGGGTACCAACTGGCTTTCCCACAACTGCCAGAAGTGGGGAAAATCTCTTCCTAGAATAACATCATGCAGTAAGGCTGGGACTAGTCCCACCTTATGGTGCACAGTCCCATAAAGAGTAGTAATGCAAGAGACGGTCGTGAGGTACGAGCATGTGTCTCCATGCACGCACGTCACTGAAAATTTATCGGACGGACCAGTCGGGACTGACACCAGACTGGCCTTGATTAGAGTTACCACACTCCCTGAGTCCAACAGCGCCACAACATTCTTGCCATCAACAGTCAGGTCACACAGGTGTTTTTCGATATCGCCTGAACCAGCAGCAGCACACACCACCCTAGCAACCATAGACACACGTTTTTCAAAGTCCGTGACCTCGCACTGCATGGGTTCAGTGGTTAACGGACAGTTCGCAGCAATGTGACCCGCTTCCTGGCAGCGAAAACACCTTACGGGCCCCTTGCTTAGTCCATAGTTCGGCCCCTTCGGCCTCACGACCCCAAAAGCTCCGTTCTCCGCCACTGTTTTAGAATACCGTCCCCCTCCCCTAGTCCCGGATACAGTCTTACCCGACCCCGGGGAGAGGGGGAAGAGGGAGGATGTGGCGCATCATCCAGGAGACCTTCCGCCACAGAATAACGTTCCACGAGATCCACCAGTTGATCGGCGGTCGTAGGATTCCCATGACTTACCCACTTCCTCAGGGCTGGCGGGAGAGCTCTTAGGTATTTGTCCAGGACAACCCTTTGGATTATCTCTGGCGCCGACAGCACCTCGGGTTGTAGCCATTTTTTTGTCAGGTGAACCAAGGTCGAACATCTGGGACCGTGGAGGTTTATCGGGATGATAAGTCCATTGATGCACTCTCTGTGCTCGTACCGCCGTCGTCACTCCCAGCCGGGCCAGGATCTCCGCTTTTAGTCTATCAAAATCCTGCGCGGCCTCAGGCTCCAGGTCGAAGTACGCCTTTTGGGCCTCCCCTGCCAGAAACGGAGCAAGCAAGCCGGCCCACCATGCCTTCGGCCACTTCTCCCGCTCGAACGTAGTCAGGTAGGCTTCCACGTCATCGTCCGCAGTCAGTTTCTGCCAGTACCGGCTCACATGAATCACCCTCTGCTCAGCTTCCGGATTCAGCTCCAGTGCAGGTTGCCAGGCGCTGCGCCACCTCCTGCAGCAATTGGCGGTCTCGGGTTGTCGTTTCCACCAGTTCCCTCAGCTGTGCTGACATTAAGCGGTTAGCTTCTTGCTGCACCGCTGTGGATTGCACCAGCGCTTTCACCACGTCATCCATTTTGACACTGTAACGTGGTCCTCACATGGGGCACCAAATGTGACAACACGCCTGTGGTTCGCCTTTGCTGGGATCAAAGGGCACGTTGATTTTGTGTCATTTAGTCCAAACACAGCAATGTGGATGCAACTGGCACTGGGCCATGTTTATTGTGGTGAAAGCCAACAAAAGAAAAACGAAACAGCAAAACAAAATCCTCGCCTGTCCGGCTCTAACTAAACAGAATGTACCCTCACTACAGGCGGAAGGGCTTCTCCCTTCCCGCCTAAACATATAACCAAACAGCAATGGCTTCACTCACGTGCTTCTCCTCACACAGACAGGCTGTCTGTGCTCCCAGGCTGAGCGAGAGCCCCGCCCGTCTCCCAGACTCCTTTTACAGACCCAAACCGCCTCCCATTACTTCATTAGCAGCCAGGTGATACAACCCAGGTTAGGTTGCATAGGACAGATACCTGGGTGAGATATACCTGCCCTCCTCCACTAACCCCACCTGAGTCTCACACCCCTTACTGGAGCAGCCACTCCTCTGGCTTTCAGAGGTCATGCCCTGCTGCAGCAGTGCTGTACCTGAACTCACACCCCCTCATCTGCCAACATAGCAAATTTATTGGAGTGTGCCAGATCAGGGCTAGCCTCCCTGGTACCCTTCCCTCTACCCCGCCTTCTAACTGTCACCCAGCTAGCTACCTCATGGTCCTGCAGCTCCATACTACCATCCTCCCCCACATCTATCCCATTGAGCAGCTGTTCAGTGAGCAGCAGACTCCTTTCCATATTGTCTATGGATCTCAGCGTTGTCAGTTGTTCATTTAGAACAACTGATAGAAAGATAGATCCTGCACCTCTCTGCAATATGGACAAGCACAGATCCAGTTCTGTCTGCTATTTGTTGCTGTGTCTAGCTCAATATTCAATATTTGCCATCCAAACCTGATCCTAAGGTTATGGACACTTTTTGCAGTAATTGTTATACTTTTTATTTATTTTTTGCTTAGTTAGGCCTGCTTCACACCACGGCAGCGTCCGATCCGGGGCTGTCAGGGATGAACCTGGCAGCCCCGGACCGGATCGGCACACAGAGCCGGAGGGCTGATATGCCCTCCGGTCCAGTGAGAAGCTGGATCCCTCTAATTGCAGCCGCAGCTGCTGATTTTTCAAGACTGCAGCTAGCAGGGAGCTGGCTGCGGTCCTGAAATTACAGTAGCGTGCAGCCACCGGTGTCCGGTTACCGGATCCTCCCGAATCAGGGCAATCCAGCCCCATAGACTCCCATGTTAGGGAGCGCTGGATTGCCCTGAATCCGGAAGGATCCGATTTGGGGAGATTTTTTTTCCCCAGACATAAAAATGCTCTATGTTCTGTTTTTGTGTCCGGGAAGAAAAATCTGATTCCTCCCGGATTCTCCCGGACACATGAAAACCGGATGGAAGGGAGCTGCCATATGGCTCCATCCGGCCCCATAGGATACTATGGGGCCAAAACCCGGTCCGGGGCTGTCCGGTTTACATCGGACAGCCTCTGATCGGATTGTGCCGTGGTGTGAAGCCGGCCTCACTTGTTTTGGGGGGCTAAAAATAATTTCTGCAATAGGGTTTTATAGAAAATGATCATTTTTACTTCTCTTATCACACTGTTGCAATGTCTATTGTTGGCTACAAAACAAGTTACCTCATTGAATCCATCAGTTGGCTTGCTTTGCCAGGGAGCTTGTTAATCTTTGCTGTTTACAGAACTTTTACAGCTGATTTTTAAGTACATGGAAGTTAGCATGGTGGCTCAGTGGTTAGCACTGTTGCTTTGCAGAGCTCGTCCTTCGTTCACATCCCACTAGGAACAACTTCCACAAGGACTTTGTATCTTCTCCCCATGTTTCTGTGGGTTTCCTCTGGGTTCTCCGGTTTCTTCCCACACTGCAATGACTTACTGACTCACCTTATGCAGTTATGAGAAGCCACAACTACTGTAAGAAACATATAGTAATAATCCTTGGCTGCAGCAGTCACCAAACGTCATACTTCATTGTCGTAAAACAAGAAAAGGGGTTTTATCCGCGATGATCCATATATTGCAAATGAATTGAGTTTATTCATTATGCGTTTCGGAGCACAAAGCTCCTTCCACCGATACAAGATGACAGATGTGCATCTATGATTTTGTATCTGAGAAAACAGTTTTATCGGTCGTCCATAACAGCACCCTAAATGAGAGGTATCTGCCTTCCAAGGACAATGAACCATCATGCTTTAAAAGGGGCAGATCCTCTACCCATGTCAGTTGGTTTCCTGTCCTTGAACGGGAAGCCTCAGGAACGGCGATTCCAGAAGATTGGGCCCTGCTGAGATCATACAAGGCAGCAGATGAGAGGCTGGCAGCAAGAAGCTGATCCCCAGGAGGGAGTTCAGCATGGGTGCGAGAGTGGGGTAGGCCGGATCGAGCCCCGTAGGCTTCAAGCACCAAGGTCGCGGCTCCCAGTCCAGAGGAGGCTCTGATTTCTCATGGGGCTTAGCAGTGCCATGTTGCGGTTGGTGTCCGGGGCTGCGCATGTGCCCGTCCAGCCAGAAAAGGCGGTTTGAGCGACGAGTGTGCTGGACGTCCGGGGGCGCCCATGATGTCATGCGCAGCGGGATCCACTAATTGGCAGCCATTGTCCCCTGGTATGCGTACATCAGGGGGTGACCCAATGTCGAGTGCTCCAGTCGTGATGCACCCGAACTTCTGGGTTCAGGCCGGGGGGCGGGCTGCAGGGGGCGGTGGACACTGCATGATAAAAGTGGTAGATTTGAGTGGAGCAGTGCCTCAGTGCTCCATTTTGCCTCTTGCTTGTATCAGTGCTCCAGCAGTGCTTTCTTGCAGCAGCATGAGTAGGACAGAAGCTCCAACAGAGGCAGTCTCAGAAGAAGTTGCACTGCAGCAGCAGTCCTTCCCACGAGACCATCAAAGGAAATTATTACAGGGCAAGGGTCCTTCTCCAGCTCTGGTACCTCTTCACATCTGATGGGTGAGAGAACTCAAAGAATGTCATTTTATTAAATGTCTCTTTGTTATATTTATTTTTTTCTTTTGTCTTCGTGTCAGCTGAAATCTGGGAAGTCGGCAGATAAGTCTAAACATTTGCAGTGTAGGCTCTGTGAGTGTGAACTCCCGGTCGCCTGAGCAAAAATGTTATGCTGGTCCTGTATAGAACAGAACATCATGGAGGAAACACCCAAGTTTTTCTTCAAATCAGAAATTCCTAATTAGGTCCCAGGTTGAGGATACCTTTAGGTCTTTTTCCCAGGGACAGCAGCAGTTCTCTTCTAATGTGTCTCCTCAGCTTTAAGTTGACCCCGATAAATCAGAAGAGAAGTGTGGAACCTCAGGAGCATCTTCAGCATCCTCTTCTGACGATGAGTCCAGTAGGCATCATTGCTTCTCAATCGAGGAAGTAGGCTATCCGATCCACAATGGAGATTGAGGAGAAGTCGCAACCATCTAAGTGGGACTTGATGTTCAGGGGATTAGGACAAAAAAAGCATCATCCCTTTCCTCTGGCTGAACAGATCCAGTCCCTGGTTACCAGAGAATGGAAAAAACAGATAGAAAGGGCGTCTCTACGTCCTTTCTGAAGCACAAGTATCCCTTTGATGAGGCTTCCTGTTCATCTTGGGATAAGGCACCCAAATTAGATGTGGTAATGGCGAAGGCCTGTAAGGGTACCTTTTACACGCCGCAACCGCAGGAGACATTTTTGGCGGCTATATTTCTCGCTGGAATGATTGCAGCCAAATTGCCTCCTTATTGCGGCGTGTAAATTGGTTTTATCACTGCCAAATTCCCTATGTCACCTGGCAACATTACTTTTATCGACGCCAGATTCCCTATTTACATGCCGCAATAAGGAGGCAATTTGGCAGCGATGATTCCAGCAAGAAATATAGCCACCAAAAATGTCTCCCGTGGTTGTGGCGTGAAAAGGTACCCTAAGAAATATTCTCTGCCATTTAAAGACATGGGCACTCTAAAGGATTCCCTAGACAAGAAAGCTGACCGGTTCTTCAAAAATACCTGGGAGTCATCAGCGGGTGGACTGAAACCAGGCATTCTGGCCATCTGTACTGCCAGATCCCTAATGGTCTGGCTAGACCAACTAGTTTCCCAACTGAAGTATGGGGTTTCTAGAGAAGAAATTCTGGCCTCAGTTCCTGCAAGGAGCTGCAGTGTTTCTGGCAGCCGCAGATTCCACCATTTTGACGGCAAGATCCGCAGCCACCTCCAATGCTGCCAGAAGGACGTTGTGGTTGAAGAACTGGCCAGGTGATTTACAGACAAAGAATAAATTGAGCCTCCTTCCTTGCAAGGGGAAATATATTCGGAACAGCTCTTTATGATATCCTGGAGAAGGCAGAGGACAAGAAAAAAAACTTCCCAGATCTGTCCTTTTTCTTCCTTGAAGAGGCCCTTTCAGAATAGATGATACTCAAGGAAGTATTCCCCAAAAAAGATAAGTCCAGTTGGTGTGACCCGAGGAAGGGTGGAAAGGGTTTCATGTTTAAGGGGTCCCCGTGACTCCAAGACATCCTCCAAGTGACGCTTTTCCCCAGGTGCGAGGTCAACTCACTTCTTCCCAGCCGGGGTTTGAGTCTCTTCAAGGGCTTGGATTTTGGACCTCTTAAAAACTGGTCTGAAACTTTGGTTTCCACATCTTCCTCCATCCAGATATCTCATCACTCCTCCCACAGCATCTCAGAATGAATGGCGGGCACTGGAAAGCGAGATACAGTCTCCTGGACAAAGCGGTCCTGGTTCAGGTTCCAGCCCAGGAAGAGAGGAACGGGCATTACTCCCTCTCTTCCTGATAACAAAAAACAGACGGTTCTTTCAGGACTATCTCTAACTTGAAAAGCCTGAACCTGGAGGTTCCAACTGTCAAGATGGAGTTAATTAGGTCTGCAATCAAAATGTTATTTCCAGGTTGCCACATGGCAGTCCTGAATTTAAAAGATGCATACTATCATGTTCCTATATGTGTCCAGTCCCAGCAGTATCTCAAGGTGGCTGTCAAGGTGAACTCGCAGGTCAGACATTTCCATTGTCAAGCCCTTCTGTTCAGCATAGCGATCGATCCTCGAGTTTTAACCAAGGTGATATTGGAAGTATTGGCTCACTTCAGGGAGCAGTGAATCCTCATTGTACCATACCTGGACGATTTCCTGATAATCAGGAATTCGGCTCAGCGTTGTTCAGACCAGGTCCAACAGGTTCTCAAAATGTTGAAAAATCTGGGTTGTTTGATCTAGCTGGACAAATCCAAACTGACTCCATCAACGTCTCAGATTTTTCTAGGTCTCCTATTGGACTCAAACATACAGGAGTGTTGTCTACCACCAGATAAGGTGAAGAAAATTCACACTCTTGTATTGAAAGCCATAGACTCACCAACTATGGCTGAGACTCGCCATGTCACTACTAGGCATTCTCACAGCTTGCATACCAGGAGTACGTTGGGCCCAGGCCCATACCAGGACTTTGCAGTGGGACATTCTAGAAAATCAGGAAGCCCTAGATCAGAATTTGGAGGGCAAACTGACTCTGCAACCAGCTATTCTGCAGTCTTTCCGCTGTTGGTTGGACAATTCAATACTGTCCACAGGAGTCCCCTGGTTGTCTCCTGCTACAATGGTGGTCACAACCGATGCCAGTCCTTCGGGGTGGGGAGCCGATTTAGACCAAGAGACTTCAAGGGGATTGGTCAGATTCTCTGAAGGACAGTTCCTCTAACATGCAAGGATTCTTTCCAGGCAGTATGCGCTCCAGGTGTATGGTGGACAAGAAGCGATGATATATTCCAATATTGATTTTTTTTTTTTTTTTTAAACATACAACGCATTTCAACTCCACTGAATGTATTATATTATACCTGAAGAAGTCTCAGTGGAGTTGAAACACGTATGTTCTTCTAAATAAAAAAGCAATGTTGGAATAAATCATTGCTTCTTGTCCACCATCCACCGGGAGCGTATACTGCCTGGAAAGAATCCTGCTATGAAACCACCTCCAGTGCTTTCACAAGTTCCCAGGACCTTGCTGCAGACCAGGGAAGGAAAGAACATACTGATCCACAAAGTGGATCTACAAGCAAGAACACACAAGACATCTAATAGGTGAGTGCAGCTGCATTCCCTATAAATCTGAATGGGATCTAATTGCTACACTAAAGGGCCCGTTACACACTGCGATGTGGCAGTGAGCCAACCAACGATGTAGATTGCTGCCACATCGTAAACTGATCGCTGGTGAGCTGTCGCACAGGCAGACTCACCAGTGATCAGGACCAGCGAGAATGCTGGTAACCATGGTAAACATCAGGTAACTAAGCTGAGCGCGCTCTTAGTTACCCGATGTTTTACCCTGATTACCTGCTCCCAGCGTGTGCTGTGCGGCGCTGGGAGCTTGTTTATCGTTGGTCTCTCGCTGTCACAATCGCCGATGCTGGCCGTGCAGCGGGAGCCAACGATAGATTTATGGTCCTGGCCATAAATCTACAATCAACAACTTATTGTTGATTGTTTCGTGTGACACGTATCAATAATGTCGTTTCGACATCTCTGCAACGTCACCAAAACGGTGACGTTGCAACAATATAGTTCACGATATCGTTGTGTGTAATGGGCCCTTTCGATTCTGTGCTTTCTCTCTCCCTGTACTCCCCTGTTTAACACAGTTCCTCCAACATGAAAGAGTTGGTAGCTGTCGAACGAGCCTTAGCGGGTTTTCTGCCAGCATTAAGGGGCCATCACGTCAAAATCCTGTCCGACAATCAGGTGTTAGTAGCATATATAAACCACCAAGGGAGGGCACGGTCTAAAACAATGGAGGTGGCAGAACGTATCCTTCTGCTAGCAGAGACACACTTAGCCTTCATCTCGACAGTACATATAAGGGGGAAAGACAACAGCAAAGCAGATTTCTTCAGCCAGGTATACCTTCACCAGAGTGAGTGGGTCTTGAATCAGACAGTGTTCCACCAGATCACAGACATGTGGGGAATCCCCTCCATAGATCTGTTCACAACCAGATCCAACCAGCAAGTGGATTGGTTTTGCTCCCTGGATCCCAGGGATCATCCATTTGCTATGGATGCACTTCTGACCAACTGGGAATTCAGGCTAGCTTAAGCCTTTCCTCCACTAATTCTGATACCGACAGTCCTGCGCAAAATTCGGGAAGACCGGGCACTAGTGATCTTGATAGCTGTCTTTTGGCCGAGGAGGCCAAGGTTCTTCTGGCTTCAACAGATGTCGGTCTCCGATCCCTGGCTCCTTCCGGATCTTCCAGACATCCTCTCCCAAGGGCCAGTTCATCACCTACAGGCAGACAGGTTACACCTGACTGCCTGTAACTTGAAAGGCAGCTTTTGAGTAATAGGGGGTTTTCTGCTGCAGTATTAGAAACTATCCTTAAGGCTAGGGTCACACTTAAAAGTAGAATTTCATTCACCACATCCAGATCCGGATGCGGTGAATGCAATTGCGGTAATTCTCTCGCTTAGGGTGCTGTCAAGTATGACCGATAAAGACGTAATTACTTACTGGCAATGTGTTTTTTCAGAGTCCATGACAGCACCCATATATTCCCTCCCATTGTTCAGGGTTCGTCACTTTTTTCTTCTCTTGCCATTTGTTTTACGTGTGGTGTTCGGGGTTGTGGTGAACTGATATTCCAGAGGTCCGTTTTTCAGACTCTACAACCAATTGGCATATGGAGAGGATCTGCCCCTTTTGAAGCCTGATGTTTCCCTATCCTTGGAGGTCTCTCTCGTTTAGGTTGCTGTCATGGACTCCGAAAAAAAACACATTACCGGTAAGTAATTGTGTTTTTGCTCTGAATTGCATAATTTAAAAAAATTGTTTCATTTTCATCAATTTCTAGAGAGACACATAGATAGACAGAGCTTACTAGTCTCCTACTCTCTTGCTGCTTGCTTACGAGGCCGCCCATTAAGCTTCATGAATATTCAATGCACAGACTGGCAATGGCCAATCACAGAGGCTCACTGACAGCGTCTGTGATTGGCTACCGCTCTCAAACTGCTCTCCCACAATCTGTACCGGTGTTTGTGCTTGGTTGCCATTAGTGTTTGGCACCCAACCTGTCCTCATAGTGTGTAAAATAAATAATGGTAAAAAAATGCGGAGGGCTTTACTGTATTTTTCATTCATTTATTCATAAAGTGAACACCTGCGAGTTGCCACCCTCAGCTGCCTAGTATTACCTTGGCTGGCAAAAAAAACAAATGCGTGGGCTTTGCCCCATTTTTAATTGCCAGAGAAGGTTAAACTAGGCAGCTGGTATTCTCTGTGTGGTGCGATCCATAGTTATTGTGCTCCCCATGTTATAGAATAGCAGCCCACAGCCGCTTCAGAAATTGGCGCATTCATTAGAAGCACCAATTTCTGGTGCTTTACCCAGCTCTTCCTGATGTTCTGTGGAGGTGACATCGGTGTGATAGAAGGGTGTTAATAACAGCTGAATATTACAGCTTGTCATTAAGCCTTGGATTGGTAATGTCAGGCGTCTTTGTATACCCATCCATTACCAGTGCTGTAAGTGGATACATAAAAAACAGACACACACAGAAAATTCTTTACTTTGAAATAAAGCACACTGAAAACCCTCATGTTACCCATTTTTAAAAATAAAAGTCCTAACATGTCCTCTGGCAATCCATGACGAGGTTCCGCATATCATTCTCAGCTCTGCTGCATCGGAACATACGCTGAAGGTGGAAGCATCTTTCCAGCGCGATCTCCAGTAACACAATGACTGCACCGAGAGCTTTGGGCCTGTTCTCGATACCATGGTGACGCGGTCTACTGACAGTAAGACGGGGCCCACGCACCCATTCACTTTAATTTTAATTTATCTTGGATCCTTCCTATGGTGGCATTTTTTTGCCAACCCCAAAAAAGCTACATTTTGCAGTTTTGGAGGTCGATCAACTGTTTCTGCCACATCCGGCAGAAACTGGATGCAACCGCATATACTGGAGTACCCATTAATAATAATAATTTTTATTTATATAGGGCCAACATATTCTGCAGCGCTTCACAATACAAAGTTCACGTTTAAACATAAGAAACAACTAGAAAATACAATATCTAAAATACAATACAAAACATAATATAATACAATAATTAGAGCAAAAAATGGCAGTCCTGCTCCTAAGAGCTTACAATCTAACAATGAGGTGGGGGTGACAAAGTACAGTCGCTTATTTACAATGATGGTATAGTCAACTTGTGGAGATGGAAACAGATAGGAGTAGTATAAGTGGCCACCACCCATTATTTGTGATCCTTTTGAGACTGTGGGTGCGGATAGACTACGTCTAGATGACTTTGACTAGGGATCATGATAGGCCGCCCTAAAAAGATGTGTTTTTAGGGATCACATGACACTATGTAAATTGTGGATACACCTAATTTCTTGGGGTAGATCATTCCAGAAAATTGGTGCAGCTTGGGAGAAGTCTTTGAGCCAGGAGTGGGAGGTTCGGATTAATGCAGAAGTGAGTCTAAAGTCACTTCCAGAGTGAAGAGAATGGGTGGGGTGATAGACAGAGATGAGGGAGGAGACGTAGGGGATGCAGCACTGTGAAGAGCTTTGTGGATGAGAACAAGCAGTTTGAAATGGATCCTATGGTGTATAGGCAGCCAGTGCAATGACTGGCATAGAGCAGAAGCGTCTTAGTAACGGTTAGCTAGATAGGTGATCCTGGCTGCTGCGTTAAGGATGGACTGGAGAGGGGAGAGTCTAGTGTGGGGGAGGCCAACTAAAAGAGAATTACAATTGCCAAGGTGGGAGTGAATGGGCCACAGTGAGGGTTTTTGTGGTTTCCAAGGTTAGAAAGGGGTGAATTCTAGAGATGTTCTTCAGGTGCAAGGGGCAAGAGCAGGCGAGAGATTGTATATATGGGGTGAAGGAAAGATCAGAGTCAAACATAACACCCAGACAGCAAGCCTGCTGCCTAGGCATTATCGTGGTGTCGCACACTGAGAGAGATGTCTTATTTAGGGAGGTTAGTGGAGGGCAGGAGCAGAAGTAGTTAAGTTTTGGAAAGGTTGAGTTTCAGGAAGAGAGCGGACATGTTATTGAAAACTGCAGTTAGACAGTCATTGGTGTTTTTTTATTAAAGCGGGAGTAAGGTCAGGGAAAGAAGTGTATAGTTGTTTGTCATCAGCTAAAGATGGTACTAAAAGCCAAATCTGCTGATGGTCTGTCCAATCGGGGCCGTGTAGCGAGAGAAGAGGTCCAAGGACTAAACCCTGAGGGACCCCAATAGTGAGAGGAAGAGGGGAGGAAGTGGAGCCAGCAAATGATACTGAAAGAACGGTCAGAAAGATAAGAACAGAACCAAGAGAGCCGTGTCCTTGATGCCGATGGAGTGCATCATGGAGAGTAGGAGATGGTGGTCAACAGTGTCAAAGGCTGCAGAGAGATCAAGAAGAATAAGCAGAGAGTGGTCACCATTATGTTTTTCTATCCGAAGGTCGTTGGTCACTTTGGTGAGAGCAGTTTCTGTAGAATGTAGGTGGAGGAAACCAGACTGTAATGGGTCTGGAAGAGCGTGAGTGGAGAGGTAATGAGTGAGGTGGGAATAGACCAGGTGCTCCAGGAGTTTAGAGATGAAGGGGAGATTGGAGACTGGTCTGTAGTTGTTTGTGCAGGATGGGTCGAGAGATTTCTTTAATAATGGAGTGATGATAGAGTGTTTGAAGGTTTATGTGAAAATGCATTAGAGAAGTTTATTGACACAAGTATTTTATGCAACAAAAAGCACACTCTTAAAAACCATTATATGTAATAAAAACCTCCACGAGGTTGTGGGTTTGCTACCCATGTGCTGTGGTTCTTGTGGACCACCCAGTAAAGTGCAGATCTGTTAGTACATTTGTTCATATAATAATGTCTATACAAAAGTAATTCCTACTAATATGGTCACATAGATAGAGAAACTGGATGTAAATATGGTGCCTATACCCCTATACAGATACCACAGACAGAACTCATGCATACATAAGTAATGACATATAAGTAGTAAAGGTACAAACAAAAAATAGCAGCAGTGCACTTAAACTATAATAATGACCAAGCTCCAATGACTGGAGCTATCTCACGTACTCAAAGAGTGGACCGAACCAGGCACTAGGAAAGCAAGGAGTGGAATGAGCCCCACGCGTTACGCCAAGAAATGGCTTCCTCAGGGGTACTGACACATTCACAAAAGGTGCATATATACAAGTGCACAAATTAAGTCATCATTGTTTACACATGTGGAAAGCTATATACATCAAGGGCCCTGAATTAGTACAATGGAAAGCACCATTTCTGCCAATAGCTCCCCCAATATTGCCACAGGTGTCCAGCCACAGTTGTGATATAACAGAGAGACCAAGTGTGAGCATCTCATAACTGCATAATGAATCCCAGGCAGGGTAGAGCGGTCTGTGTGCATCGCCATCATCGCTGCATAGCCAGGACGCCGGCGCATGCGCACTGCGATGCGTTCCAAAGTTGGACTGCAAACCGGAAGTCGCAGTAGCGAAAACCGGGAGTGACGCGCAAATTGATGCACGTCACTATGGGGACGCATAAGAGATCCTGCTACAATCCTGCTGCCAGGAGCAGTGTGAGAAGCAATGAGATAAGTATTCTCACAACTTTGTAATGTCACCTGTGTGCATGGGAAGCTGGTGCAGAGAGGTTTACATATCCATATATCTATATCCATAAAAAGACCTTAAGATGACACATATGTTACATGAGAATAAACCTATATATGTTATGGAGTAAGATATGACCGGTTCTAAAAATACTTAGTTCTCCACATAGGAGTGCATATTAGAAAACATTCTAGAGGATATGTAGTATGGCAGAAAACGCCAAAGGCAGATAAGGTAGAGGGAGCGCGCGCACTGGATGCAGATGCATATAGGCAGATATAGGTATAGCCTATCAGCACCATAAGTACACCTGAAAAAGTTTAATGTTTTGGCCACAAAGTTAGTAAGGATGCAAGAATGCATCTGGAAGGAGGATCATATCACAGAAGAGAAGCCCCAAAAAGTCACAACGGGCCATAAATATAACCATCTACTGTTTGTAGAAACCAGTAAATAAAAGATTTTCATTAATTCCCAAGGGGGAAACACAATTTAAGCTGTAAATCCATCTGGATTCAGCAAGTAGCAGGGGAAATTTGGCATTACCACCACGGATGTTACCCCTGATTAGTTGCCATCCAACCTCATAAGTGTCATGGATTCTGCTGTAACATAGTAACATAGTAACATAGTTTTTAAGGTTGAAGGAAGACTTTAAGTCCATCTAGTTCAACCCATAGCCTAACATGTTGATCCAGAGGAAGGCAAAAAAAAACCATGTGCAACACTATCTGTCTCAATCTTTGCTGCCTTGATTTGCTTTTTACAAATGTTATTTAATTTTCTGTATTTATTTAATAATGCTTCATCACTACCTACTTGCTTTAATTCCCTAAATGCTTTCTTTTTGTCACATATTGCACTTCTTACGGCTTTATTTAGCCATAGTGGTTTCCTCCTATTTCTAGCATGCTTATTCCCATAGGGTATATATTGTGCACAGGTCCTATTCAGGATGCTAATAAACATCTCCCATTTGTGTTGTGTACTTTTATGTCTCAGGACATCGTCCCAATTTATTGCACTAATATCATCTCTCAACCGTTGGAAATTTGCCTTCCTGAAGTTTAGTGTCCTTGTAGCCCCTCTACTACACGTCTTAGTAAAGGATACTTGAAAGCTTATTAAGTTATGATCACTATTACCCAAGTGACCTCCAACCCGTATATTTGATATGCGGTCCGGCCTGTTGGTGTCACGCTGGGAGTGGGGAAGACACCCAGCGTAGGATAACGACGGGGGGGGGATCAGGAGTCCCTAATGCTAAGGGCACAAGAAGGAGACGGTGACCCCTAGACTTCCTAGAGCTGACCCTGTCTGCCCTAACGTCCCTATACAGTCTCCTCAACTGTCGCCGACCACGAACCTCGTCCCTCTCTGATCCTAGATCTATCTTATCTAAGGATCAGATGGAGAGGTTCACTAGACCCCTCCACTATCAACTAAAGACAAACACCAGGGAAGACAGACATTTGGGAAAAGGAAACACTTATCTGACAGCAGAACACAGCAACCTCCACAATCTCAGCTTCTGCTGGAGCAAGGATAAAGTGTGCACAAGGAACTATCACCTGCACCGAGGAAGGGTAATGAACCTCCTTATAAAGGTGGAAGGAGTCTGCTGGGTCCTAGTGACCTACAACATTGGTGGATAAAACCAGACCGAGCGCAAGACCTCCACAGCCGTCTCCCCATAATAGAGAGATCTCATCACACCTTCTTTCCATCAACACAGAAGGTAAATGCTCCTGAAAGAGACGGACCATCCTCCACCATTATGGCTGGTGGGCCAAACGCTGGGATCGTCTGCGCGTGGCCTCCACCCTGTCATCCGTGCCACCCGTGACAGTTGGTTAATATTAGGTCCAGCAGTGCCCCCCTTCTTGTTGGGTCCTGAACCAGTTGTGAAAGGTAATTGTCTCTCATAGTTTTCAAAAACTTATTACCCTTGCTGGAACTGCAGTTTTCTGATCCCCAATGTATTTCAGGGTAGTTGAAGTCCCCCATAATAATGACTTCTCCCTGAGGCGCTGCTTCATCTATTTGCTTTATGAGGATATTCTCCTCCATTTCCATTATTGTTGGGGACTTATAACAAACCCCTATCAGTAATTTATTATTTTTTCCCCCTCCCCTTATCTCCACCCACAGGGACTCTACATTTCCATTAGATTCACCTATATTATCACGCAGGATGGGTTTTAAGGATGATTTTACGTATAAACATACACCTCCTCGCCTATTTGTACGGTCATTTCTGAACAGACAATAGCCCTGTAAATTAACAGCCCAGTCACGGCTCTCGTCCAGCCAAGTCTCCGAAATCCCCACCATGTCATAATTATTTTCCAACAAAATCAATTCTAATTCCTCCATTTTGTTGGTGAGGCTTCTGGCATTAGTGTACATGGACTTTATGCATCTCTCTTTACCTCTATTCCTTCCTACTAGATTGACTGTTCTAACCCCACCCCCCATGCCACCCCCAATTTTATTACTTGTGCCCAGGTTACTATTTACACTATCTTCCCCTCCTATACAATGAATACCCTCCCCCCAAATCCCTAGTTTAAACACTCCTCCAACCTTCTAGCCATTTTCTACCCCAGCACAGCTGCACCCTCCCCATTGAGGTGCAGCCCGTCCCTAGCATAGAACCTGTAGCCAACAGAGAAGTCGGCCCAGTTCTCCAGGAACCCAAACCCCTCCTTCCTACACCAATTCCTGAGCCACTTATTTATCTCCCTAATCTCCCTTTGCCTCTCTGGTGTGGCACGTGGTACAGGCAGTATTTCAGAGAATACTACCTTGGAGGTCCTTGCCTTAAGCTTGCAGCCTAATTCCCTGAAATCATCTTTAAGGTCCTTCCACCTACCTCTAACTTTGTCATTTGTGCCAATGTGCACCATGACCGCTGGGTCCTCACCAGCCCCTCCCAGTAATCTGTCAACCCGATCAGCGATGTGCCGGACTCGAGCGCCAGGTAGGCAGCACACTGTTCGACGATCCCTGTCTTTGTGACAGATTTCCCTATCCATTCCCCTAATAATTGAGTCCCCCACTACCAGCACCTGTCTGGCCTGCCCTGCTCTCCTGTTTTCCCCCTTACTGGAGCAGCCACTCCTCTGGCTTTCAGAGGTCATGCCCTGCTGCAGCAGTGCTGTACCTGAACTCACACCCCCCTCATCTGCCAACATAGCAAATTTATTGGGGTGTGCCAGATCAGGGCTAGCCTCCCTGGCACCCTTCCCTTTACCCCGCCTTCTAACTGTCACCCAGCTAGCTACCTCATGGTCCTGCAGCTCCATACTACCATCCTCCCCCACATCTATCCCATTGAGCAGCTTTTCAGTGAGCAGCAGACTCCTTTCCATATTGTCTATGGATCTCAGCGTTGTCAGTTGTTCATTTAGATCCAGTATCTGGGCTTCCAAATGCACAACGTACTCACATCTCACACAGCAGTATGCACCCTCGACCGGCTGGTCAAGGAATGCATACATGTGGCAAGATGTACACTGGATGGCATTGCCAATCATGGAGCTCATTTCCTAATGGGGATTGCACCAGACAGAAATGATAAGTAAAAAGAAATGCAAATTATTAATAAAATACAACCAGCAATTAAGTAAGTCCTCCCTTCCAAACTCGCTTAATCCAAAGTCACTGAATCACAAGTCACACACTTACTTCTGCCGCACTTGCGCTCTGTCACACGTAGCTCGTCACACTAGCTAGAAAATCAGATATAAAGAGTTTTTTTTTTTTTTCCCTTAGCAGAAAATCAGCCTACAGCTCAGTGTACTTCCAAAGGACTGGAAGCCCCAACCAGCTGCTTCTTATAAACCCTTAATTATGCACCCCCACCCTTAATTAACCCCTTGTAAGTATATCTACACCACAGGTTTTAAGTGCAAAGTAGTTAACCCTTTAACTTACAGGTAGTAAAATAAGAGACTATAAACTTGTAGAGAGAAAAGAAAGTTAAGAAAGCCCAATAAAATTGTGTTTTTCCATGTAGTGTGATGCTACAGTGGAGATGGTCTTGCCCTTCTTTAGATGGTCTGCTGCGAGTGCGATATTGGAAAAGTGCAGTTGCACCCTTTTACAAAAGACTCAACTAAGTCCCAACATATATATCATCCAACTGGAGGATACGAACGAAACCATACTAGAGGCTAAAGAACGACTTACTAGTTATCAACCTGACTTCCTATTTTCTCTCTGGTGTTGAAAAAGCAGTTCTATCAAAAGGATTATCATTTTCACCAACACAGGCTCTGGACAAGTTTATTTTGATAAAGGATGTTTATCTATTCTGCAGAAATCTTACTTTCAGATATATACATCGAACATCTACGGCCTTGGAAACAACAACGTAACATGAATAACATTTCTTGAGAGAACTATTGGATTTATTAGATGAACAACAGGAATCACAAGGTAGGAGGATCTGCAATTTAAGACTCCCTTCACAGCACACCCCCTCACTAGGTATTTCTCCAACAATTCTGACCTTTTTCCATACCATGTTCCATGACATCCAAGCCTTGAAAGGGAAGAGGACAAACAAAATGGAGGATCTCACAAGAGAAGAGAG
This sequence comes from Allobates femoralis, assembly GCA_033576535.1. Lineage (NCBI taxonomy): Eukaryota > Metazoa > Chordata > Amphibia > Anura > Aromobatidae > Allobates > Allobates femoralis. The sequence goes on from JARQOC010000009.1 coordinate 120,077,986, forward strand.
ATGCCATCACCTCCCTTCATGGTAATGGTACTTTGTAATAAAGGAGGCTGACAAAAGTGGGGAATATTTTGCTATGGTCTATAGACCAATATGTGAAGGAAGCACATAGACAATTGCATAATACCGATCTGTACACCAAATTACCCTCTGATCCCACAGCAACTTTCCGGAAGAAACTATCCAACTTGATCTCTGAAGCATACCACACTGGCGTGACTTCCAGTTTCAGTATCAAGTAGGAGACGCACACAAGATTTTTTTTTTTTTGCAGCCTTTATTCTTCCTTATGGGGTCTTACATAGTGAAGGGTGCGGGAGGGAGGACGGGGAGCAGCCTATACATACTGGCATGATTAATAAGTGGGAAAGAGATTTTTTGATGCCGAATTCATCTACGGCTCCGACCCTGTACCTTCTTCTGAAGGTCCATAAATCGCTGGACAACCTGCCTGGTAGGCCAATCGTGTCCGGGATAGGGAGTTTGAATGAACATTCTTGTGAATATGTGTATTTTTTTTCACTAAAAGAGACGCTCTTCATCTACTGAAACGTTTGGAGAATATACACATTCCATGTGGAGCACTCCTTGTCTCTATGGACATCGAAGCCATATATACAGTTGTGGCCAAAAGTATTGACACCCCTGCAGTTCTGTCAGATAATACTCAGTTTCTTCCTGAAAATGATTGCAATCACAAATTCTTTGGTATTATTATCTTCATTTAATTTGTCTTCAATGAAAAAACACAAAAAGAATTGTCCTAAAGCCAAATTGGATATAATTCCACGCCAAACATAAAAAAGGGGGTGAACAAAAGTATTGGCACTGTTAGAAAAATCATGTGATGCTGATGTGATTTGTGTAATTAACAGCACCTGTAACTTACCTGTGGCACCAACAGGTGTTGGCAATAACTAAATCACACTTGCAGCCAGTTGACATGGATTAAAGTTGACTCAACCTCTGTCCTGTGTCCTTGTGTGTACCACATTGAGCATGGAGAAAAGGAAGAAGACCAAAGAACTGTCTGAGGACTTGAGAAACCAAATTGTGAGGAAGCATGAGCAATCTCAAGGCTACAAGTCCATCTCCAAAGACCTGAATGTTCCTGTGTCTACCGTGCTCAGTGTCATCAAGAAGTTTAAAGCCCATGGCACTGTGGCTAACCTCCCTAGATGTGGACGGAAAAGAAAAATTGACGATAGATTTCAACGCAAGATTGTGCGGATGGTGGATAAAGAACCTCGACTAACATCCAAACAAGTTCAAGCTGCCCTGCAGTCCGAGAGTACAACAGTGTCGGCGTCTGAATGAAAAGGGACTGTATGGTAGGATACCCAGAAAGACCCCACTTCTTACCCCGAGATATAAAAAAGCCAGGCTGGAGTTTGCCAAAACTTACCTGAGAAAGCCTAAAACGTTTTGGAAGAATGTTTTCTGGTCAGATGAGACAAAAGTAGAGCTTTTTGGGCAAAGGCATCAACATAGAGTTTACAGGAGAAAAAAAGAGGCATTCAAAGAAAAGAACACGGTCCCTGCAGTCAAACATGGCTGAGGTTCCCTGATGTTTTGGGGTTGCTTTGCTGACTCTGGCACTGGACTGCTTGACCGTGTGCATGGCATTATGAAGTCTGAAGACTACCAACAAATTTTGCAGCATAATGTAGGGCCCAGTGTGAGAAAACTGGGTCTCCCTCAGAGGTCATGGGTCTTCCAGCAGGACAATGACCCAAAACACGCTTCAAAAAGCACTAGAAAATGGTTTGAGAGAAAGCACTGGAGACTTCTAAGGTGGCCAGCAATGAGTTCTGACCTGAATCCCATAGAACACCTGTGGAGAGATCTAAAAACGGCAGTTTGGAGAAGGTACCCTTCATATACCCTATGTAAAATTCAAAATATAAGATTAATTCTATTTGTCAATCACATTGAGCTCTCAGTGATGATGATGCCTACTCCCCAAGAATTCATGCATCACTACCCAGCCCTCTCTGATCTGTATGCTGTGTGACTCATTGCACTATTGCAGAGTCTGCAGAGAGAGCAGAAAGGAGGAGGAGGAGGTATGTGCTTAGCTGCAGCTCTTCATGTCATTGTGTGTATCCGAGGAATGTGTCTAGTGTGTGCAGTCTGAAATATTTCTATGTGATTATAACAACATTTAATCATTTGCTCAGCAGATACACACATTACATGTCTGCAGGACAACCAATGTTCTTATAATACAAATGTCTTACACAGTTCAGGACAAAACCCCTCCCAGGATTGGTGGAATAAGACTGTGCTCGCATTAGCTGGATTTCAAGCCTCAAACATAGCCCTTTAAGTCCCTTTGGGATCAGAGGGTCACGTGATTTAAATTAAATTAGAAATGCACAACCTTGGACAATGTGAGAATCTGCATAGTCTGGCAATAAACAATGACTTAGCAATCATGAGATAACAAGCAAAAGGTCAATATATCTGGCCAATTAAGAACATTAACCTTCAGCTTGCACTGAGACAAGCTGTGTCTTCACAACACATAGGTTGAGCATCCATCCAGCCTTTAGACTGTCTGTTCAAACTTCCACATAGGTGTTTCGGTTGGGTTCAGATTAGGAGACCATTGAGTTATTTTCATCCTGTTTTGTCTTGGATGTGTGTTTTGGATCATCGTCATATTGGAAAAGTGCATGTCTACCAAAACTATGGAATGATAGCATCTTCTCTTTCAATAGGGTAGTACATCTGTGAATTAATCATACCATCAATGAAATATATTACTCCAACGTCATCAGCACTCATGCAGCCCCACATAAGGACACTACCACCACCGTGTGTTAGTGTAGATAAAATGTATTTGTCTTTGTGCACCTCACCTTTGCAATGCCATACAGTTTTGAAGTTCCATAAAACATCTTGGTGGCATCATTCCAGAATATAGAGTACCAGTAATCTTCATATTTTTTTAGTAGTGGCCCTGGCAAATTGTACACAGGCATATTTTGTGCATGGGCGTTCAGAGTGCTATCTGCGTGTACAACACTCATGCATGCTACTCCTCTGCAGTGTACACCGCTTTGTCACGGAAAACACCCCATATTTGCTTTCTCCTTCCTTAGCTAACTACAGTTAACTTGTATGTTGATTTTTGTAAGAATGTAAACATCTTCATTAATATTTACTTCAAATACTGGGTATCGTTATCAAAGAAATAGTATATTAATTTATTTGTGTACTGATCTGCTGATATATATACTTATTGCTGACATGGACTGTACACGTGATATGGCTATACATACAAGAAATTGCATCATCCCAGAAGTGTCTAGAAGTATCCATGTATAGTAATAATGTATGTCGCTGTCACTCTATAAGAATGAGCTGTACCATGGGTGGGGGGGCGCTTCCTGCGGGGGACTCGGCACTCGAGGCTGACCATCCGAAGACAAAGTAACAGGCTTATCATGAAGGACAGGAACCATAAGTCTTGGTGAGATGGATGACCCAAAATCGGTGGATCGCCACAAAGAAGAATACATACATTATCTTTTTGTAACTACCTGAATAGATTACTTTACTGTAATGCTTTTATCATTGGTTCATTTTTGACCAATGAAAGTAAACAAGATACTTCTTATATACTTTTCCGTATTTTCTCAATAATTCGCACTTGATGATAATTATACACATATAGCGGCATATAGGGAATTTAACATTGGCGAGCCTCCAGTCGCTTCTGATATGATTTTTTTTTGACGGACATTCTTGTTTTTTAGGTTTTTTTTCTCTCCTCTTTTCTGCTATTTTTGTCATATTCCTCTCTCTTGTACAAGGGGGGCTGGGTTGAGTCTAACAGCTGTTGTACAAGTGATCAGGAATCTGACAAGTGACAAGACCGTCATAAATCTTCAGAGCACAGAACCATTAGATGTTTTAATCTTCTGAAGTAAGGACTATATGTGTAAACGTGCGGTGTTTTAAAGAAAGAGAGGAAAGGACGGACTACAAGTGCCAGAAGTTAAGACGTGCCTGCGGGAAAGTCACAGAGAAGCGACGAGCAGGATCATTTTTAAGGTAAGACAATGGATCTAATAATTTCATATGCAAAGCATAGTGACTTAGTTTTTAGTTCTTTAGATAGTCTTGATTTGGGAAAATTTTGGCTAAAATTGTATGAAGAATGTCAGTTTGCAAATGTAACATTAGATTCACGAGTAATGTCTTTGAAGAAGGATAAGGGAAAGTTACGTAACATTTTAAAAATGGTTAATGTGTTTCATGATTTTGTAACATTGAAATCACAGGATAGTGAACGTGATAAGGTCATGACAGAGGTCATTCCCCAAGATGGCGGACGCCATTTGACTAATGAACATGTGCTCAGTGTAGATGACCTTCAAGATGAGTCAGGAACAGACGTGGTAGAAGGGGGAGGAAACAAGGGAGAAAATGAGGAAGTTAGGCAAGTGGGAGGAGTCAGCTTAACTGACGTAGAAAATGAAGTTGGAGTAGCCAGAGGAGGAGGAGTAGAAAATGAGATAGGAGGAGCCACAGAAGGAGACGTAGCTCAGGGGAGTGATGAAGGTCAGTCACCAAAAATAGACAAAATTCTTCAGCTTAAAATTAGGAAAAATCTGCTGATGTTAAGTAAAATGATTCCCGTGTATAACCCTGGCCTTCACGTAGCAAGAAATTCAGAGGTATTCGAGAATTTTGCTGAAAAATATAGCCTTTCTAATAGTGAGAAAAACCAATTATTTTATATGTGGTTACCTGATTTATTTCTAAGGAGACTTGAATTAAGGAATTCATCTTATGTTTCTCAATCACAAGAGGGCTCAGATGTTTGTAGATTAAGAGATCTTATCTTTTGCAAAACAAAAGAAAGTCCAGATCTGAAGATATTAAGAACTTTACAAATTGGGCAAAAAGAATGTACATATAATTTTATGTCAATTTATAAGCGGGTTTATCGTGCTATTATTGTTGGCAATGATAACCAGAGAAATATCATTCAAGATTTTATAAGTAAATTTAAATTTTTATCTCCCAGAATACGTGCCATGGCGTCACAGAGATCAAATCTCTATGAATGTACAAAATTGTTGGATGCTGGCAGGAAATGTCAGGACAGGAAATATTATGTAAAATCAAACAAATCAGAAAGAAGTAACAAAATGGTTTCTTCCTTTTCAAATCTGTCCAAACCAAATGGTTTTCATGACAAAATGTATGAAATACGTAGGAAAATTCATATTTCTTATAATTACTATAATGTGATTCGAATGTCATCAGAGAAGTTGATTAATAAGAATTTTGGCATTCAGAACACTGCTGGTGTTAACCCATTGCTTGCCAAATCTAAAATTAGAACGCTCACAGATGGTTCATGTTATTCTTTGACATCTCACCTATGGCCTGCATAAATTTCTATTTGATTGATAATATATGACATTATCCATGTACATATTTTAAGTATAGTCCTAATCCTGATTATATTGAGAAGGGTATGTGTACATGTGTAAATGTAGAGATATACAATATATATTCACACATGTATTACTTGATATAATGAGTAAAGTTATGAAATTATTAAATTATATATATACATGATCATAATAATGGAAGATTACATTTAAATTCATTAGTATATTACCCCATAATACAAGTAAAAGAAATAATATTTAAAATGAAGAACAGAATGGTTTCTGACAGGTTTGATTTAGAACAGCAAATGGCAGAGGAAGCACCATGGAAAGAATCTCATTCATTTAACCTTTTGGACAAAAGGAAAACATGAGATCACTTAGGGTTTAAAATGTTAAACTTTCATGTATAGATATATATATATATGTATATAAGTATTTTTCCTCTGTTTCATGGAAAATAATAATTAGAAGTTTATTATAATCAATATATATGATTATGTAAAAATAGTGTTATTTGTTATTAATATTATTTTTATATTTTCAAGAAGTTCAAGTCAAGATGGTGGAACATGTATCCCCTCCTTATAAAAATTAATAATATTTCTATTTTTACACGGAAAAGGATGAGTATATTTCAACTAACATTAACATTGAGGTTTTGCATAATGCATTAACTAATAGTGTGCTGTGCGCTGTGAAATTAACCTCTTACATGCCATCTTGTCAATGTGACATTGACAGCTGCTATCTTCGATCAGACGAAGCTGAAGCACACAAGATCATCTTCAAAATTCTTTAGGGTAATATTACAACCTTGTGTCTTAGATAGATAACTTACATGTGTGTCTGTCTATATACCGGTATATGGTCTGTTAGAAATATATTTTAAAGGAAAATTCAGAAGCAACAATTTGTTTAAGATGCATCTAAAATTAGTTGATAGCTCTCAGTGAGAGAAAATAGTTTTGTAATGCTTAGTGAAGAAGTGTCCTTAGAAACACAGGAATGTATGTGAGCAGAATAGCTGAGCGACATAACATAACAGGTGAAGTGTGTGTGTGAGTGTGAGGCCTCTCGAATGATTGATGAGTGCAGAGAAAGCCAGAAAAGTTGAGTGTATATGAAAAGTTGGGTTTTAGGAAAAAGGAAAAAAAGGACTTACAGTAAATACATTTTCACGTTTGAAATAATTAAGTAAACATATCAAGATAATTCATTCACATTATTAGAATAATTATTTGATATTTCTTAAATTTATAAGACTTTGTATTTTTTTATATAGATAATGGATCCAGTCATAGATAAACGTTTTTTTAAATTATGGTTTAAATTAAACACAAGTAGGTGAATATTTTATTTCCTCACAGATACATGATATAAGACTGATACTGGAAATGGATCCAAAGGTTTAACAAATAATTATCTTTAATTTGGTTTTATATAAGAATGTTTTCATGAAGTGGAAAAAAAAAAAAAAAAAAAATAGATGTTTATGAATAATGACATTATTATATCTGAGTAATACATTTTCAATGTATTTTCCACAGATTTGACAAATGAGAAACAGCAACAAGATACAATGATCAGTTATTAGAGATAATAAAGTGAAATTATATTATTAATTATAATAATAATAATTTATAGAGATATATATATTTTAAATAAAAGGTATTAGGGAAATTATTAAATTATTTTGATAATTCAATAATGGGGCAGATGAGTGATCAGAAATGAATGAACATATTAAGGGTATACATTATCAGTACTATAAATCTGTCAATCATACAATCAAAGGCCCTATCTTATTTTAATTCTATTTTATTTTGACTTCTGATTTTTTATCATTCTTTTTATCAATTTTTATTGATTACAATTTCAGGTTTTCATTTTATTATTTTTAATTGTTGGTTTTATTTTTTCATTTTTATTCATTTTTTGAATATGCCTATTTTTTAATATGAATATTTTTATCATTTTACATTTTGACTTATTTTCATTTTTATTTTGAAAACTTCCATTTTTGTCATTATGAATATTTTTATTATGAATTTTTAATTAGATTTGTATTAAGTTTTGACATTTAAATCAAAATTTCATATTATTTTTTAATTAAGAAGAACATATGAACATTTTAAGAGAGTAATGTTTATTATAACAATATTATATTATTTGAAATGAGAAGGTTATTCATATATATAAAAAAGGAAAGTTTCATTTCATTATGGAAATTATTTCATTTAATGGTATAATCTATTAATTTATTTTAATTTATGGTCATACATTATTGGTATTGTTAGTTTAATATATATAGAATATATAGATATATATTCAAATAGAGAAAAAAATATATATATATATATTTATATATGTTTAAATGATAAAATTTGGGTAATAACAAAGATTCTAAGATACACATATACATATATATGTTCAAATGAGAAAATATATATATACATGTTTAAAAGGGTAATGATTAAATAAAAATGTAAATTTGACATATCAAAACATACTGACACCTACAGGTTGAAAGGGGAATTACACCCATTACATAAGTCATAGTAAATGAAACATATGATTAATAATGTGTTATTATATAGTATTGTACTATTATTCTGAACATCAATTATATTCATATTTTGATTATGATATTAGATATTCATATGTTGGAAATAATTATATGATAGATTCATATTTTGATAATAATTATATGAGAATTATTGATTGTTATGGTACGCTATGATATCATAGGTTAGGAAAATTGCCAATTTTTGGTATAGAAAAGGGAAAGAAGACTTCAATCAAGATTCCAGAATAATAGTAGAGACTGTACCATTTTAATAAAGACAGACTTTACATTATTTCTATAACAATTGACTTTTAAAAGTTGCAAGAAGAAAACCACAATCCAGGAGTTTAAAGGTTTCATTAATAACAGACTGTTCTCACAAAGTCATAAAGAGACTGAATCATCACATTCATTTGTTCGTAAACTCATTCATTCTCGAGGTGCTGACCAGGATTGCAGAGGATGATGATGACCCCACAATGCCAAAGGGGTTGTGCCAATTCCAAGGTTTGTTGTGATCCAGTGTAAAGCTTCACTACACTGATCTATTGTGTGACCTATTCTGTGCATTAAGGACTGTTCTGTGTATGGTTACCGGCTATCAACATTAACTCTTGTTATGCTGACCAAAGACGTCACCTGATCCAGAAGTGATAAGAGGCAGCGCGGAGGATTCCGGAAGTGACCAGAGTAAGTCCAGCCAACACTGCACAGGTCACATCACAGACATTGCTTTCCTACCAAATAAACGCTAATAAAAATAAAGACTTTACAATGAAGGTATAAACAATAAAGGACAACGTTATTATCAAAGAGACTTTGTTTATATTGGAGAGAATCATCAGATGAAGATGAGAAGACGCCGAGTGACCACAGATCCGATTGCTTCAAGTAGAACAGGAAAGTATAATTACAATAATGGTTTTACAGTTCATGGCTTACCATAACAAGTAAGATAATTATTGAAATGTCAATCATTGTTATTGTTATATTATCTTTACTATTAATTTGACTATATTATCATGAATTTTTTATATTGATATTATGAACCCTAAATATTAATGAATTAATATTGAGGCATCCAATCAATTAATGTTTGAATTCCTCATAGGGGGAAATGTAAGAATGTAAACATCTTCATTAATATTTACTTCAAATACTGGGTATCGTTATCAAAGAAATAGTATATTAATTTATTTGTGTACTGATCTGCTGATATATATACTTATTGCTGACATGGACTGTACACGTGATATGGCTATACATACAAGAAATTGCATCATCCCAGAAGTGTCTAGAAGTATCCATGTATAGTAATAATGTATGTCGCTGTCACTCTATAAGAATGAGCTGTACCATGGGTGGGGGGGCGCTTCCTGCGGGGGACTCGGCACTCGAGGCTGACCATCCGAAGACAAAGTAACAGGCTTATCATGAAGGACAGGAACCATAAGTCTTGGTGAGATGGATGACCCAAAATCGGTGGATCGCCACAAAGAAGAATACATACATTATCTTTTTGTAACTACCTGAATAGATTACTTTACTGTAATGCTTTTATCATTGGTTCATTTTTGACCAATGAAAGTAAACAAGATACTTCTTATATACTTTTCCGTATTTTCTCAATAATTCGCACTTGATGATAATTATACACATATAGCGGCATATAGGGAATTTAACAATTTTCTACCACACTTCTCGTCAGAAAACTCTCCAATTAAGATGTTCACTTTTGTGGTCAGTCTGTACATCCGTGAGATGGTTGCAGTTCCATCTTCATTAAGTTTTTGTATCATTTATACTATAGTATTCGGAATAAGTAAAGTTTGCTGATATTTAAATGTGGCCTTCACCATTCTTGTGTTAAAAAAAATGTGTATATACCATATTTTTCGGATTATAAAACACTTTTGTTGACCCCAAATTTTGGGGGAAAGTTGGGGGTGCATTTTATAATCCTCCTCTCTCAGTACAAAACTGTAGATTTGGAGGGCAGCACTTTGGAGCGGTGTCTGGGGGCTGGAGTAGGCTGCAGAGGCAGTCGGAGGTCATGTACTCCTCCTGCTTATTAGCCCCATGATGTAACGTTGCCGTTGGTCTCAGTGGCTGGTTTTGCCGTCTCGGCCGCTGGAAGGCACCGGACTCCTTCGGCTGGTGGTGCCAGTGATAGGAGGGCTATGTCCTCATATAGACCTGCTTCTTTGACACCAGCCTCTGTTGCTGGGCATTGCCGTGTTTTTCCTGTGGGTGATGTTGGTAACCGAAGAGAGGGTCCTGCAGAGGTGTCTGGCATGCACAGGCTTCATTCTTCTATCAGAAGTGGGGTGGTTGGTGCTAATCATGCATCACCATCTGGCCTGGTTCTAGGGGCGGTCTGGATGAGATCATTAGGCTGTGAGCTCCAGCCTATGGGAGGTAACCGCGCCTTTCAAATACCTTGTATCCTCTCCTGCAGGCCGCCAGGTATAGTCTTGGTTCCCCAAGCGATCTAGTGTGTGTTTGTATTTTGAGTCTGACCTTTTGCCTGGATTTTTTTTTTTTTCCAAAAAATCTTTATTAACTTCACACACAGAAAATCCGCATGTGTCCATAGTAATATACATTACTACATAATGGCAAGAATAAATCTATTCAACACACAATAACAATCTAGTTCTTGAATTCTAAGTAGATAGAGAAGAATGCTCTCGTTTAAGAGATATCTCAAAAGTAAAGCCCGCCTCCTATATAACTTGGCAGAGCGGTGAGTATTTAAACAAACAAAGCAATTATATGAGTAACTAGCTGTACTACCCGGCTTCGCCCGGGTTAATAACTGCTGTTAACAAAATAGAATGTGCTAACAAAAATGTATTCAGCACACAAAAACCACAAAACAAATCGATAGAAATGTAATTATTAAAAGGCAAAAACTAAGCTAATAGAAGCATTTCACAACATATATTTCAACACCACAGATATTCCACAGTTTCTATATCCTCTCACATAGAGGTAATGTGACTGACATCAGCCTTTCCACCAACACACCCTAACTGACATCCTATTACCTCAGACATCCTATTACCTCACAGAAGCTTTACTGAGAATGTCCTTTGTTGTCTATATTAACCAATTAGAGCTCAGATTAACAGTAGCAAAATAGAAGTTGAGCTGTGAATGGTTGCTATTGGCAGCCTGATAAATCCCCAGGCAACAGGAAGCCCTCCCCCTGACAGTATATATTAGCTCAACCAAGAAATTGTTGCGCCACACTGTGCAAATTAGCCGAAGCAAGGGGTTATATTAATATGTCACTCACTTTTTCTAGTTGCGCCCCCTGCACAACTAGGTTGATGATTTGAGGTGAGAATTAACCGCAGGCATAAATCCGTTGCTACGTGTAAAGAAGCTTTTCCTTATGGAACTTCAATGTCTCTCCCAGAGATCACGAGCCCAGGGAAGGGCAGCTCCTCTGTGTTGACCAAATCCTGTCCCAGAGCTGCTCTCAAACCACACTCCCCAAAGGGAGGATTTGAGCACGATATGAAGTAAAAAGGTATGATAAAATGAGCGCTAGGGACAGAAACAGGCACTGGGCTCTTATCGAATATTACCTTTCAAATTTATTGTGAACAGTAGATGTTATAGGTCTCCTCGCCACAACATGTTTCGACACTAAAGGTGTCTTTCTCAAGTGGAACATCTACTGTTCACAATAAATTTGAAAGGTAATATTCGATAAGAGCCCAGTGCCTGTTTCTGTCCCTAGCGCTCATTTTATCATACCTTTTTACTTCATATCGAGTATATATTAGCTCACACATACACATAATAGACAGGTCATGTGACTGACAGCTGCCGTATTTCCTATATGGTACATTTGTTTCTCTTGTAGTTTTGCTGCTTATTAATCAGATTTATATTTGTGAAGGATAATACCAGACTTGTGTGTGTTTTAGGGCGATTATGTGGCGAGGTGGGTGTATGCGTGGTGAAATGTGTGCTGAGGGTGGTATATGTGTTCAAGCACGTGGTAGTGTGAGGCGCATTTTGTGTGTGTTCATATCCCGTGTGTGGTGAGTATCCTATGTCGGGTCCCCACCTTAGCAACTGTATGGTATATACTCTTTGGCGGCATCGCTCTCATTCTTTAAGTCCCCCTTGTTCACATCTGGTAGCTGTCAATTTGCCTACAACACATTTCCTTTCACTTTTTCCCCATTACGTAGATAGGGCCAAAATTGTTTGGTGAACTGGAACGCTCAGGGTTAAAATTTTGCCTAACAACATAGCCTATGACGCTTTCGGGGTCCAGACGTGTGACTGTGCAAAATTTTGTGGCTATAGCTGACAGCTGTCAATTTTCCTCCAACACTTTTCCTTTCCCTTTTTCCCCATTATGTAGATAGGGGCAAAATTGTTTGGTGAATTGGAATGCGCGGTGTTAAAATTTCGCCTCACAACATAGCCTATGACGCTCCCGGGATCCAGACGTGTGATTATGCAAAATTTTGTGGCTGTAGTTGCGACGGTGTAGATGCCAATCCCGGACATACATACATACACACATACATTCAGCTTTATATATTAGATGTAGCCATATAAGATTAAGGATAACGCAATTACAGAATCAAATTTTGTTTGGTATAGTGAAAGCGGGGTAAGGTAAAGACAAGATAGAAAAAGATATAAGAAGGAACGGGAGAGCAACAGGATAGGTATTGAGGAAAAGTTCCTGGGTCCCATCTACTCCGGGATCTCCGCAAACCCAGGGGACTCACGGAATAATAACCAGACCTGCCATGTCTGGAAGTGTCTGTCGGTCTGGGAATGAGAGTGGGCAGACAGTTTCTCCATTCTGCATATGGAGTCCATCTCTTCAACCCAGTTCAAGATGGAGGGGCAGAGAGGTGTGCGCCACTTCCTTGGTATGATAGAACTTGTGGCCGTGAGACAATAGGCCTAATTTGAGTTTTTTTTAAAGAGCCCGGGATCATAGACAGTAACCCTATCTGTGGGAGGCAAGGCACGTCTTCTCCCGTGATAAGGTTATATAAATCAAAAACCTTTTGCCACAGAGCCAGGATAGATGGGCAGTACCACCAAACGTGTAGAATCGATCCCACCTCCACCCCACATCTCCAGCATAGGTCAGACCTGTCAGGAAACACTTTCTTAGTCTTCAATATATGTTTATTGTAAATATAACAAGGCACAATACAAAGATAACAATGGAAGAAATACAAATTAGAGCAAGAATAAAAGAACAACACAAATTATCTTTCGCGTGGGAAGAGGGAAGAAGGATGGGGATGAGGACCATGTGGTTCTGAGCCATGGGTGGGGAGGGGGGGGGGGGAATAAAATTCTTGAACAAGGAAGGGATGGGGAAAGAGGCATCAGATCGGAAATAAAAGTGAGCATTGTTGTGATTGTCGTATATCTCAGATAGCATTAAGAGACTTTTCGGTGCATAGTATCTATGATCGGGTTGGTTCGTCTTCTTTGTTAGTGGTCTGTCTCTTATGAGCGCAATCTTGTGCCTCTGAGCAAATAGGTTGAAAACATATCATGACTGTTGTTAAACAGCAAAAAAGGGGGGGGGAGGGGAGAGGAGGTCGATGGTAGGGGGAGCAATGGACCACAAGAGAGGGTAGAAAGGGGGGGGGGGTAAGATTGTTCAGAGGAGGGTATAGAGAATGAGGGGAAGAGAAAGAGAAAGAAAGATCTAGAGAAAAGGAACGTTTGACCCCTGTTTCCTAGTGCAATCAGTGAGGAGGAGGTAATGCTGAGGGATGTGAAGCCCATTGAGACCACGCCTCTGAGACATATCTCCGCCTTGGGGCATCCTGAGCCAGGTAAAATTCCTGGGTAAAAATTGTGTTCAGCTTGGCAGTAAGGTCCCTGATGGCAGGAGGAGACTCATTTTTCCATAACGCTGCTATGCATAATCTAGCTGCAATCAAAATGTAAGTGATTGTGTGGCGGATGACCGGAGGGAAAACTTCAGCCCCAATGTTTAGAATAGCTAGTTGAGGAGTCAAGGGGACATGGGTGTCTGTTACAGTCCCCATCAGGCTGCCGACCAGGGTCCAAAATTGAGCTACTTTGGGGCAATGCCACCATATGTGTGCCAAGTCCCCTCTCTGTCCGCATTTTCTCCAGCATAAAGGAGAAATCCCTCTTGCGAATCTGGCGAGCCTGACTGGTGGAGTGTACCAACGGAGATGAATCTTTTTGAGGGATTCTAAATGGTTGATACATCTTGATATTTGGGTTACACACCTAATTGCCCTTCCCAGTCGTCCGAATCTGCCTGGAAGTTTAGATCTGACTCCCACTTTGTCATGTATGTTAGTTTGGGGGGGGATTTGTGAGATAAGAGACCCTCATACAAGGAAGAAAGACCTCTCGGGACTCTGGTGTCCGCGAGCAGCAGTCTTTGGAGTGGAGAGGGGATAGGCCCTCTCAGGTCGTGTGTACAATCCTTCGAGGAAAGAAAGTGACGGGTCTGTGAGTATTGTAGGAAGGATCTCTTTAGTGTCTGGGACTCCCCACAAAAGCTGTCAAATGAGGGAAACTTACCGCCTTTCAAGAGGTCACCCACCGTGTGGACCCCCGAAATCAGCCAGGGGGATAGGTTCAGAGAGGGAATGTGCATCTGGAGTGCCTCTAGCGGGATTCGTTCTGGGGGGAGTTTCGTCCAGTGGTGGGGGATGTTTCTCCACACAAATTGGAGGGTCCGGACTGTCGCTAAGGGATGAGCTAGTTTGACCGGCCCCAGTGCTGCCCCAGCCATGAGTTTCCCGGGCGTCATCCCTGGGGCCACCTCTTTCTCCAGTTGTGCCCAACCTAAGGTCTCCTCCTGTGTCCATAATACTCTGGCCGCTTCCAGAATTGTGGCACTATGGTATGACACCACATCCGGGACCCCCATCCCTCCCCCCCTCATCTTCAGGTACATCGTGCGTCTCTGTACTCTATGTCTACCCCCCGCCCATATAAACGTGTTAATGCGTCTTTGTAGATGAGTCATGAGTTTGCTTGGGTACCGTAAGGGGACGCACCGGAACAAGTAAAGTAATTTTGGCAGCCATAACATTCTAAAGGCTTGGATACGTGCCACCCAGGACAGTGTGGGGAGCGGACTGGTGTCCATTGCATCTCTTAATGTTGCCATCAACTTGTTTAGGTTCACCCGGGCTACCAGTCTCGAGGCACATAGGGTCACACCGAGATATGGGATACCCTCAGGGGCCCAAGCAAAGGAGAAATTGGAAGAGAGGGATAGTTGCTCTGTCTCTGGTAAATTGATAGGGAGTGCCATGGTTTTTCCCACATTTAATTTATAGTACGAAATCTCTGAAAAACTGTCTAAATCTTTAAGTATGGCCGGAATAGAGTTGACTGGGTCTGTGCATGTAATGATTACGTCGTCTGCGTAAAGGCCTATGATATGATTCTTGTTACCCACTTGAATGCCCGTTATCCCCGGATTGGCTCTAATTGAGGCTGCCAGGGGTTCCATAATTAGGGCGAAGATCAGGGGCGATAGAGGGCACCCCTGTCTTGTCCCATTTGAGATGTCGAAGTGGCGAGATACATATCCCGATGTAGAGACCCGAGCCCCCGGAGCAGAGTAGAGACCCAGTATGGCCGACACTACTGGTCCCGAGAAGCCAAACTTCCCAAGGACTTCGCGTAGGTATCCCCAGTGTACCCTGTCAAACGCTTTTTCTGCGTCTAATGACAGGAACACACTGGGGACCCCCCGACTCTCTATGATCTCCACCAGGTCCAACATTCGCCGGGTGCCATCCCTGGCCTGCCGTCCCTCCACGAAACCCACCTGATCCGGGTCCACTAATAGTGGGATCACCTTCGACAATCTTGAGGCCAACATCCTGGCATATATCTTAACATCCACGTTAAGTAACGAGATGGGACGATAACTGCCAGGGTTGTCTGGGGGTTTGCCTGGTTTCAGGATGGTGGATATCGTGGCTTCTAAGGCCTCCGCCCTAATCTTTCCCTCGTTCTGCCAGTGATGAAACAGCCGGAGGAGGTAGGGGGCCAGCTGGAGGGAAAACGCCTGGTAATACTCATTGGCGAAGCCATCTGGACCCGGAGCAGAGTTACGTTTTAGAGTCTTAATCACATCCAGAACCTCCGAAAGTGTGAATGGCTGGTTCAGGGTAGTGAGCATATCAGGGGGGATCACTGGGAGTCTCACCCCGTCTAGGTAGGATCGGATCTCCAACAGGGAGGGCTGAGGGGTCAGAGGGTCATCTGCTAGGTTGTACAGTTTGGAGTAGAAATCCGCCATGACTTCGACTATCTCAGAAGGGTCTCTGGCTGATTTACCGTCTGGAGATTTCATCGAGGTTACCATTGTCTGAGCTACTCTTTTCTTTAGTCTGTTGGCCAGGAGTTTGCCTGCTCTATCTCCTGCTGCATAGAACTGGGTGTTAAGCTTCCGAAGCCCAAGTTCATGTTGGTAGAGCAGCTGTGCTCTGAGTTTAGTTCTTAAGTCGAATATCTGTTTTGCCAGTTGGGGGGAGGGATTCGCTTTGTTCTGTTTTTCTAAGGTATCTATTTGTTCAGACCAGGATTTCCAGTTAGCCTCTCTTTCTTTCTTTTGTTGCGAGGCCTTCTGGAGTAGAAGGCCACGCAAGACCACTTTATGTGCGGCCCACAGGGTGTCGTCCGAGGTCTCTCCATTGTCATTAATTAGAAAGTACTCCTCCAGATTCCCAGTCAGAGATTCAAGAGTCTGTTGGTTAGAAAGTAGGCCTACGTTCATCCGCCAACGACGTGGCGTGACTCCCTTATACCCCTGTCTGATCCCCAGTAATACCGGAGCGTGGTCTGACCAGGTGATCAAACCAATCTTGGTGGAAGAGCAGTGGGGCAGGGTTTCCTCTCCGACTAGAAAAAAATCGATCCTGGAGTAGGAAATTTGGGAGTTAGATAGAAAAGAGTAGTCTCTTTCCTCTGCGTGTTGATAACGCCAAACATCGTGAAGCCTGAATTCGCGGCTTAAAGCGGCCAACTCCCTACCCCTTCTAGCACCGGGGGCCGAAGAGTCCAATCTCGCCTCCATCACCTGATTGAAGTCTCCGCCTACCACCAGGGCACCCTCTCTTGTTTGGTTGAGTTTTTTGAACAGGGACCTCAAGAACCCCAGTTGACCCGAATTTGGGGCATATACTGTGGCAAGAGTGTACAGTTCCCCCGACAGACGACATTTCAAAATCAGGAATCTCCCCTGCGGGTCCGCCTCCACTGAAATTAGCTGAAATTGGATTTTGCCACTTACCATTACACATACTCCCGCTTTTTTCACATCATGATTAGCAAAAAAGATGTGCGGGAAGGAGGAGTTTTTCACGCGGAAGTTGTCTCCAGCCAGGAGGTGTGTCTCCTGAATACACATCACATCAGCAAGAAGTCTCTTGGCTTCCTTCCATAGGAAGGAGCGTTTTGCCGGGGAGTTTAATCCCTTGACATTAAGAGAAACCACATTCAGTGTAGAGGAAACCCCGCTGTCACCGAATTGTCTCTCCTCATTTTTATCCTGCTCTTATAGTTGGACAGGAGTCAACAGAAAAGAAGAGAAAATAAAGAGATAGGATATAGATGAGGGGAAGAAAGTGAGGAGAGAGGGAGCAGAGTGGGTAATGCCAAGAAAAGAATGAACAGTGAGGGGGGGGGGGGGAGGGTTGGGGGAAAGGAAGAGCGGGTGCGGGAAGCAACTGTGTGGTGGGAGGAGTGGGGGGGGGAAACGCTTATGTAAACTTGAATGAGGACAGGCTATGAAGCCTGAACTGAGGGGGTTAGTCTGGGGACCCCTCGCGGATCTCTCAAAGTCTCTCAGATTATACCAAAGAGCGATATGATCACTCAGCTCGACAACAAGTAAAACTGTTGTTATCCACGCTTCTTAGTGGAGGGAGGTCTGGCGTAGAGAGTCCGAGAGAGGTCCAAAAGGAGGGAGAGTCACATCACATAGACCAGTGCAGAGGTCTCTACTCCCTCTCCGACCTCAGATTTGGTCATTGGGTCTTGGTCCATGTGGACCCCCCGCCGGCGAGCGTGGGGAGTTTGAGTTCGGGGATGACAAGTTCCAGGATCTTAAAGCTCTGCGCAGCATGGTAGGAGAAGAGAATGAGTGTCTGTTGCCTTTGTAGCGGAAGTTTACTGACACAGGGGAGCCCCAGGCATATTGCATCCCGTTCTCCCGCAAGATGAGGCAGCTAGGACCAAACTCGCGTCTTCTGGCCAAAGTTCCTGGCGATAGGTCAGGATAGACTGCTACTTTAGCGAAAAGAGGTGGGAGCACGGGGTTAGACCTCATGGCTTGAAGCAAAATGTCTCTTGTCTTGGGGTGAATAAAGGAGATGAGGATGTCTCTCGGGACTTCTTTGGGGAGTTTTGTGGGTTTAGGCAGTCTGTAAGTTTTTAGCACTTCCAGGGTCTCAGGGTTAGCATCCGGGAGAGCTGCTGTCAAGAAGGCTGAGACCGTCTCAGGGAGATTTTCTCCTTCTTGAGTCTCTATAACCCCTCTCAGTTTAACATTATTTTTGCGGAGGCCGTCTTCTAGGTGATATAATGTTGTTTTTACTGAGCCCATCTCCCTGTCTATCATATCGTAACTGTCTGCCAAGTTATTGTGGGCCGAGGCATACTCAGTCATTTTGGACTCCACAGTGGAGGTCCTCTCCCCAAGTGCCGCCATTTCAGATTTAATGTCCGCCATCATGGAGCGCATTTCCCCCAACATGGCGTCCCTCATTGATCCCAGCATGTCTCTCATATAACGTTTAGAGAGAGGGGATTCCTCTCTACTCACAGTGCTTCGGCTGTCAGTCGCTCGCCTGGGGGACCGCGGTGATCTGGAGGCGTGGGTGGAGGAGCTGGAGGGAGATGCTGGGCCGTTTACTGCCTGCGCCATCTTGGATCCTCTGTGGGGCTCCTGGTTGAAGAAATCCGTCAGCTTTCCCGCTGTCTCCCGGCGGCGGGATCCCGTTCTGGGCATGACCGGGTGGTCTGTGAGGTTTGTGGCTGTCGCTCGGGTCAGAGCGGGAGCAGAAAAGTCGCGGTGATGCCGTTATTTTCGGTCCGTGATGCAGAGCCTCCTTAGGATGCGACCGGCGCCATCGGCTGCTGGACACGCCCCCCCAGGAAACACTTTCTTAATCTCCCGGGCGCACCTGTACAATCTAGCTAACCGTTTAAGGTTCGTCTCCTGGGCTTTGCAAGCCATGGAAAGTTTATGCGTACAAATGAAAGACTTAATCCAGTCCAGGTCCTCCGTCTCAACCCCCAGCTCCCGCTCCCATTCCAAAATGTACCACATTGATCTCGTTGTTTCAGCGGTCGTGAGATATGCATAGACCTTGGAAATCATATGAGGGGGAGCAGAGTCTGACAGAAGCAGAGATTTGTAGGGGGAACAAGTATCTACAAGAGCGGATGGGCCCCCGGAGGCAGAGACAAAGGACCTGACCTGAAAATACTCGAACCAACGCACAGGTCTGTCGGAGTCCGTTGAGACAAAGAAAGTGAGAGGGGGGATAGTTCCAGTACCCAACAAGGCCTGAGAAAGGCGAGGTCTGTCTGTTGCATTTCAGACAAAAAAATGGGCCACATGAACCCCTGGTGGAAATTCTGGGTTGTCAAATATTGGCGTCATGGCTCCCCATTGGGGCTAAATAGAGAACCGGCAGTTGAGCATGTCCCAGGTCACACGGGAGAGTGAGAGGGACTGGGGGCAGGCAGAGTACCGTATATACTCGCGTATAAGCCGAGTTTTTCAGCCCAAAAATTGGGCTGAAAAGTACCCCCCTCGGCTTATACGTGAGTCAGTGCTGTATACCGATGCAATATACTACCACTGGGGCTGTATACTACCGCTGGGGCTGCAATATACTACCACTGGGGCTGTATACACACCTGGGGCTGCAATATACTACCACTGGGGCTGTATACACCACTGGGGCTGCAATATACTACCACTGGGGCTGTATACACCACTGGGGCTGTATATACTACTGGGGCTGCCTGTATACTACCACTGGGGCTGTATATACTACTGGGGCTGCCTGTATACTACTGGGGCTGCCTGTATACTACCACTGGGGCTGCCTGTATACTACTGAGGCTGCCTGTATACTACTGGGGCTGCCTGTATACTACCACTGGGGCTGTATATAGTACTGGGGCTGCCTGTATACTACTGGGGCTGCCTGTATACTACCACTGGGGCTGTATATACTACTGGGGCTGCTGCTGTATACTACCACTGGGGCTGCTGTATACTACCACTGGGGCTGCTGTATACTACCACTGGGGCTGCTGGGGCTCCTATATACTACCACTGGGGCTGCTGTATACTACCACTGGGCTGCTGTATACTACCACTGGGGCTGCTGGGGATGCTACATACTACCACTGGGGCTGCTGTATACTACCACTGGGGAGGCCTGTATACCACTGGGGGGGGCCTGTATACCACACTGCTGGGGGCTGTATACCTGTGCTGAGGTCCACCCTCGGCTTATACACGAGTCAATAGGTTTTTCCAGATTTTTGGGGCAAAAGTAGGGGGGTCGGCTTATACACGGGTCGGCTTATACACGAGTATATACGGTATTTTATCCATGGCAATGAGGTAAGAGACCACTCCACCATGTCACCCTCCAATCGAACCCAAGTGTACCACTTTGTTGGTCTGATACTCATTCAGGTTGGCAGCGATCCACTTTGGTCACCCAAAAGGGTTGCTGCTGGTGAGCCAGTAGTTTGAGTGCCCCCTTTCTTGCATGGTGATTAGATTTGTTTTTAATGGGGTTTTTTTGCCTTTGTTTTTCTATCACCAAACATGAATGTTTGTAAATAAATCTTGTTTTCATATTTCTATTTAATAAAAACTTTATAGCATTTTGGATTGGCTCAGAGGCTTTCTACTTCTTATTATTGTATGGGAGGTATCCATGCCTCTATTTGTAGGTTGTCATTTCCATTGTTTAGTCTCTTGCCCATGAAACCAATCCGACAATCTCGTGAGGAGAGCCGCAGCGTGGTAGAGGCGGATATCGGGGAGTCTCATTCCTCCATCCCACTTAGGTCTGGTCAGGATTCTGTATGATAGTCTTGGTTTAGAATGTTTCCATATAAATTTTGTGCATGCCCGTCGTAGCTGCAAAAAAAAGGACTGGGGAAGAGCTATTGGTATGGCCTGAAATAGATATAGGAGTTTG
This sequence comes from Allobates femoralis, assembly GCA_033576535.1. Taxonomy (NCBI): domain Eukaryota; kingdom Metazoa; phylum Chordata; class Amphibia; order Anura; family Aromobatidae; genus Allobates; species Allobates femoralis. The sequence continues at coordinate 120,099,210 of JARQOC010000009.1, forward strand.
GGGTTAATACGCCCGAACCACGGTAGAGAGCGACAGTCTAAGGAGCCTAAATCGGTAATGATCTTAAGCAACAAAGGTCGATAATTCAAATCAAACAAGAGGGAAGTATCTCCCGTGAGATGTATACCCAAGTAAGACAGAGAGGGGGCGCACCATCTGAAAGGAAAATTATCCTTTAAATGTTGAACTTTGTCCTGCGACAAGTTGACATTCATGAGATCAGATTTTGAAAGATTGAATCAGAAATTGCTAAGCCTGCCTTACACTTTAAACTCTCTAAGTACACTAGGAATCGATATCTCAGGGTCCGTAACGTACAACAAGAGGTCATCGGCGTACAGAGCAAGCTTATATGTGCGTCCTCGGACCTCTATCCCATGTATATTCGGATTGAGGCGCAGTGCGTTTGCGAGGTGCTCCATCACCAAGGCATACAGGAGGGGGGAGAGAGGGCAACCCTGTCTTGTACCGTTCCGTATACGGAAGGGCTCCGACAAGACCCCATTACATCTAACTTTAGCAGTAGGATCTGAATACAATGACATTACTTTGCTCCGGTATGTAGGTCCCAATCCAACACCCTCCAGAGACCTCTCAAGAAACTTCCAATCCACTCTATTGAAACCTTTTTCTGCGTCGACTGATAGAATACACGATGGTTGCTTAGAGTTCTTAACATGGGAGATCAAAAGCAAGGACTTGATGGTATTCTCTAGCTTCTCTACCTGGCACAAAATCCACCTGATCGTTGTCTATCAGTCGAGGCAGAAATAGGCCGATTCTGGTAGCTAACGACTTGGCAAAAAATTTCACATCAACATTGATAAGTGAAATAGGTCGGTAGCTAGCGCATGCCTCCTGATTTTTGCCAGGTTTCGGAATAACAGTGATTGTGGCCTCTAAAGCTTGTCTACGGAACAGATTGTTGAGTGAGATTTGCATTAAAAACCTTGGTTATGAAGGGTATCAGAGGAGCCATGAATTTTCGATAGAATTTAACCATAAAGCCATCCGGGCCTGGGCTTCAATTTGACGGGGAGGATTCAATTATGTGGGAAATCTCTGCTTCTGTAAAAGGTTCATCAAGTTCCCCAGCTATCTCCCCCTGCAGCCTCGGCAAGTCTTCCAACAAAACGCCTGGATCTTCCTCGGAAGTAGGTGTTTGAGTATCACGGATATTGTAGAGGTCGTGGTAGTACTGACGAAATGTGTCGGCAATCTTGTTGGGATGACATACTTTATTTTGAGATCGTATTAGTGGGATGAAAGAGCTTGTCATTTTGGGTCTTAAGTATCTGGCCAGTGGACTACCACACTTGTCCGCAAACTCCTAAAAAAAAATGGTGCGCCCGCTCCCTGTACCTCAGGTAAGCTCGATCTAAGCAGCTCCGAAGGTCCTCTCTGGTTTTGTTTAATTGGAGAAGTGTGTCTTGTGTAGGGGAGGCCTTTATGGGTCTGTTCCAAGTGATGAATTTGAGAGATTAAATTTTCGATATTGCTTGTTTTGAGCTTTTTCAGTCTAGAACCTTCACGAATCAGGACCCCCCTTAATACACATTTAAGTGCTTCCCACTGGAAAGGAAGAGGTGTGGAGTCTCCCACATGGTTATTTAGAAACTCGGAGATCGTGGAAGTGATCAATTTGGAGGTCTCTTCATCCGTGAGGAGGTCAGGGTTCAGAGTCCACTGCCATGGGCGAGAAGGAAAGTCAGGGAGATTGAGTGTTAAGAAAATTGGAGCGTGGTCAGACCACACCATCTGTCCAATTGAAGCAGACGTTTCAAAAGTCAGTAGTCTGTGGCTCACAAGTAGGTAGTCTATCCGACTGTATGTCGAGTGAATTGGAGAGTAATATGTGTAATCTTTTTCACCCGGATGTAGCAATCGCCAACAGTCGACCAGTCTAAGACCGTGCATAGCACCCTGAATTGCACGAATTTGTGCGGTAGAGATTACAGATTTGCCAGAAGAGGAGTCTAGATTTTTATCCATAGTTAAATTAAAGTCTTAACCGGCAATTATGGAGCCCTGAGCAATTTTCTCTACCTTCTTCAGGTATTTTGCAAAAGTCTCGGCCTGCCTTCTGTTGGGTAAGTACAGGTTTGCAATGGTGTAAATGTGCTCAATAATCTTGAGAGTCAGCGTCTGGAATCTGCCCTTGGTATCCACCTCCTCACCCAGGACCGTATGCACTAGAGATTTATGGATGGCTATACTTACTCCCTTTGAGCGTGCCTCAGGATTTGGGGAGTGGTACCATGAGGTATAGTATCGATTTCTCACATCCCGGAAGCTCCCAGTTTTAAAGTGGGTCTCTTGTAATAACAGGAGGTGTACACCCATCTTATGGAATCTGTGGAGGAGCTGCGTCCTCTTTTGTGGGACATTGAATCCCCTAACGTTTAGCAAGGCTATTTTAAAGGGCAGCATGTCTCTCAGTCACAGAAAGAGCGTGGGGGTCCCCAGGGGTTCGCAGGCCACACCGGAGAGAAAGGAACCACAGAGGGTTGTTGATGGGGAAAAGGGAAAGCAGGGGGTGTTAGAGAATGGTCAGAGGTGGAAGGATAAATGAGTGAGTAGAAGTAAAAAGAAGAAAAGGAGAAAGAAAAAGAAAGAGGGGAGTAAAGAAAAGAAAAAGTCCTCTAATAGGAGGGCTAGGTCCTCAAGCCTAGGTTGAGGACAGATAAGACTCTGACAGTCCGTTAATAAGAACTGTCGAGTCGAGACCTGCAATGCAGGTGTCCTAACGGGAGAGTTGACCGAACGATCACGGGATAACCGGTATCCCGGGGTCGGCCCGATCCCATCACAATATAATGTTATAAACATAAAAACAATAATTAACAGGGCAAACAACCTCAAATCAATGGTAACAGAGAGGGTGTAGCAAGGGTGAGCAAACTAAATATTAAACAAATCCTTGCTTATGTAGTACTAGAAGTATATACCTGTTGCCAGGAAGTAATGTGAGGAGTGGTAGCATACAAACATTATATCACAGTTCTCTTACAACCCACCGCTTGTCAAAGAATTTGATGTAACATCAGGTACTCATACCGAATCAGTGCAGGTAAATGGTTTAAGCTAGTGCACATATTCCCGGGCATGCCCATCACCTGGAGATAGGATATCTCAGGGGGGAAGGAGAGGTAAAGGGGGAAGGGAGAGGGCTGAAGGGGAGAACGGGAGTGGGAGGGGGAAAGGGAGGAGCAATTGGGGGGAAAAGAAGGGTTATCCAGCAGTAGAACCTGTGAGAAAACTGAAAAAGTGAAACATCATATAAACTTATATCGCAATATCTGAACATAAAGGTCCTTCCAGGTCCTGTTGGCAAAAAATAGGCGGTGAGGGGGCAGGAAAGAAGGGATGGGGGGAAGAGGAGGGTGGGGGGAGAAATGGGGAAGGGGGAAGGGACAGGAGGCATATGTTAGGCAAAACCTCAAGTCACTGTTCAAGACTCAGCTGGGTAAGGACGGAGGGAATCACGACGGCTAGGTCTTCGAGGTAATAGTCGCCGTCCTCTCTCCTCTCCACCTCGGGAATTCACCAGCGGGTTAGATGGCCAGTCCAGGATAACAATTTCCGGTAGACCGGTAGATTTTTATATCTTGTATGAAACCAGGATGCCCCTGATGAGCCTCCCAAGAAAAGAGGGGTGGCGAAACGCGTAGGGCGGGCTGAAAAACCACATTGTTGGCACATACCAGAAAAATGTATCTTTTCATTGAGATTGGACCTATTACAGGGGGGTGGGAGTGGACAACTAACTATGAGTTGACTACTAAGTTACGAACCTGACTGAACAGTGGAGGATTTATCTTTGGATGTGATCCTGGAGACCGGTTGTGTCCGGGGTTATCTTTGATAAACCTACTATGACTGAACAAGAGTCTCCGTGAGTCCTACCCAGAGATTCCTCGTATAGCTACAAAATCAGTGAATATATGTTTGTATGTACTGTTGTTGGTGAGGGTTGGGTACTTTTGAGAATACACTAGCACATTGTCACATTCCACACAGGGATTTTATTGAAAGTAAACAGAAGCTCATATGCGAGAAAATTGATCCGTTTGTTTATTCATAGAGTTAAATTGGACAACTCTGAATTTTTTTTTGGTGATCTAAGCAATGGTTTGCTGTACCGTGCACCATGACTCTGACCCTAAAGGCTGCAAGTGGACACTTCATCCCTTGTTGCAGTCACTGGGGTCAGTCATGGTGCACTGTATGGCAATGATCTGCTGTACCTGCACCATGACTCTGACCCCAGAGACTACAACAAGGGATCAAGTGTCCACTTGTAGTCTCTGGGGTCAGAGACATAGTGCATGGTACAGCAGATCATTGCCATACAGTGCACTATGACTCTAATCTCAGAGACTACAACACTGTATGGCAATGTCCAAAACAAAGAAGTGGGAGGTTTACGGTCCTTTTATACTATGTATATCAAAGTCACTAGTGTTATGTTTTAATTCATGAATTTATTAGTTAATTATGCATACATATAAATTATGCGTACATATAAAATTCATTACATAGCACATACAAAATATATACATAGGTTACATTATTTATTTATTTCAGGGGTGATCAATGTTTAAAGTGACGTTGTGACATTAAAATTTCCATGTGGCAAAGTAGTATCCCCTCTACAAGGAATTGGGGTAGTGATCAAGGGTATGTGGGCATTAAATGTAAAAGCATTTCATCTATGCTGTGCAAGATTTTGTTACAGGTCACTTTTAGACCATAGGCTGACTGTGTATTCTATATATAGCCCACACCGGGGGAGCCCTGTGGAGTAGTGCTGGACAAGTCCTATACATCGCTCCTCCAGTTCATCCACCCCAGGGGAGCATTACTCACAGTCAAACCTATATGATAGAGTGCACAGTCACATTAGTCATGTTGGATTTACAGGTTCGTCATCCTCCCACAACCTCCACACTTACCCATATCCTATAGGGGGATGGAGTATCCGGGTGCCCCCAGACGCGTTTCGCTTTAGGCTTTATCAATGGGGTCCGTTTTAACCCTCCGGCCGGCATCTTTTTATATCTATACTGCGTTCCTGCACATGTGTGTCCCATTTCCGGGCCGCCTCCTCCATAACGACCCGCGGCCAATCCCGAGGCAGGAGAGTCAGTGGCCACCTGATCTCATCCAGCCTATCAGGGATGCCTGCAATGTCACTAGGGGGCGGGAGCGGACGTTGCACACCCTCTTTCCTCACCAATGGCGCTATACTTTGGGCGGAAGTGGCATTTCCGCCATTTTGGAAGCTGGTGTGTAGTAAGAACACCATAGTGACCTCATAGTGAGGGCGGAAGTCCACATTCCGCCATTTTAAGTATAGGCACCGCATATACTTCCCTCAATAAACACTTTTTTAAGATATTAGGGGCAGATTAAAGCAAAAGGAGTGTGCCTGTATGGGTTCAGCCCTGTGATAAACAGTACTATGTCCCACCATCTTTACATGATTTGTACCCCAATTATGGCATCCCCACAGAGCGGTATTTAATATCCATACACGTAAATAGCATGTACGACAATCTGCCAACACCCCTTCACCCACGGCTTTCATGGGAAAAGAAGGCTGACAACTGGCGCACATCCCTCCAGTTACAGACATGTATACCATTGCTTATTACCACATCCGAGGAACCCCTATCACATAGGACAGTAAACAGTTAATCCCTGGTATGATTTCCCATAGGTGCACTTTCCAGTATTATCCCCTCCTTTCCATTTCTTCTTCCCCTGTATAGAAAGTGTTATGCAGGGTAAAGTCCATCGGTGATTGTCCAGGGGGCAGTCATCGCAGTCAGATCACACTTGGCCGTACGGTTACATACTATCATACTCATATCTTGGAAAACTAGGAAAAGTGAAAAAAAGTGAATTAAAATAATTTTAAAAACACTTAAAAATTGATCAACAAGTCAGCAGTTTATAGTAAACAATTCCTTTATAGGAAGGGCACAAAACTCAGTTTTTCGTTTAATCCCTTTGGGCTCATCATATCTAGTTTTACAATCCATTTGCACTCTAGCTGTGCCAGTCTCTTACCGTATTTCCCACCCCGAGATCCCAAGTCCAGAGTATCAATACCTCTGGCTTTAAAACCTGCTGGATTGCAATTATGTTTTCTCTTGAAATGTCGGGGTATGGTCTTCATTAAGGGGTCATCCACTTCCAATTTCACTGCAGCTTTAATATCGCGAACATGTTCGCCAATTCTAATGCGTAGTTCCCGTGTGGTTAGTCCAATATAGACCAAACCACACGGGCATGTTGCGTAGTAGATGACATTGGTTGTGGAGCAACTTATATACTTCAAGATCTTATATTCATTTTCACCCTTAGTATCCATAAAGGATGTGGATCTAACCATACTCCGACATCCCCTGCAATCCCCGCAGGGATCAAAGCCTATCCTAGGTTTAGTATCTCCTATGGTGGGTTGATTTTTCTGCACGTAATGACTGTGCACTATTGTGTCCCTTAAGTTACGACCCCTCCTTGCGGTCATGGCTGGATGGGATTAGTAGCTGGCAAAAGATCCATTACACCTCCAAAACCAGTGGGAAAAAGGAGCAAAAATAATTTGGAGGTAATTAACTTATCAACCCATATCCTGTCAGAACCACAGATTGAGGTATTGAAATTAGGTTTGACTTTTGCTCCTGTTAACCGTTTCAATTACTTCACAGTAAGGACCTAAACCTCTTCACACGGAGACTTATTTTACACAAGCTGCACCTAAAACGAAGGGGTGGTGATGGATTGTCACAAATTGAGAGGGAAGCTTTAAGTGATTTGGAGATATTGGAGTCGGACTCGGAGGTTGAGACACAAGGTAAATTTCCTAAATGTTTGTACCCCAGGTCGACCACGTTCCCCCCTGTTTCCCTTTGCCCGAAAGTTGAGGTCTTCTATAAGAGGGTGGTGGAGGACCTCAAAAAATTGGAAAATAGGAGAGTAAGAAAAGACAACTTGACGAAGCGTCAGAGAGAAGCCCTACAAGAAATAGAGGCACTCTCTGATGTGGTTGTCAAACCTGCGGATAAGGGGGGGAACGTGGTCATATGGCCTACGAGCATGTATGAGCGAGAGGTAATGAGGCAGCTAAAGGACAGAGAATCCTATAGCATACTGCCCTCAAACCCTGGGAAGAAGTTTGAAGTGGAACTGTTCGGGATACTTGAAAAAGCCTTCCAACAGGGTATCATACCCAAACAAATCTTTGAGGGTCTCATCGTGTCATTACCTACAACACCGACTTTCTATCTACTGCCAAAGATCCACAAAGACCCCCTTGTCCCCCCAGGGCGTCCGATAGTCTCTGGCATAGAGGGGATTTGCGAACCAGCGTGCAGGTTTATCGAATTTTGCCTGCACCCCTTGGTGGAAACTCTTCCCTCCTATGTCAGGGATACTACGGACGTCTTGCGGCAGATCAATGGGGTCTTTGTGGATCCTGGCACCACCCTAATTACGGCCGATGTGGAAGGGCTGTACTCCTGCATTGAACACCAGGATGACCTTAGGGCTGTAGAGTTCTATCTGAATATGAGCAGTCTGGATGGAACACTGGTGAGATTGATAATGGAGTTGTTGGAGTATATACTGACCCACAACTACTTCCTGTTCAAGAACCGCTACTACCTGCAATGCAGAGGCACTGCGATGGGCGCGGCCTGTGCGCCATCCTACGCAAACCTCTTTCTTGGATACTGGGAGAGGGAGGTTTTTGGGGATGGCGCGTGGGCCGCTTCCCATGCGCAGTGCTGGTTAAGATTAATTGACGATGTTCTGGTCCTTTGGACAGGGACAGGTGAGGAACTGAGGGAGTTCAAAAGGATGCTAAATACCAATAAGTACAATATAAAACTAACTTTTAAGGAACATGCCTCGGAAGCTGAGTTCCTCGACATAAAACTAGTGGTCCATCCAGACGGCTCTTTACAGACTAATATGTTCAGAAAAATGACATCAGTGAACGCTCTGCTCCACGCAACCTCCAGTCACACGCCGTCCACTATAACAGCAATTCCCACTGGCCAATTTTTAAGGGCCAGAAGGGTTTGTTCTACAGAGAACTACTTTCAGGAACAGGCGTGTGACTTGAGGGAGAGGTTTTTGGCGAGAGGATATACAAAGAGATGTATAAAAAATGGATATCAAAGAGCCTTAAGAACTCCCAGAGAGAGTCTCCTCATCCCAAAATTGAGAGATACTGACCAAAAAATAATCAGGTTTATCTCTACATTTAATGATCAGTGGGGCAATATGCGACAAATCCTAAAACAACATTGGGACATATTAAGGAGGGAAGATTCCTTCAAACAAGTTCTCACAGCCCATCCAGCCATGACCGCAAGGAGGGGTTGTAACTTAAGGGACACAATAGTGCACAGTCATTACGTGCAGAAAAATCAACCCACCATAGGAGATACTAAACCTAGGATAGGCTTTGATCCCTGCGGGAATTGCAGGGGATGTCGGAGTATGGTTAGATCCACATCCTTTATGGATACTAAGGGTGAAAATGAATATAAGATCTTGAAGTATATAAGTTGCTCCACAACCAATGTCATCTACTACGCAACATGCCCGTGTGGTTTGGTCTATATTGGACTAACCACACGGGAACTACGCATTAGAATTGGCGAACATGTTCGCGATATTAAAGCTGCAGTGAAATTGGAAGTGGATGACCCCTTAATGAAGACCATACCCCGACATTTCAAGAGAAAACATAATTGCAATCCAGCAGGTTTTAAAGCCAGAGGTATTGATACTCTGGACTTGGGATCTCGGGGTGGGAACTACGGTAAGAGACTGGCACAGCTAGAGTGCAAATGGATTGTAAAACTAGATACGATGAGCCCAAAGGGATTAAACGAAAAACTGAGTTTTGTGCCCTTCCTATAAAGGAATTGTTTACTATAAACTGCTGACTTGTTGATCAATTTTTAAGTGTTTTTAAAATTATTTTAATTCACTTTTTTTCACTTTTCCTAGTTTTCCAAGATATGAGTATGATAGTATGTAACCGTACGGCCAAGTGTAATCTGACTGCGATGACTGCCCCTGGACAATCACCGATGGACTTTACCCTGCATAACACTTTCTATACAGGGGAAGAAGAAATGGAAAGGAGGGGATAATACTGGAAAGTGCACCTATGGGAAATCATACCAGGGATTAACTGTTTACTGTCCTATGTGATAGGGGTTCCTCGGATGTGGTAATAAGCAATGGTATACATGTCTGTAACTGGAGGGATGTGCGCCGGTTGTCAGCATTCTTTTCCCATGAAAGCCGTGGGTGAAGGGGTGTTGGCAGATTGTCGTACATGCTATTTACGTGTATGGATATTAAATACCGCTCTGTGGGGATGCCATAATTGGGGTACAAATCATGTAAAGATGGTGGGACATAGTACTGTTTATCACAGGGCTGAACCCATACAGGCACACTCCTTTTGCTTTAATCTGCCCCTAATATCTTAAAAAAGTGTTTATTGAGGGAAGTATATGCGGTGCCTATACTTAAAATGGCGGAATGTGGACTTCCGCCCTCACTATGAGGTCACTATGGTGTTCTTACTACACACCAGCTTCCAAAATGGCGGAAATGCCACTTCCGCCCAAAGTATAGCGCCATTGGTGAGGAAAGAGGGTGTGCAACGTCCGCTCCCGCCCCCCAGTGACATCGCAGGCATCCCTGATAGGCTGGATGAGATCAGGTGGCCACTGACTCTCCTGCCTCGGGATTGGCCGCGGGTCGTTATGGAGGAGGCGGCCCGGAAATGGGGCACACATGTGCAGGAACGCAGTATAGATATAAAAAGATGCCGGCCGGAGGGTTAAAACGGACCCCATTGATAAAGCCTAAAGCGAAACGCGTCTGGGGGCACCCGGATACTCCATCCCCCTATAGGATATGGGTAAGTGTGGAGGTTGTGGGAGGATGACGAACCTGTAAATCCAACATGACTAATGTGACTGTGCACTCTATCATACAGGTTTGACTGTGAGTAATGCTCCCCTGGGGTGGATGAACTGGAGGAGTGATGTATAGGACTTGTCCAGCACTACTCCACAGGGCTCCCCCGGTGTGGGCTGTATATATAATACACAGTCAGCCTATGGTCTAAAAGTGACCTGTAACAAAATCTTGCACAGCATAGATGAAATGCTTTTACATTTAATGCCCACATACCCTTGATCACCCCTGAAATAAATAAATAATGTAACTTATGTATATATTTTGTATGTGCTATGTAATGAATTTTATATGTACGCATAATTTATATGTATGCATAATTAACTAATAAATTCATGAATTAAAACATAACACTAGTGACTTGTATAAAAGGACCGTAAACCTCCCACTTCTTTGTTTTGGATATTTGCATAATTAGGAGGGGTCCACCCTTGCCAATGGCAAATCTAATGATATACATTGTAAAGACAACCATTTTGATGTTTCTGTATGACAATGATCTGCTGTACTGTGCACCAAGACTCTGAGTCTCCAAGAGGACACTTGATCCTTTGTTGTAGTCTCTGGGGTCACGATGATTGGCAATGATCTGCCATACAGTGCACTATCACCGTGACTCCAGAGACTACAACAAGGGATCAAGTGTCCTCTTGTAATCTCTGGGTCAGAGTCATGGTGCATGATACAACAGATCATTATCATACATTGCACCATGACTGACCCCAGTGACTGCAGCAAGAGATCAAGTGTCCATTTGTAGTCTGGGGTCAGAGTCATGGTGCACGGTACAGCAGATCATTGCCATACAGTGCACCATGACTGACCCCAGTGACTGGAAGTACACTGAGCTGTAGGCTGCTTAGCTGCTAAGGAGAAAAAATATATATATGTATTTAAATATTAGTTCTTAGCGAGTGGGACCGCGAGCTTAGTGTGACCGGGAGCGTAAGTGCGGACGGACGTAAGTGTGTGACTTGTGATTCAGTGACTTTGGATTCAGGGAGTTTGGAAGGGAGGACTTACTGAATTGCTGGTTGTATTTTATTAATACTTTGCATTTCTTTTTACTTAGCATTTCTGTTTGGTGCAATCCCCATTAGGAAATGAGCTCCATAATTTGCAATGCCATCCAGTGTACATCTTGCCACACGTATGCATTCCTTGAACAGACGGTCGAGGGTGCATACTGCTGTGTGAGATGTGAGTATGTTGTGCATTTGGAAGCCCAGATACTGGATCTAAATGAGCAACTGACAACGCTGAGATCCATAGACAATATGGAAAGGAGTCTGCTGATCACTGAACAGCTGCTCAATGGGATAGATGTGGGGAAGGATGGTAGCATGGAGCTGCAGGACAGTGAGGTAGCCAGCTGGGTGACAGTTAGAAGGTGGGGTAGAGGGAAGAGTTCAAGAAGACAGCTGTCAAGCTCCTCCACCCTATATCCACCAGGATTCCCAGGCAGTGAATTAATGGCAGACGTCCATCAATGAATGAGAAAGATAAAATCCACTGCCACTTGCGGTTATTTCCTTTTATTTTGTTAAATGTGAAACATACAGATGACCCTGTGGGCTGCTATACGCGTTTCGGAGATATACTCCTTATTTGTTAGCTAACGAATAAGGAGTATATCTCCGAAACGCATATAGCAGCCCCACAGGGGCATCTGTATATTTCACATTTAAGAAAATAAAAGGAAATAACCGCAAGTGGCAGTGGATTTTATCTTTCTCATTCATAGAGGGAAGAGTGCCAGTGAGGCTAGCCCTGATCTGGCACACCCCAATAAATTTGCTAAGTTTGCAGATGAGAGGGGTGTGAGTTCAGGTACAGCACTGCTGCAGCAGGGCATGACCTCTGAAAGCCAGAGGAGTGTCTGCTCCAGTAAGTGGGAAAACAGGAGTGCAGGGCAGGACAGACAAGTGTTGGTAGTGGGGGACTCAATTATTAGGGGAACAGATAGGGCAATCTGTCACAAAGACAGGGATCGTCGAACATTGTGCTGCCTACCTGGCGCTCGAGTTCGGCACATCGCTGATCGGGTTGACAGATTACTGGGAGGGGCTGGTGAGGACCCAGCAGTCATGGTGCACATTGGCACAAATGACAAAGTTAGAGGTAGGTGGAAGGTCCTTCAAGATGATTTCAGGGAATTAGGCTGCAAGCTTAAGGCAAGGACCTCCAAGGTAGTGTTCTCTGAAATACTGCCTGTACCACGCGCCACACCAGAGAGGCAACGGGAGATTAGGGAGATAAATAACTGGCTCAGGAATTGGTGTAGGAAGGAGGGGTTTGGGTTCCTTGAGAACTGGGCCAACTTCTCTGTTGGCTACAGGTTCTATGCTAGGGACGGGCTGCACCTCAATGGGGAGGGTGCAGCTGTGCTGGGGGAGAAAATGGCTAGAAGGTTGGAGGAGTGTTTAAACTAGGGATTGGGGGGGAGGGTATTCATTGTTCAGGAGGGGATGATAGTGTAAATAGTAACCTGGGCACAAGTAATAAAATTGGGGGTGGCATGGGGGGGTGGGGTTAGAACAGTCTATATAGTAGGAAGGAATAGAGGTAAAGAGAGATGCATAAAGTGCATGTAAACTAATGCCAGAAGCCTCACCAACAAAATGGAGGAATTAGAATTGATTTTGTTGGAAAATAATTATGACATAGTGGGGATATCGGAGACATGGCTGGATGAGAGCCATGACTGGGCTGTTAATTTACAGGGCTATAGTCTGTTCAGAAATGACCGTACAAATAAGCTAGGGGGAGGTGTATGTTTATACGTAAAATCATCCTTAAAACCCATCCTGCGTGATAATATAGGTGAATCTAATGGAAATGAAGAGTCCTCTATGGGTGGAAATAAGGGGAGGGGGAAAAAATAATAAATTACTGATAGGGGTTTATTATAAGTCCCCGACAATAATGGAAGTGGAGGAGAATATCCTCATAAAGCAAATAGATGAAGCAGCGACTCAGGGAGAAGTCATTATTATGGGGGACTACCCTGAAATACATTGGGGATCAGAAACCTGCAGTTCTAGCAAAGGTAATACGTTTTTGACAACTATGAGAGACAATTACCTTTCACAACTGGTTCAGGACCCAACAAGAAGGGGGCCACTGCTGGACCTAATATTAACCAACAGGCCAGACCGCATATCAAATATACGGGTTGGAGATCACTTGGGTAATAGTGATAATAAAATAATAAGTTTTCAAGTATCCTTTAATAAGATGTGTAGTAGAGGGGCTACAAGGACACTAAACTTCAGGAAGGCAAATTTCCAACGGTTGAGAGATGATATTAGTGCAATAAACTGGGACGATATCCTGAGACATAAAAGTACACAAAGCAAGTGGGAAACGTTTATTAGCATCCTGAATAGGGCCTGTGCACAATATATACCCTATGGGAATAAGCATGCTAGAAATAGGAGGAAACCACTATGGCCAAATAAGGCTGTAAGGGGCACAATAAATGACAAAAAGAAAGCATTTAGGGAATCAAAGCAAGTAGGTAGTGATGAGGCATTAAAATAATACAGAAAATTAAATAACACTTGTAAAAACCAAATCAAGGCAGCAAAGATTGAGACAGAGAGACTCATTGCCAGAGAAAGTAAAAATAATCCCAAAATATTTTTTAACTACATACATAGTAAGAAACTAAAAAATGATTGTATTGGCCCCTTTAAAAATAATCTGGGTAAAATGGTGGATGAGGATGAGGAAAAAGCCAATATGCTAAATGCCTTTTTTTCAACAGTATTTACACAAGAAAATCCCATGACAGACAATATGATCAGTGATAACAAAAACTGTCAATTAAATGTCACCTGCTTAACCCAGCAGGAAGTCCGGCAACGTCTAAAAATCACAAAAATTGACAAATCCCCGGGCCCGGATGGGATACACCCCAGAGTGCTGCAGGAATTAAGTACTGTCATAGATAGACCATTATTTTTAATCTTTAAACATTACATAATGACAGGGTCTGTACCACAGAACTGGCGTATAGCAAATGTGGTGCCAATATTCAAAAAGGGAACAAAAACTGAACTTGGAAATTATAGGCCAGTAAGCTTAACCTCTACTGTGGGTAAAATCCTAGAGGGTTTTCTAAGAGATGCTATACTGGAGTATCTGAAGAAAAATAACCTCATGACCAAATATCAACATGGTTTTACGAGGGACCATTCCTGTCAAAATAATCTGATAAGCTTCTATGAAGAAGTAAGTTCTGGACTGGACCAAAGAAATGCAGTGGATGTGGAATTTTCAAAAGCTTTTGATACGGTGCCACACAAAAGGTTGATACATAAAATGAGAGCAATGGGGATAGGGGTAAATATGTGTGAGTGGGTTAAAAACTGGCTTAGCGATAGGAAACAAAGGGTGGTCATTAATGGAACACACTCAGAATGGGTCACAGTTAACAGTGGGGTACCACAGGGGTCAATGTTGGGCCCACTTCTTTTTAATATATTTATTAATGACCTTGTAGGGGGCATACAGAGTAGAATCTCACAATTTGCAGATGACACTAAACTCTGCAGGGTAATCAATACAGAGGAGGACAATTTTATATTACAGGAGGATTTATGTAAACTAGAAGCTTGGACTGATGAATGGCAAATTAGCTTTAATGGGGATAAATGTAAGATCATGCACTTGGGCAGAGGAAACAAAAGGTATAATTATGTGCTTAATCATAAAACACTGGGCAAAACTGTCACTGAAAAGACCTGGGTGTATGGGTAGATGACAAACCCACATTTATTGGCCAGTGTCAGGCAGCTGCTGCAAAGGCAAATAAAATAATGGGATGCCTTAAAAGAGGCATAGATGCTCATGAGGAGAACATAATTTTACCTCTATACAAGTCACTAGTGTGACCACACTTAGAATACTGTGTATAATTCTGGTCTCCAGTGTATAAGAAAGACATAGCTGAACTGGAGCGGGTCCAGAGAAGAGCGACCAAGGTTATTAGAGGACTGAGGGGTCTGCAATACCAAGACAGGTTATTAAACTTGGGCTTATTTAGCTTGGAAAAACTAAGGCTTAGGGGTGATCTTATAATAATGTATAAATATATGAGGGGACAGTACAGAGACCTTTTTAATGATCTTTTCACTCTTAGGCCTGAGACGGGGACAAGGGGGCATCCTCTACGTCTGGAGGAAAAAAGGTTTAATCATAATCACAGACGTGGATTCTTTACTGTAAGAGCAGTGAGACTCTGGAACTCTCTGCCACATGATGTTGTAATGAGTGACTCACTACTAACATTTAAGAAGGGCCTGAATGCCTTTCTTGAAAACTATAATACTACCAGTTATATATACTACAAGTGGCGGATGGAGGCTTTTCAATAAAAGGACTATCCAGTCAGCAGAGTCCTCAGCTTTGTTTTGGAGCGCTCAGCACGAGACCGTGCAAATTGAATTCACAAATCCTATCTTATTGAAGTGCACGGCTGGAGCAGCTTGCAGAGACTTGAGGATCTGCAGACTTAGAACTTGAACCAGGAGAAAGGAGACCCTGACCACTTTCTAAATCTACACCATTGTTGTGCGGGGATTGCACAACAGGAATAGGTTAGTGATTACTTAATTGAATCTTCCCACTTGGTAATAATGGTAATGCACTAGTGCGCCCCTATATTTCTTTTGTCTTTCTCAGTTATATATACTAGATTCTTTGATAGGGCGTTGATCCAGGGAATTAGTCTGATTGCCATATCTGGAGTCAGGAAGGAATTTTTTCCCCCAATGTGGAGCTAGTGTTGCCACATGGTTTTTTTTTGCCTTCCTCTGGATCAACATGTTAGGCTATGGGTTGAACTAGATGGACTTAAAGTCTTCCTTCAACCTTGAAAACTATGTTACTAAGTGGACACAATGCCATGTTGTAGTCTCTGAGATCAAAGTCATTGTGCACTGTATGGCAATGATCTGCTTTACCGTTCACCATGACTCTGACCCCAGAGACTCCAAGTGGACACTTGATCCATTACTGCAGTCACTGGGGTCAGTCATGGTGCACTGTATGGCAATGATCTGCTGTACCGTGCACTTACACCAGAGACTACAACAAGGGATCAAGTGTCCTCTTGTTGTAGTCTGGTGTCATAGTGATGGTGCACTGTATGGCAATGATCTGCTATATAGTGCATCATCACCGTGACCCCACAGACTGCAACAAAGGGACACTTGATCCCTTGTTGTAGTCTCTGGGGTCACGATGATAGTTCACTGTATGGCAGTTCATTGCCATACAGGGCACCATCACTATGACACCAGACTACAACAAGAGGACACTTGATCCCTTGCTGCAGTCTCTGGATGTAGCAGAGGCAATCGAGCGTCGTGGGACCTTCGTTGTGGACTACGTCGAATCTTTATAATAAAGATGGAGTCAGAATTTTGTTTATTTTTTTTTTTTCTTTAAAATGAAAAGAATTTTCTCGGTGTGGTGTATTTTTTGATTATTTACTAGAGATTCCTAGTGGCCGGGTCTAACATTGGCCCGACATTATGAATCTCGGGCTTAGTGCTAGCTGCCAATAAAAAGCTGGCATTAACCCCTTTATTACCCAGGTTGCCACCGGCACCAGGGCAACTAGAAGAGCCTGGGTACAGCGCCAGAAAATGGTGCTTCAGTGAATGCACCATTTTCTGGGCCGGCTGTGAGCTGCAATTCGCAGCATGGGGGGCCCAGAACTCTTGGGCCTCTCCATGGTGAGAATTCCATCCCCCAGCTGCTTAGTTGTACCTGGCTGGGCCAAAAATATGGCGGAGCCCCACTTCATTTTATTTTTTCTACAATCAGTTCTAGAAATAAAAAAAAAAAAAAGGCCTTCACTGTATTTTTGGTTGCCAGCCAGGTACAATTTCACAAAGCATTCACTGATCTCAGGGAGACCAGTCCAAGAAAACACTGTGGGCAGCTGGCTAAAGTGCTCAACACAATGAATTCCTAGGCACATTGCCCCCTGGGAATTATGAATGTGCAAATAGTCTGTGGAGCCTCAGTTAGGAGTCTCAAACACAGGACTAGCCAGTTATCCCTCCAGGGAAGGACCCAGCCAAGGGGTGGCAACTTGCGGAGAACACCATAACCACCATATTAAGTGGCCCTTTTAGTCAATATCCAGCTCTTTGGCAAGATTAGAGATATGACAAGGGAATACCAATGCCAGGTATCCATCCACAGACAGCTGTTTCGGGTGTTGCCCATCATCAGTGTGGAGTAGGATTCTGGCTAGGTGGGAGCAATGCCTAATGAAACAACATCACAAAGCATTCACTGATCTCAAGGAGACCAGTCCAAGAAAACACTGCGGGCAGCTGGCTAAAGCGCTCAACACAGTGAATTCCTAGGCACATGCCCCCTGGGAATTATGAATATGCAAATAGAGTCTGTGGACCCACAGCCACCCCAGAAAATAGTTCATTCATTAGAGGCGCCATTTTCTGGTGCTGTACCCCAACTCTACCAGATGCCCTTGTGCTGGTGACACACGGGTTTTCCATATGCGACATGGTGTCCGCTAATAATTTCAATGGAAAATTAGCTCCAATTGTTAGCGGAAACCATGTCGTGTATGGAGAGCCCCTTCCTGTGTGCCTGAACATTGGAGCTCCCCCACAAGTGACCCCATTTTGGAAACTAGATCCCCCAAGGAACGTATCTAGATGCATATTGAGCACTTTGAACCCCCAGGTGCTGCTTCACAAATTATTTCGTAAAAATGAAAAAAGAAAGTTTTTGTGGGAAAAAAAAGTACTTTTTCATTTTTACGGATCAATTTGTGAAGCATCTGGGGGTTCAAAATGCTCACTATGCATCTAGTTAAGTTTCTTGGGGGGTGTTTAGCTTCCAAAATGGGGTCACTTGTGGGGGAGCTCCAATGTTTAGGGACACAGGGCTCTCCAAACGCGACATGGTGTCAGCTAACAATTTGAGCTAATTTTCCATTAAAATTGTTAGTGGACACCATGTCGTGTTTGGAGAGCCCCTGTGTGCCTAAACATTGGAGCTCCCCCACAAGTGACCCCATTTTGGAAGCTAGACCCCCCCCCAGGGAACTTATCTACATGGGTGGTGAGCACTTTGATCCCCCAGCTGTTTCACAAATTGATCCGTAATAATGAAAAAGTACTTTTTTTCAAAAAAAGTTCTTTTAGCCTAACTTTTTCATTTTCACATGGGCAATAGGATAAAATGCATCCTAAAATTTGTTGGGCAATTTCTCCTGAGTACACTGATACCTCAAATGTGGTCATAAACCACTGTTTGGGCGCACGGCAAGGCTCAAAAGTGAAGGAGCGTGTCATTAAAGTATGAATATGTTTCATTATTGGAAGAGGTTAGACAATCAGCCAAAACCTATACATAAGGCTTTGTCTATCCTGAGGGGTTTCTATAGATTCAATGCTACATGCAACCCCCACTCTTTCTTTCTCTCCCCCTCCCCTATCCACTATTTACGACGGGTCGTAAATACCAAAGCAAAGCTGAGTTAAAGTTGTATCTTTCCCGCTCAAAGGTTCTTTGTCTTGAAAGATAGTTTTGTGAATGTCAGATTTAAGAAGACCTGTTCCTGCCACATAAACATAATTCATATTTTTAGATTATTCACCGTTTTGCGCATTTAATGATATGTCTTGTATATCTATGTACACTCAGGAACCTGGGAAATGAGTTCTGGCTTTCTGAACCTCATACATAGGTCATATTTGGTATCCATATTCTCAGAATTAAATAAAAGTAAACATGAGATATATATCATGGATGTGAGCCCCCCCATCCCCAGATATAAAGAATGAAGATTTATTAAGCATGGCGAAAGAGGAGGTCTCAGAGGACCCTCCTACCAGGGAGTGGTAACTCTACGATGGAGGGCCACAGGTTCTCTGCCCGTTAATCAAACCAGAGAAGCCATTTTTGACTGATTCCACCCAGGGGCATGGACATAGCAAGACACTACCATCTGTGTGGAGGAATCATACCTTTCTGGGGAGCTACTCCCCCCCCCCCCCCCCCCCCACCGGATCTAAGTTTATCCATGCATGGCTAGGTCTGGCAAGTTCTCTTATATTCCTTTTCTTTTTATAACTGTTTATGCATACATATACATTGTCTCTTATGTAATATCTTGTAAATCTTTTATATAATCACTGCCATCTTTGGGAGTAAAATATTATAATTTACTAGTCTCGATCTTGTTCTATGAACGAGCTCATGACCTCACTGTTCGTTTTACGCTATCATACGGGTTACCGATCCACCTGTAAGAGATCGGTGGTGGCAGCATCATTTTTGTATTTATGTGATATTGTGGGCCTGAGGGTGACTGGATCGAGGTATATATACGTTCCTAGCAGGAACTGGAGGTATATATACATCCTGTCACATCACGTGCCGCAGTAGACAACATAAATTAGGGCAGCTGGGCTCCTTTCTTATCCTCTGGCAATACCAGATTTGGCCAGCAGGCTAAGAGGGCGCCAGAGAGCTGCAGGTCCTGACTAAGTCTTCGTGACAATTGGTGGCAGCGGTGGGATCATAGGACATTAGTGATCTGGTTTGAGCAATCATTCCTCTCACTAAAAACTTGCACAGTTCTTAACGAGAACTCTGCACAAAAGTTTCGAAGATCGAACTCAGTGTTTTATAGATCTGAGACAATACTGTGTGTGTAGCAGTTACCCCTTCACTTCTTTGTTTTCTATCCTATTCTTTTGGTTTTAAAATCATGGCCACAGTAGTGGAAAACTGGTATAAATACTGTAACAAGGAGGCTCTTGCCTGCCTGTGCAGATACAGACATATAGACTCCTCCAGCAAAACCAAGAAGCAGATGGCGCAGATACTGCTGCAATTGGATGTGGAGCAAGCCCAGCACCAGAGCCCAGAGAATGGAGAGGCCAGCCAAAGCCATGTCAGTGCTGCTGCACAGCTCCCGGCTGCACAGGTCCGTCAAAGCATGGATGGTGCTGCTGCTGAGGCCCTACCTATGGATTCAAGCCAAGTCCTAGAAGGTGTTCCTGCAGAGCTCCCACCTGTAGGCGCACGCCGCGTCAGCGACAAGGGCAGCGTGGACCCCTATCTGCAACTGGCCTTACAGCACTCTCCTGCCGAGGAATATCAAGGACGCCTGCAGCTCATTCAGCAATACCGAGAGGCTGTAGAGCGGCGAGCCCAAGCTGAGCGAGAGGCTGAGAGAGCCCAGTGGCAGGCCCAAGCTCAGAGAGACCACGACCTGCAGGTGGCCCAGCTGGGAAGGCAGTTATCTACCCCACTGAATTGTGAATCGACTAGTCCAACCACCTTCAAGCCCCGTCCAGAGCATTTTCCTGTGCTGGATGACAAAGATGACCTGGACACTTTTCTGAGGGATTTTGAAAAGACTTGCTTACAGTACCAGCTGCCAAGTGACCAGTATGCCCGGTACCTAATCGCAGTGCTGAGAGAAAAAGTGCTGGAGGCATTTGTGGCTCTTCCTCGAGAACTAGATGGGGACTATGAGGCCATTAAGAAGGCTCTAATACAGAGGTTCCAGCTGACTCCTGAGGTGTACCGCAGAAAGTTCCGGAACCTCCAGTGTGGGCCACACGACAGCTACAGTGATGTGGTGCAATGGCTCAGAACCAACTTTGAGCAGTGGATCCACGGACTGGAAGTAACCACCTTTGAGCAGATAAAGGATCTGATGGTGAAAGACCAATTCCTGCATCTTTGCCCCACTGAGGTACGTGATGGAGCCACCAGATGTGAACAAAGCAGCGCAGATTGCAGACACCTACGAAGCCAATCGGAGACCAGAGGGACTGAAGCCAGTTGTCACCAATGGAAAAGGGGGTAAGCCATTGAGCATCATCCCTACCCCTGGCAGCCGACCTTCCAGAGGCCCTGTCCCAGCTGCCAGCACTTGGCTGACAGCTGACGCACGCAAGTGCTTTAATTGTGGACAACCGGGACATGTGAGTGCCACTTGTCCAGAGAGGCAGAAGAAGAGCCCCTCATCTGAGTCCTCAGGGCCTAGTGCTGCTATTTATTTGGTGGGTGGTATGGGTTGGATTTCCCAGGAGAACTTACAGTCAGTCACGGTGGGTAATACCATCACTGTGGGGCTCAGGGACTCTGGCGCAGAGCGAACTCTCATCCGCCCTGAATACGTGTATCCTGATGAACTCATCCCTGGAAAGACACTGACTGTCACCGGTATTGGTGGTGAGCACCGATCTTTGCCCATGGCCCGAGTTTATATGGACTGGAGGGTTGGAAGAGGGTGAAGGGAGGTTGGGGTAACCAAGAATCTCCCCGCCAATGTGTTATTGGGAATAGATTTGGGGCGGTTGGTTGCACATTATGTTCCTGATAACCCTCCCAGGTCTGACATGTCAGGTAATGTCAAGGTTGATAATGTGAAGGGTAATGTCAATGTTGATAATGTGAAGGGTAATGTCAATGTTGATAACGTGAAGGGTAATGTCAGTGTTGATAATGTGAATGGTAATGATGTTGATGATGTTGAGGATGTGCAGAGAAATGTCAATGTTGATGATGTGCAGAGAAATGTCAATGTTGATGATGAGCAGGGAAATGTCAATGTGTTGCCTGTTAATAAAGTAAATCATGGTGTAAGGGACCTCAGTCATATCACACCGCAGGGTGGTATTACTGAAATTCCCAGGAAGGTAGCAGGAATCAGCACTAAGGGAGATGGAGGCAGGCATGACAACCACAACAGCCTATTGGAACTAGAGTGTTTAATGTATGTATCCACTTAGTTTCTATTCTTGACATTTTTTCAATATGGCTCCCTCCCTTCCAGTTTTTGGTTACATGTTGGATTGCCAGAAATTTCGTTCCCTTAGTCTTTGACTGGTGAACGTCTTTGTAGTGCCTACTCAAAGGGTGTCCTGGGAAACCTTTTTTTTATGTTCCCTATATGTTCTGACATTCTTTTGGATAGCTTTCTAATTGTTCTTCCCACATAGATTTCATTGCATGGGCATATAATAGCGTATATGACACTAGTTGTTTGACATAACATTTTTTTGATGGGAAATGACAGTTTGTCTTCCCTATTTTCAATTTCTGTATATAATTTAGTAGATGTGTCTGTGTTTGTACATGCTATACAGCACATGCATAGTATGAAACCTTCCTTTGGCTTGCTGTCAGTTAATGATCTTTGTATTGTTCCCTTTTGTATTTTTGGTTGTTTTATTGTTGGCGCTATCAGAAGTTGCAGGGATTGTGCTCTTTTCAAAACTAGCCTTGGTTTTTCTTGGAGGAGGTCACCAACCGTTTTATCTAGTTTCAGATAATGCCAGTGTTTTTCAATTATTTTTCTAAATTCTACAGAGTTGTCATGATACTCCATAATGATGGGTAATTTCTGTGTCTGTTCCTGTAGAGAAGGTTCCAGTTTGTCTCTCTTTTTGTGTGTTAAAAAACTGAGTTCTTTCTTGGCTTTCAACTTGTTTATGACTCTTTGTTAGCAGTTTTCTTTCATACCCTTTGTTTATGAATTGTTTAGTCATTAATTCTGATTATTTTCTGAAGTCTTCTTCTTCCGTACAGTTTCGTTAGTCTTGTGTATTGACTTTTCGGTACATTCTTCAACCATCTTCCAATGTGACAGCTATTTGTTGGAATATAACTGTTCGAGTCTACCTCTTTTCTATAGGTCCTGGTTCCTAGCTTACTTGTTCCGTTGCTGTAGATTTCTAGATCTAAAAAATTAATTTTTTGTTTGTTTATTGTAGCTGTAAACTCCAATCTATAGCTGTTGTTGTTTATCTCTTGTAGAAAATTGTTGAGATTCTCTTCTGTGTCCTTCCATATATATACTACATCGTCAATGAATCTCTTCCAGAGTAGTAGGCTTCTTCTTATTTTTCCTTTGGGATATATTGTTTGCTCCTCCCATCATCCTGCAAACAAATTTGCATATCCCGGTGCGAATTTTGTCCCCATCGCGGTCCCGGTCTTTTGTAGGTAGTAGTTGTCTCCAAATCTGAAGTAGTTGTGTGTTAATATGAAGTCAATAGCTCCTATAATGAACTGGATTTGTTCCTCTTTCAGTGTTGACATCTTTCTCAAAAAATAGTCTGTTGCCTGACATCCTTTATGGTGATCAATCACAGTGTATAAATATTTTATATATAGAGTCCCTAATAGATACTCTTGTTTGTAATCAACTTGATCCAGTATTTGTAGTATATGTGTCGTGTCCTTCAGATAAGTTGGCAATTGTTTAACACAATCTTGTAGATATTGATCTATGTATTCAGATAGATTAGCTGTTAGACAATTAATTCCAGA
Organism: Allobates femoralis; assembly: GCA_033576535.1. NCBI lineage: Eukaryota > Metazoa > Chordata > Amphibia > Anura > Aromobatidae > Allobates > Allobates femoralis. Next base: position 120,122,577 of record JARQOC010000009.1, read on the forward strand.
AATGATCATCCTTCATGTTGGATTGGTTTGATTTTTGTGGATTTTAGGGTTATAATAGAACATTGCTAGTACTGGCGTGTTGTTCATGACAAATTTCTGTTCATTATTGTCCAAGACTCCTAGTTTTACTCCTTTCAATACCAATGTTCTTAATTCCTTAATATATCTGCTTGTGGGATCTTGTAGGAGGGTTTCATATGTTTTTTTGTCACTTAACTGAATGTGAATACATAGATCAATATCTACAGTGAACGCGAACCTCGTCTGTCAGCACCGCAGGGAAACTTGAAAGTTGCTCCGGAGGATACAAATACATACAAGCACGCTAAAGTGTGAGTACAAATACATATGATTTACAAACTACAGGATTAGCCTATGTGTTAATCAGCTGAAGGCATAAGCCATAAATAGGTGGCAGTAGTGAATGGTCACTATCTGCACTATAGTACTAGCCCATGTTAATTAGTTGAAAGCATAAGGCAGTAAAAAGTCTGTAGCGGTGAATCTTTAATATGCACTTTATAATTACAGACTACAACTGAAAAAAGTGTAACCTCAACAAATACAACACCAGGGTCTTGACAAGACTAATGGCCACTTTACACGTCCCGATATCGTTATCGTTCGATAAAAAATCACGTGGTTCGTGTGTTGGCACCGATATCGTTCATGCGTTGTATGGTGTAAATGTGCAATTCGATGCAAGAACGATGTAAAAACGATATCTGGGAAGAATTGTGCAGGCTCTCCAACTGCCCGATATTGGATGGACTATCTGGCAGGATCGTGCTGTGTGACAGCCCAACACCGACTTGGAGAGCAACTTCCCCTATTCACTCCCATGTTAATGGTCGTTCCCTGGTTCGCGGGTACAAGGGGCCGTAGACATTGCAGTTGAGTTGCCTGCCGATATCTCCCTGTGTGACATCTCCTATGCAATCTTGGATTTCAGCCAAAAAAATCCGCGCTCCTGTGCTGTTGTATACAATATCGAAACGATGTTCGGACGTGTAAAGTGGCCATAATAGAGGTAAACTGCAGCAAGTAAAATGTAATTATACCGTGTTTTTCCAAACAGTGACAGAAGCAAACCTTCACACACAAACAACAGAACCAAAGATAAACAGGAATTATACAAGGTGTGTACAAAATACAAAAAAAAAAAAAAAAATTCTATGAAGTGTCTATAACTAATTAGTGCATAGCTGTTTAAGCAAACTAATTAAAAGGTGTACCAATAGGTTTTCCATTGATGACCACGATAGGAGACGTTTTTTCAGAGCAACAATAGCAAACACCAGGTGAGTTCTGGTGTTCCACTAATTAAGTAAATCCATACAAAAGATTGCATGCCCAATCAGATTTATTGTACGTTATTTCCTGCAGATAAAGGCACCAAATTGAAAGAATAACACAGCACCCACGAGTGAAGACCCCATAAACCATTGAAACCATCAAGGGAAACACAGCATAATTTTATTCATAAATAGTTATCGAATTTTAACAAATTGAAGTTTTTACACTAAAAAATTATATATAAAAATTGATTGATTTTAGAGATGATGAAAATAAATTGATATTTTTTAATTAATTGGTTTTTAAATTCTAGTGGGTCATAAAATTACCATTAAAGTAAGCGCTAGATCTCACACTTTACAGATTAATTATTAACTTTTGAAGATTATACGCACACGGAAAGTCTTCTCAGATCTTTAGCTGCTGCTCAACTAGGGCTGACTCCAGTGTACAAACAACAATCTTTAATTGTACTAGTTTCCGTGTATACACTGTTAAGAGAAGCCAACAAATATGACATCCTGTCCACTAACTAATGAAAGGTCATTTAGATTAAAGTATATTAGAAATTTCTTCAAAAAAAATATCACGAAAATGACACACTATATAGAGAAGAAAAGAAAAAGGTACTCAAGGACCTGAAAAAAGCACTATATCTGGAAATGCGGGACCTAAATGAAATCTCGGCATTAAGGGTATAAAAGAAAGCGGGGATTGTACCAAAAGGTTTAAGAATAGAAAAAACACTCTCAACAGACTTTGGTGATACCAAAGCAGCACACGAATGGGAGGAACTTTTGAATGGATTCTCACAACAAGCACTAATATTTGTAATACAACAAAGAAACAACAGCCTGAGGAGAGGGCAGAAGCAGAAATCAATCACTTATTAGGTGAAATACAAGGATATCAAAATATACCAGAACTAGCAAGTTTGGCACATTCCATAATTCTGAGATTGAGATAGAAGGAGAAAGAATTAATTCTACAAAAGACTAAGAAATTTGAGAGAGATGAAGTCCCCTATGATGTTTCCACCTTTACAGAAAATGAAGAACAACATCAAGAATCAGAAAAGGAATCAATCATCCAAGAAAACTTTAGTTTAACCTATTCCTCAACAGAAAGCGAACATGACGGTAGCATATTTAACTATGAAGGATCAGATGAAACTACAACCATATCAACACCAAAATGTTTTAAAAAAAAAATCATTATTTTAGATGAATACAATTTGAAGTTTAACAGCCAGCACCAGGAGTGAAGTAGTGAATGAAGTCACAGAAACATCATGGTCAAGGGAATCAGACTCCACCATCTATACACCTGTAGCACACGGAACAAGGCAATGTTGCAGCGATAAAGCGAACAAGGGGGAAGCATGGACCCTAATGGAAGAAAATCCAATTCAGTGGGACAAGCTCTATAAACCAGTACCAATAGAGGCAAATGTAGTCATTCAAAATAGATTCACCCCCCCTATTGGAAGACAACAACACACCAGATCTTCAAAAAGACTCAAAGACAGTGAAGAAGAAAAAGGAGAAAAAAAGAGTGAACAGAAGAAACAAAGTGAACAAAAAGACCTTCAAAGAGTGAAGTCAGAACTGAAAAAGGAAGGAAAATCAACAAGTAAAAGTGATTCTAAAGGGAAATCACAGCAATCAAAGAAAGTTAATACTGGTTCCAGAAAAGCAAAAAAGATCAGATTTTCACAAGGAAATATACAGAAGGATTTTTTCAGGGTTGGAAATCAAAAATGAAGAGGGGCTCCAGAGGACGGAAACACCCCAAAAAAGAAGTAACAGATAAGACAGAACCAACACAAAAAATATTTAATCTCAGCAACTATACACCGACAAAACATGAATTGAAGCTACTCCAAAAAGGACTTAAGTTTGCCCCTTCAAGGGAAGTGGTTCCTTTAATCTATTTGTATCAGTCAAAAAATACCATAGAAATTTCAGGATAAAAAACATTTTTTTAAAATTCCAAGTATGGGGAATAAGATTGCAAACGCGGGAATAGTGCATTCAGGACTAGAAAGAAAATCAACTTTTGACCCCACGAACGAACAGTCAAAAGTATTCTCAACGTTCGAGACACTAGTAGTAAATGATATCAGGAAAATTAAGAAGAGAAACATGAAATATATCAACAAAAATCTAACGAAGAAGGAACAAGAAGCCATCAAAAAACTGTAAGAGAATGAAGGGATAACAATCAGACCAGCTGATAAAGGGGGGGGCAATAGTTGTTCTCAATTCTGAAGACTATACAGCAGAAGCTAATCTGTTATTAAGTGACAAAAAAACATATGAAACCCTCCTACAAGATCCCACAAGCAGATATATTAAGGAATTAATAACATTGGTATTGAAAGGAGTAAAACTATGAGTCTTGGACAATAAGGAACAGAAATTTATCATGAACAACACCACAGTACTAGCAATGTTCTATCATAACCCTAACATCCACAAAAATCAAACCAATACACCAGGAAGGCCGGTCATTTCTGGAATTAATTGTCTAACAGCTAATCTATCTGAATACATAGATCAATATTATTATCATTATTATTATTATTATTATTATTAAGATTATTATTTATATAGCGCCATTAGGTTCCATGGTGCTTTACATGAGGATGAGAGAGACAAGACCAAGTACACTAAATCTAGGCGATCACGATGTACAGGTACAGAAGGGGCAGGGACCCTGTCCACGAGGCCTCACAGTCTAAGAGCAGCGGGTTAGGATACAGTAGGATGGGGGAAAGTCAGGTATGGGGCGGCCTGGGTCTCATGGCAGGTTGTAGGCTTGACGGAACAAGTGAGTCTTCAGGTGACACTTGAAGCTACTCAGGGTAGCAGAGAGTCTGACGTGTTCGGGCAGGGAGTTCCAGAGTAAGGCAGATGCCCGGGAGAAGTCCTGGACTCGGTTGTGCGAAGAGGTGATGAGGGGGGAGCAGAGGAGGAGTTCTTGGGAGGAGCGGAGGTTGCGTGAGGGTAGGTATCGGGAGACCAGGTCGGAGATGTATGGTGGGGCCAGGTTGTGTATGGCTTTGTACGCCATGGTTAGTGTTTTGAATTGGGATCTCTTGGAGACGGGGAGCCAGTGAAGGGCTTGGCAGAGGGGGGAGACAGGGGAGTAGCGGGAGGACAGGTAGATGAGTCGGGGAGCGGAGTTGAGGATAGACTGGAGAGGTGTGTGGGAGTTAGCCGGGAGGCCATTGAGAAGAAGGTTGCAGTAGTCAAGGCGGGAGATGATAAGAGCATGAATGAGTGTTTTAGCGGTATCATGGGTGAGGAAGGAGTTTCAACAGAAAACAGGGTGCACCGCAATGATCTGAATTATATCAAGGGAAGGAGGGGTCGCTCACCGTGCCAGGGCGGACAGACATGCATGGCGGAGAGAAGACATGGCACATTGAGGGAGCAACACACACGAGTAGTAGAATAGTGAAAATTATAACTTTATTAGTGCAATAGACCAAACAAGATTAAAAACAATTAAAACCATGGGGTGCCAATGCAGAACACAACGCTGAACATATGTACAGAATACAATGCTGACAAAACATGAGCAGGATATGACACAATATCGGTGATCACAACAGGTTAGACAAAATACAGGATTGAGTTGTAGGGAGAGACCCGAGGGTGGGGGATGAGAGCAGGTACGAGAAGTACTAGTGCTCCTTCACCACAATATTTTACATAAATACGCTTGTGAGCCCAATATAGGGTGTACAGTGTTATGGGTAACCACATCTATGTCAACGGACCTATTATGAAGCACAAATCATAGGGCCACAGAAAGATTGGTAATGCTAGGAGTGTTAAATATGATTTAATACTGGCCTCAGCAGCTGGAATAAATAATGTTTATAAGTGAGACAGATACCAATATCTCACACAAGTGAAGTCTGCAGAGGCACAGACAATTATAGAGAAAATTTCACAAATTAAAAGTTTACCCAAAATTCCGCAAATCATCCAATGAATAATGCTAGGAGTCGTTTAGTAGTCCCAAACACAGTGGTCCCTAGGGGTGGTCACATATGTATGATAACAAAGGTCTTAACCATGAGCTAACTGACCGTATAATTGATACAAAGACCACCCATATATATTGGGTACCCCTTATTGTTTACATATAGTCAAACAGTGTAGGTCACCGTATCCACTGACAGTGGAAGATAAAGTGCATATTACCAGTCCGTAAATTGTCCGAAGTGTCAGTCCGAGGTATGAAGCGAGGTGAAGTATCCCCCTGAGGAAGCTGCGCCCTGGCAGCGATACGCGTGGGGCCTGGGTGCCCTGCAGTCACCTCGCTTCATACTTCGGACTGACACTTCGGACAATTTACGGACTGGTAATATGCATTTTATCTTCCACTATCTTCCTTCTCGTACCTGCTCTCATCCCCCACCCTCGGGTCTCTCCCTACAACTCAATCCTGTATTTTGTCTAACCTGTTGTGATCACCGATATTGTGTCATATCCTGCTCCTGTTTTGTCAGCATTGTATTCTGTACATATGTTCAGCGTTGTGTTCTGCATTGGCACCCCATGGTTTTAATTGTTTTTAATCTTGTTTGGTTTATTGCACTAATAAAGTTATAATTTTCACTATTCTACTACTCGTGTGTGTTGCTCCCTCAATGTGCCATGTCTTCTCTCCGCCATGCATGGGTGAGGAAGGAACGGATCCGTGAGATGTTCTTGAGCTGGAGCCGGAGGGATGTGGTGAGGGCCTCGATGTGGGGCTTGAAGGATAGGGAGGAGTCAAGGATTACCCGAGTCACTTGGCTTGGGGGACTGGGGAGAGGGCGCAGTCGTTGATGCAGATGGATAGGTTGGGAGGTGGGGTGGAGTTTCTTCGGGGGAAGACTATGAATTCAGTTTTGTCCATGTTGAGTTTAAGGAAGCGAGCAGAGCAGAAGGATGAGATGGTGGAAAGGCATTGTGGGATTTTCGAGAGTAGGGAGGTGATGTCAGGGCCGGACAGGTAGATTTGGGTGTCGTCAGCGTAGAGATGGTACTGGAGGCCATGGGACTCAATGAGTTGCCCTAGGCCAAGAGTGTAAATGGAGAAAAGTAGGGGTCCCAGGACCGAACCTTGGGGGACTCCGACAGAAAGGGGGTAGGGTGAGGAGGAGGTGTGGGAGTGCGAGACGCTGAAGGTCCGGTCTGCTAGGTATAAGGAGATCCAGGAGAGGGCAAGGTGGGTGATGCCAAGGGATTCCAGGATCCGGAGAAGAAGGGAGTGGTCAACCGTGTCGAAGGCAGCAGACATGTCAAGGAGTAGCAGGATGAAGTAGTGGTGTTTGTTCTTGGCGGTCAGTAGGTCGTTGGTGACTTTGGTCAGGGCTGTTTCGGTGGAATGGAGGGGTCGGAAGCCGGACTGTAGGCGGTCGAAGTGGGAGCACGAGGAGAGGTGAGAGGACAGTTCAGAGTGGACGTGCTGTTCAAGTAGCTTAGAGGCGAATGGGAGAAGAGATATGGGACGATAGTTAGAGACAGAGGTAGGGTCAAGTGAGGTTTTTTTTAGGATGGGCATGATTAAGGGCGTGTTTGAAGGCCGAGGGGAAGGTACCAGTGCTAAGTGAAAGGTTAAAGAGGTGGGTGAGGGCTGGGATGAAAATGGAGGTGTGGTTCGGAATGAGGTGGGATGGGAGTGGGTCGTGGGCGCTGGTGGTGAGGTGTGATTTTGACAGGAGGGAGGAGAGTTGGTCTTCAGTTATGGGGGGGAAGTGGCTGATGGAGGTGGAGGGCAGTGTAGGTGGGAAGGGGAGTTGTGGGGATAGTGGACCGAAGCTGCTTCTGATCTTGTCGATCTTCTCCTTGAAGAAGGTCGCAAAGTCTTCAGCAGAGATGAGGGGAGAAGGGGGAGAAGCAGGCGGGCGAAGTAAGGAGTTGAAAGTTTTGAAGAGCTGTTTGGGGTTGCGGGACAGAGAGGTTATAAGGGATGAGAAGAACACTTACTTGGCGGTAGCAAGTGCCGTCTTGAAGTCAGTGATGGATTGCTTGAACAGAGCAAAGTGCTCGGGGGTGTGAGACTTTTTCCATCTCCTCTCGGCGACTCTGGACGCCCGTCTCAGGTTTTTAGTGAGGGTGGTGTGCCAGGGTTGCCTGTTAATGCGTGGAGCATGGAGAGTGAGGGGAGCGGCTAGGTTGAGAGCGTTCGTTATGGTGGTGTTGTATAGGGTGGTGGCAATGTCAATGTCGTCAGCGCAGGGTATGTCGGTGAGAGGGAGGAGTGAGTCAGAGAAAAAAGAAAGATCAAGATCTTTTAGGTTTCAGCGAGGGTGATCAAGTTTGCGGAGAGGGGGTATTGTGGCAAGGGATGAGAGGGCGGAGAAGGTCAAGAGATGGTGGTCGGACAGTGTGAGTACCGAGGTTGTGAGGTTAGAGAGGGAGCAAAGGCGGGTAAAGATGAGGTCAAGCGTGTGGCCTTGTTTGTGGGTGGGAGAGGAGGACCATTGGGAGAGCCCTAGGGAAGTGGTCAAGGAAAGAGGGTTGGAGGCTGAGGAGGGAGTGTCAACGGGGATATTGAAGTCGCCCATGATGGAGGGGATGTCAGTGGAGAGGAAGTGAAGTAGCCAGGTGGTGAAGTGGTCAAGGAAGGAGGCGGTGGGTCCGGGCGGGCGGTAGATGATGGCTATTTGGAGGTTGCAGGGGGAGAAGATTCGGACTGAGTGGGCTTCGAAGGAGGGGACAGTGACGGATGGGGGCTGGGGGATAGGGCTGAAGGTGCAGGAGTTGGACAGCAGTATGCCGACTCCACCGCTGTGTTTGCCAGAGGGACGGGGGGTGTGGGACAGGCTGAGGCCGCCGTAGGATAGTGCAGCAGGGAATGCCGTGTCGGAGGGGGTGAGCCAGGTCTCGGTGAGGCCAAGGAATGACAGTTTCCTGGAGATAAACAGATCATGGATGTCGGGGAGTTTGTTGCACACTGAGCGGGCATTCCAGAGTGTGCCGGGTAGAGCAGTAGGTGGGGCATGGGTTGGGGGAATGGGTCTAATGTTGGTGGGGTTGCGAGGGCTAGTGGTGGTGAGGTTGCGAGGGTTGGCAGTGGGTCGTGGGATGAAGGTTGTTATGGGGATGTGGTGGGGGGGGCCAGGATTGGGGGAGATGTCACCGGCGAGGAGGAGGAGTAGGCAGAGGGTTAGCAGGTGGGAGCATGAGAGCTTGCGAAACTTGAAAGTTGCTCCGGAGGATACCAATTAAAGCTGGAATAACTGCAGCAAGGAAAACGTAATTATACCGTGTTTTTCCAAACAGTGACAGAAGCAAACCTTCAAACACAAACAGAACCAAAGATAAACAGGAAATATACAAGGTGTGTACAAAATACAAAAAAATATATAAATAAATAAAATTCTATGAAGTGTCTATAACTAATTAGTGCATAGCTGTTTAAGCAAACTAATAAAAAGGTGTACCAATAGGTTTTCCCATTGATGACCACGATAGGAGACGTTTTTTCAGAGCAACAATAGCAAACACCAGGTGAGTTCTGGTGTTCCACTAATTAAGTAAATCCATACAAAAGATTGCATGCCCAATCATATATATTGTTCCTTATTTCCTACAGATAAAGGCACCAAATTGAAAGAATAACACAGCACCCATGAGTGAAGACCCCGTAAGCCATTGAAACCATCAATGCTTAGGGAAAAAAGGTGTGCTGTAGTCCGCGCTGCCAGGATCACTCACTCCAATAAATACGAGTAGAAAATCTTCATCAAAACCTCCTTTATTCTCCTACGCGTTTCAGTGCCCTCCTGGCACCTTCATCAGGGATAACTCCACCCCACCACACTGATCTTATTTATAGCCACATTCATAACCATGATTGGAGGGTGTTTACAGCCATGTGACGTCAATCACGTCATTAAAACAGGGAGGACTCTGCATTTTGGCACAATTTATCACAAAAACCACTAAAAAACATACAAAACATAAATACAATATGACACAATCGATCTAAAAAATCCGATAAGTAAAATCATTAAAAAACTATGCCAAAAATCATGTGGAAACGCCTGTAAAACCATTGTTAAATACACAGCATGTAAGAGAGTAAAAAAATAAATATAAGCATGCATTCCTTTCCAGGGAATAGAACTCATGGGGTTCAGGCTCTTTCTGCTTAGGTCTTTTCTGATGTCATGTGCCACCTCCAGATTATAATGTGTACTTGCAACATGTGTCATATAATCATGTAATTTTTGTTCTTGTTTGTTTTTCAGGTAAAACAGAGAAAGGGGGGAAATGATTATTTAATATAAAAATTTGTGAATATAAAAATATGTGAATATATGTAAAAAATTCTTTATTTCATTATAAGATGTGAATGTTAAAAATTACATATGAATAAAATTGCCATAGGTAATAAAAGATAAAAACTACATATTCCTGTTTTAAAAAATTGATTAATAAAAATGGAAGATGATGTGATAATAAGCATCTTATTTCAAATATACTCAGGGATAATAAACTAGCTTAGTAAAAAGAATGATTTCCTTGGAGGAAAATGGAATAAGGGGAATGATTAGTCCATACCATGAATGTTCAAAAGTTATTCTCAAGTGCCTGTGGAGCTACAATAGGTCGCTGGACTTCAGTGTCACCACAGCGAGTTCTGTTCAATCCCGGGCCAGAAGACATACAGAAAACCACAAAATCAATATACATAATCTTTCTGTGCTGCTGCAATCAAGAAGCACCGTTCTTCCCTTATTCTGGATGTTTTACACATAATTGTCCACCAGGTGGCACCTAAAAGGAGGCTGTTGCTAGGTAACGCAACAGGCCGGTACCCAACTCCGTTATATCTAATTGTCCGCCAGCAGGGGCGCACCACCAGATTCTTAAAGAGAAAAAGAACACGCATATCTAGCTCTCAACTGTGTGAAACGGTCATTGTAAGTATATATGTGAAAGGTCTAATGAGAAAGTGGATGGTAGATATTCTTCAATCTCCAATATTGTGATATCCTGTGTTTCATACTATAAGTATGCAAAATGTAATTTTTACAGTGAACTTGTACAACCAGTGAATTATCTGCCTATGGGCAAATGTCAGTGTGCATTTTTTTCTTCCTTGCTTATGGAAGAGGGATATCATCAGTGAATTGCAGCCCAATTTCAATTTTATAAACGTGCTGTGTTGACTATATTGGTTACTCATATTAATTCAGATATCAAATTGAGTCCTCTAGGCTTGAGTGTATCTAATTTGTACATCCAAAACTTCTCCCGTCTTTTTAACATCTCAAATCTGTTTGGAATATGCTGTCCTATGTGATCTATGGGCGTGATTCTTATCAGTGTGTGATCCCTATTGTGATGTGTATCAAAGTGGTGTGAGACACCATGTGTTCTATAACCGTTTTTCACATTAGATCTGTGTTTATTGAGCCTCTCACTGAGGGATCTAATAGTCCTCCCCACATATTGCAAGTTACATGGGCACTCTAGAAGGTAGATTATATATTTAGAGGTGCAGTCCATCTGGTGTTTTATTGCAAACGTTTCTTTATTACTGGATGATGTAAATGAGGTCCTTTGCTGGATGTTACTACAGCATAAGCATTTCTTTCTCCCACATTTCTTGGTGCCTTTCTGCTGGTCTCCTCCATCACTGTCAGGTAGGATTTGTCTTAATCTGCTGGGTGCTATTTTTCCTTTCACATTAGGGGCTCTTCTGAACGTTATTCCTGGTTTATCTGCTATTACTTTGTTGAGTACAGGATCATTTTTGAGAATATGCCAATGTTTTTCTAAACAATTCCTTATCTTTTTGTGGCTTTTGTTGTAGGTAGTGATAAAGTTCAACTTGTGTTTATTCTCTTGCTTACTTTTCAATGTAGGTGCCAACAATTCTCCCTGTGGGACTTTCAAAAAATGCTCTTGTGCTCCATGTATTAAATCCATGGGGTAACCCTTCTCCATAAATCTCTTCACCAAGATACCTGATTGTGCTTCATAGTCCTGATTCAAAGAGCAGTTCTTCTTCATCCTTCTGAACTGGCTGGCAGGGATGTTGCTCAGCCATTTTTTATAATGCCCACTATTGAAGTCTATGTAGGAATTACGATCGGTGGGTTTGAAGAATGTTTTTGTGTATAATTCACCATTTCTGACAAATATATTTAGATCCAAGAAATTTATATTATTATCGTTTATGGTGAATTCAAAATTAAAGCCCCAGTCGTTGTTTTCTATGTCATTCAGAAATTTAAAGACATCACCTTTATCCCTGTCCCATATAACGAATAGGTCGTCTATATATCTCCTGTATAGAACCAGGCCATTTTTTTGTTTATTCTCATATACATGAAATTTTTCGAATAGCCCCATGACCAGATTTGCATAGGAGCAAGCTGTTTTAGAGCCCATTGCAGTTCCGGACCTCTGGTGGTACATAATCTCACCGAATGTGAAAAAATTATTTTCAAGTATAAATCGCAGATTTTCTAGTAAGAATTCAATCTTGTCCATCCCCAGTGAGGGATCATTTTTCAAAAAATATTCAATACATAATAATCCCAATTCATGTCTGATATTTGTGTATAAAGCTGTTACATCCATAGTAAGTAGTATATACGATTCCTTCCATTTTATATTTCTCAGCGAGTCAATCACATCAGTTGAATCCTTAGTGTAGCTGTCTAACGAAAAAACGTATTTCTGCAATTCTTTGTCTATAAGTTCCGCTATATTACTGCTCAGGGAACCTATGCCCGATATTATGGGGCGACCAGGGGGGTTTTCCAGATTTTTGTGGATTTTGGGTAGATGGTAGAAGAAAGGGATGGGAGGTTCCTTTTTGATCAAGAATTTTTTTATATCCAATGTGATGGTACCTTTTTCATATGCCTTAGTAATTCTATTGTTGTAGGATTTCACTAATTCGGGGTATGGATCTGTTTCTAGTAGTCTATCCTTGGCACACCCTAAAAAAGGCTGGAGAAGTAGATTCTTTGTAAGAAGTGGTTTTTATTCGTGTTGCATTTGAAGACAAAAATCAACGTTTCGACCTACACCGGGTCTTCGTCAGGATGAGGTCTAGTGAAAACATTCACAAACCAAAATCAGGAAACAAAAAAAGGAATTTGTACATGTGCTGTGATCCATGTGCTCATCATGCCAGTGTCATATGGATATGTCTATAATAAGGAATCCGTGAGTGAAGTGTTTTAGTGACGTGTGTTGTGCTACTACACGTTAGAAACTGTAAGTGTTATTGGTGTGGGAAACAGAGTGAACATTGTCAAGGGATTTGAGTGTGGGTAAAAAGTCGTGGTGGAGCTGAGATAAGTGATCAAGTGAGTAATCTGTGTGGGGGCAGACGTGGCGAAGTGTATAAATCAGTGGATGTGAGAATGGTTCAGGGATCCATCATTACCTTCTAATGGTCAAATATCCAAGCAAAAGAGGATATTGTAAATGGTTGTTATGAAGATTCTATAGGGAAGAGATAACAGAGGATGTATATAGCAAAAGTTGTCAAAGTGATGATAACAGAGCCAAGGGCAAGCTCAGATAGGGAATATATATACCTCTGCTGAGGGGAAGCGTCCTGTTGGAGTATACAGCTATGGTGATATATGATCGTGGTATAAGCCCTAAAAGTGGCTGTAAGGATAAAGAGGCCATTAGAATTAGTTAATGTCTGGCATGTAGCTCTTGCCTAGGGAGGAAGAGGAGTAGCTAATTAGCTGGATGGAAAAGGGGAGAACCAGGGCTGTCCAATAGGAGCAAAAGTTACCTTGTGTCCAGAGTAACCCAGGTCCTGGGATTGAATGGGAGGCAGGAGCGGTGTATTGCGGCGTCCTGCCGCTCTTTATACATAATGGGAGGGACTCAGGGTGCTTGAGGGCGGAAACGCATCATCCAACCGGATGTGCGTTATCGCCGCGTCCGCGCATCCGGTTGGATGATGCGTTTTCCGCCCTCAAGCACCCTGAGTCCCTCCCATTATGTATAAAGAGCGGCAGGACGCCGCAATACACCGCTCCTGCCTCCCATTCAATCCCAGGACCTGGGTTACTCTGGACACGAGGTAACTTTTGCTCCTATTGGACAGCCCTGGTTCTCCCCTTTTCCATCCAGCTAATTAGCTACTCCTCTTCCTCCCTAGGCAAGAGCTACATGCCAGACAATTCTCTTAGGTATGTACCCTGCCTCCCTTCATTACTTATACAATTTAACTAATTCTAATGGCCTCTTTATCCTTACAGCCCCTTTTAGGGCTTATACCACGATCATAAATCACCATAGCTGTATACTCCAACAGGACGCTTCCCCTCAACAGAGGTATATATATTCCCTATCTGAGCTTGCCCTTGGCTCTGTTATCATCACTTTGACAACTTTTGCTATATACATCCTCTGTTATCTCTTCCCTATAGAATCTTCATAACAACCATTTATAATATCCTCTTTTGCTTGGATATTTGACCATTAGAAGGTAATGATGGATCCCTGAACCATTCTCACATCCACTGATTTATACACTTCGCCACGTCTGCCCCCACACAGATTACTCACTTGATCACTTTTATCTCAGCTCCACCACGACTTTTTACCCACACTCAAATCTCTTGACAATGTTCACTCTGTTTCCCACACCAAGACCTAATCCTGACGAATACCCGGTGTGGGTCGAAACATTGATTTTTGTCTTCAAATGCAACACGAATAAAAACCACTTCTTACAAAGAATCTACTTCTCCAGCCTTTTTTAGGGTGTGCCAAGGATAGACTACTATTATTTGAGATATTTTTCCTCCGGCACCCCACATATGGTGGTTGAGCTAGATCATTATATAATACACATATTTTTTTTGATCAAAGCTCCCATATAATCCATACAACTACATGGCTTCATTTGGCCTTTTTTCTTATAATGAGGAACAAACTAATGCAATCCTCTCCTCTGTAAGAGAAACTGACAACTTTCTGAATATATCGAATAGAGAAATTAAATCAAGAGATTACGAAAAGGAGCTTAAGAAATACTCATCACTTGAGCTGCACGCTTATACTCTAGCCCAATACACTAGGGCTAAACGGATCCCTAGGGGCCTACGAGTTGGGTTACGTCCCACTCTGTTTCACGACAACGAGGAGTATTGTCAACTGTACGAGAACATTCTCAACAAATGTTCCCTAGACCTCATGTTATTGACCATTAAATTCATACAAGACGAGCTGATAAAGGTCAAAGAACAAATAGTGAGTATTGAAAATCAACTAGCCAATACCCTCTCCCCGGCTGATCTCACCACCCTGAAAACCAAAGCAGAAAAAAACATTGAAGACTTCACCAAGGAACTTAAAAACAGGAAGCGAACCAAATTCCTGAGGGACCAGGACGACTACACGAGAAACCAGGTCTATAGATATACAACCTTGCCAGAGCAACCCAGAGGCGGTTATGGATCCTCCGGCTCATCGGGCTCCGATGGAGGACGGGGCCGCGGGAAAGGTGGACGAGGGAGACAACGCCAGACTTTTTTCGCCCCCAAATCACAAAAAAAACATCCACCAGCACCGTCACGGGAAACAACAGACGAGGACGAAGAAGGGGAAGGAGGAATAGACGGGGACCCGTATGCAGAGAAACGACAGACCAGGTCCCAGGTAACCTCGTTTTCAACATCTCCTCCTATCTTCTATCCCCAGCCGAGACTAGAGTACTCCAGAAGGGGCTTTCCTTCTGCCCTACACCCTCCTTCAGCACATTCCAGGTTCAACAGGAACTCAACCGTTTTTTTCGAACACTAAGACTTAAGATACATTTCAATAAGTGTTCCGAGGAAGAGAATAGATTCCATGCTCCAATCGGCAATGATGTTCCAACAGACATAGTCAATTTACGTGATCTAGGACTGAGGACCACATCGAACTTTCAGCCTCCAAAAACCTCGCATCCTATCGAAACATATATAGGTCTTGTTAACGATTCTGTTAATTTAATCTGTAAAAATATCGACAAAGGTGACTTCCATCTGAAATACAATATCATTCGAGAAGAAACAATGGCCCTTAATAATCTTAAAAACGATAAAAAGATTATAATAAAACCTGCGAACAAAGGGGGAGCCATTGTCATAATGAACAAAACAGACTATATTACAGAAATTCAAAGACAACTTTCCGATAGTGACACATACGTACCCCTTCGTAGGGACCCAGTAAATGAGATCAAGTCAAAAATCACCAACTTAATCAACAAATACACCACAATAGGCCTCATTGACAAACAACTAGCCGAGTACCTACAAAATCCTCATCCTATTATACCCGTTATCTATATCTTACCCAAGATCCACAAGAATCTGGAACGACCACCGGGTAGACCCATAGTCGCTTCAACAGACTCTATACTATCTCCACTCTCTATCACATTGGAAAAAATGCTTAGCCCACTAGTTCCCCAAATAAAGTCGTTCATACGTGACACCTCTGACTTTCTTGACCATATCAAGAGTGTATCACCAATACCTGACAACAGTATACTGGCCACACTAGATGTCAACAGCCTCTATACCAGCATTGACCACAGTCTCGGACTACAGGCTGTTGAATGGTTTCTCCATACATTCACACCATCCAGCCAACCCAAAATCAACTTCTGCTTGGAAACATTGGAACTGGTTCTCACCAATAACTATTTTCTATTTGAGGACCAGTACTATTTGCAAAAACGGGGTACCGCTATGGGCGCGAACGTTGCGCCCCCATATGCAAATATATATATGGCCAAATTTGAATCAGACCAGATATATGGTAATACACTTTTCAAAAAATATGCCCTGCTATGGTTAAGATATATAGATGACGTCTTTTGCGTTTGGACAGGCACGATAATCTGTTTACAAAAGTATCAAAGGAGTCTAACACCAAGGTACCAAACTTGACCTTTACTTCACACTCCGACCCGAAAAGAATCAATTTTCTTGACACCATTATTATCAAAGAACCCAATGGTGCCCTTATTAGTGACTTATACACTAAAACGACAGACCGCAACAGCCTACTCCACTGGACAAGCTGCCACCCTAAGCATGTTAAACAATCTCTCCCCACCTCACAACATCATAGGATTGATCGTATCGTTAGTGATTCCAGGACCAAAACACTAAGACATCAGCAAATTACAGATAAATTCCTTGATAGGGGTTATCCTGACGAGTACTCTATACATCGAGACTCAAAAACAAAAAGACCTAGGGATTCAGTGACCAATAGAATAAAATTTATCAACACTTACCATCCTTTCTCTCCACTACTTAAAAATGCGATTCTTCAACATTGGCCACTTCTTAAACAGCCTACCCAACCATCGAGGAATTTAAAAATCCACCTTTAGTCTGCCATAAAAAGGCCCAGAATCTGAGACAATTACTTGTACGTGCAGATGTGGGATCGACAAAACCTCAGCTACGGCAAGCCACTTTGAGTACAGTGCAAAGGGGCACTTTTCCTTGTTTAAATTGCGCTCAATGCACGAATGTCACTAAGGGTGATTCATTCACACACCCGCGGACAGGCAAAAGATTCAACATCAACAACTTCTACACGTGTAACTCATCTTACGTAGTGTACCTGATAAAGTGCCCTTGCGGTCTCGGATATGTTGGGGAAACCACTCAGCATATCCGGGACCGCATCAGCAAACATAAGTCCACAATCCGGTGTCAGAACACTCTATTACCTATCCCAGCACATTTTTTGGATAAAAAACACAACATCAGTCAACTCAAATTCCAGGTTATTGATCACGTGCCAATACCTAGACGGGGGGGTGACCGTATCCGTAAGTTAAAAGAAAAAGAAGCATTCTGAATACACCATCTTAACACCCTTGCCCCTAATGGACTTAACCGAGAATTTGAGTTAATATACTAATATGTTCCCTTCTTTATGTATGTGCATGGGATAAGATGTCATGTTTAATCATATTCTGTAATGTGATAATTCTCTTCTGGAGATAGTTGATCTTGTTTTTGATACTTCCACACCTATAATATTTGAGGAATATAGGTACAACATATACTAACATGTCACTCCTCTTATTGTAAGTTACTAATCAGTGTTTTTGTTTCTGTCTTAGAAATAAACAAGCGTATATGGATGGAAAATGCAACTTCTGAGCACCATCACCAACCTCACCGGGTCCACAATATGATGCAACACTGTATTTTTAATACTATGATCGTTATATAATGGCACCATTGAGCTAATTCACTCACATACACCATAACATGTAGGACACCATTCTTAACTCTCCACCCATCCACCACAAGGTCAGACTGCATAACATCTCTACTACCAATCTTCATTTCCACTAAAAAACCTTCTCCCCATATACACAGACACATTATGCGTCTTCTTCCTGATTTTTTTCATTTGCGCATGCGCAAACGGATGTGTCGCCCATATGGAACACATCTCAACCACAAAGATGGTGCCCGCGCATGCGCGGACGCGGCGATAACGCACATCCGGTTGGATGATGCGTTTCCACCCTCAAGCACCCTGAGTCCCTCCCATTATGTATAAAGAGCGGCAGGACGCCGCAATACACCGCTCCTGCCTCCCATTCAATCCCAGGACCTGGGTTACTCTGGACACAAGGTAACTTTTGCTCCTATTGGACAGCCCTGGTTCTCCCCTTTTCCATCCAGCTAATTAGCTACTCCTCTTCCTCCCTAGGCAAGAGCTACATGCCAGACAATTCTCTTAGGTATGTACCCTGCCTCCCTTCATTACTTATACAATTTAACTAATTCTAATGGCCTCTTTATCCTTACAGCCCCTTTTAGGGCTTATACCACGATCATATATCACCATAGCTGTATACTCCAACAGGACGCTTCCCCTCAACAGAGGTATATATATTCCCTATCTGAGCTTGCCCTTGGCTCTGTTATCATCACTTTGACAACTTTTGCTATATACATCCTCTGTTATCTCTTCCCTATAGAATCTTCATAACAACCATTTATAATATCCTCTTTTGCTTGGATATTTGACCATTAGAAGGTAATGATGGATCCCTGAACCATTCTCACATCCACTGATTTATACACTTCGCCACGTCTGCCCCCACACATATTACTCACTTGATCACTTTTATCTCAGCTCCACCACGACTTTTTACCCACACTCAAATCCCTTGACAATGTTCACTCTGTTTCCCACACCAATAACACTTACAGTTTCTAACGTGTAGTAGCACAACACACGTCACTAAAACACTTCACTCACGGATTCCTTATTATAGACATATCCATATGACACTGGCATGATGAGCACATGGATCACAGCACATGTACAAATTCCTTTTTTTGTTTTCCTGATTTTGGTTTGTAAATGTTTTCACTAGACCTAATCCTGACGAAGACCCGGTGTGGGTCGAAACGTTGATTTTTGTCTTCAAATGCAACACGAATAAAAACCACTTCTTACAAAGAATCTACTTCTCCAGCCTTTTTTAGGGTGTGCCAAGGATAGACTACTAGAAACAGATCCATACCCCGAATTAGTGAAATCCTACAACAGTAGAATTACTAAGGCATATGAAAAAGGTACCATTACATTGGATATAAAAAAATTCTTGATCAAAAAGGAACCTCCCATCCCTTTCTTCTACCATCTACCCAAAATCCACAAAAATCTGGAAAACCCCCCTGGTCGCCCCATAATATCGGGCATAGGTTCCCTGAGCAGTAATATAGCGGAACTTATAGACAAAGAATTGCAGAAATACGTTTTTTCGTTAGACAGCTACACTAAGGATTCAACTGATGTGATTGACTCGCTGAGAAATATAAAATGGAAGGAATCGTATATACTACATACTATGGATGTAACAGCTTTATACACAAATATCAGACATGAATTGGGATTATTATGTATTGAATATTTTTTGAAAAATGATCCCTCACTGGGGATGGACAAGATTGAATTCTTACTAGAAAATCTGCGATTTATACTTGAAAATAATTTTTTCACATTCAGTGAGATTATGTACCACCAGAGGTCCGGAACTGCAATGGGCTCTAAAACAGCTTGCTCCTATGCAAATCTGGTCATGGGGCTATTCGAAAAATTTCATGTATATGAGAATAAACAAAAAAATGGCCTGGTTCTATACAGGAGATATATAGACGACCTATTCGTTATATGGGACAGGGATAAAGGTGATGTCTTTAAATTTCTGAATGACATAAAAAACAACGACTGGGGCTTTAATTTTGAATTTACCATAAACGATAATAATATAAATTTCTTGGATCTAAATATATTTGTCAGAAATGGTGAATTATACACAAAAACATTCTTCAAACCCACCGATCGTAATTCCTACATAGACTTCAATAGTGGGCATTATAAAAAATGGCTGAGCAACATCCCTGCCAGCCAGTTCAGAAGGATGAAGAAGAACTGCTCTTTGAATCAGGACTATGAAGCACAATCAGGTATCTTGGTGAAGAGATTTATGGAGAAGGGTTACCCCATGGATTTAATACATGGAGCACAAGAGCATTTTTTGAAAGTCCCACAGGGAGAATTGTTGGCACCTACATTGAAAAGTAAGCAAGAGAATAAGCACAAGTTGAACTTTATCACTACCTACAACAAAAATTGTTTAGAAAAACATTGGCATATTCTCAAAAATGATCCTGTACTCAACAAAGTAATAGCAGATAAACCAGGAATAACGTTCAGAAGAGCCCCTAATGTGAAAGGAAAAATAGCACCCAGCAGATTAAGACAAATCCTACCTGACAGTGATGGAGGAGACCAGCAGAAAGGCACCAAGAAATGTGGGAGAAAGAAATGCTTATGCTGTAGTAACATCCAGCAAAGGACCTCATTTACATCATCCAGTAATAAAGAAACGTTTGCAATAAAACACCAGATGGACTGCACCTCTAAATATATAATCTACCTTCTAGAGTGCCCATGTAACTTGCAATATGTGGGGAGGACTATTAGATCCCTCAGTGAGAGGCTCAATAAACACAGATCTAATGTGAAAAACGGTTATAGAACACATGGTGTCTCACACCACTTTGATACACATCACAATAGGGATCACACACTGATAAGAATCACGCCCATAGATCACATAGGACAGCATATTCCAAAC
Source organism: Allobates femoralis (assembly GCA_033576535.1). Taxonomy (NCBI): domain Eukaryota; kingdom Metazoa; phylum Chordata; class Amphibia; order Anura; family Aromobatidae; genus Allobates; species Allobates femoralis. Next base: position 120,143,055 of record JARQOC010000009.1, read on the forward strand.
AGATTTGAGATGTTAAAAAGACGGGAGAAGTTTTGGATGTACAAATTAGATACACTCAAGCCTAGAGGACTCAATTTGATATCTGAATTAATATGAGTAACCAATATAGTCAACACAGCACGTTTATAAAATTGAAATTGGGCTGCAATTCACTGATGATATCCCTCTTCCATAAGCAAGGAAGAAAAAAATGCACACTGACATTTGCCCATAGGCAGATAATTCACTGGTTGTATAAGTTCACTGTAATATTACATTTTGCAAACTTATAGTATGAAACACAGGATATCACAATATTGGAGATTGAAGAATATCTCCCATCCACTTTCTCATTAGACTTTTCACATATATACTTACAATGACCGTTTCGCACAGTTGAGAGCTAGATATGCGTGTTCTTTTTCTCTTTAAGAATCTGGTGGTGCGCCCCTGCTGGCGGACAATTAGATATAACGGAGTTGGGTACCGGCCTGTTGCGTTACCTAGCAACAGCCTCCTTTTAGGTGCCACCTGGTGGACAATTATGTGTAAAACATCCAGAATAAGGGAAGAACGGTGCTTCTTGATTGCAGCAGCACAGAAAGATTACCGTATATACTCGTGTATAAGCCGAGTTTTTCAGCACAGAAATTGTGCTGAAAAGTGCCCCCCTCGGCTTATACACGAGTCAGTGACGGCTGACTGTGTGGGGCCGGTGTCCGGGGGATGGAGGAGGCAGGGGGAGGCTGTATAGTGAGCGGCCGGTCACGTGGGGCCGCTCATTAGTGCAATGCAATATGCACTGCATCCCCCTGTCCATCAGCGGCAGGGGGAGCCGTGCATATTACATAGCACTGTCAGTGGTCTCCCGCCCCCCTGTGGTAGTATACAGCAGCCCCCCCCTGTGAGTATACAGCAGCCCCCCCGTGGTAGTATACAGCAGCCCCCCGTGTGAGAATACAGCAGCCCCCCCGTGTGAGAATACAGCAGCCCCCCCGTGGTAGTATACAGCAACCCCCCCCCGTAGTATATACAGCAGCCCCCCCGTTCCCCCCCTGTGGGTATATAGAGCCCCCCCCCGTTGCTGCCGCACACCTGTAAAAAGAAGATCTTTCATACTTATCCTCCTGCTGTCACCGCGCGCATCCTCCGCTCTTCTTGCTTGCACCCGGCGTCCATCCACGTGACCGCGCACAAATAATGACGTCATTATTTGTGCGCGGTCATATGGATGGACGCCGGGGCCCGGGTGCAAGCAAGAAGAGCGGAGGATGCGCGCGGTGACAGCAGGAGGATAAGTATGAAAGATCTTCTTTTTACAGGTGTGCGGCAGCAACGGGGGGGGGGCTCTATATACCCACAGGGGGGCTGCTGTATACTACCACGGGGGGGCTGCTGTATATACCGTACTACGGGGGGGCTGCTGTATACTACCACGGGGGGGCTGCTGTATATACTACGGGGGGGCTGCTGTATACTACCACGGGGGGGCTGCTGTATTCTCACAGGGGGGGGCTGCTGTATATACTACGGGGGGGCTGCTGTATACTACCACGGGGGGGCTGCTGTATACTCACAGGGGGGGGGCTGCTGTATACTACCACAGGGGGGGACTGCTGTATACCCACAGGGGAGGGGCTGCTGTATATACCACAGGGGGAGGCACTGCTGTATACCCACAGGGGGGGGGCTGCTGTATACTACCACAGGGGAGGGGCTGCAGTATATACCACATGGGGAGGCACTGCTGTATACCCACAGGGGGGCTGCTGTATACTACCACAGGGGAGAGGCTGCTGTATATACCTCTGTGGCTGCTGTATACTACCACAGGGGGAGGCTGCTGTACACTACCACAGGGGGAGACTGCTGTATACTACCACAGGGGGAGACTGCTGTATACTACTACTGGGGGAGACTGCTGTATACTACCACTGGGGAGGCTGCTGTATACTACCACTGGGGAGGCTGCTGTATACTACTACTGGGGCTGCTGTATATACCTCTGTGGCTGCTGTATACTACCACTGGGGAGGCTGCTATATACCTGTGCTGGGGTCCACCCTCGGCTTATACACGAGTCAATAGGTTTTCCCAGGTTTTGGGGGCAAAAGTAGGGGGGTCGGCTTATACACGGGTCGGCTTATACACGAGTATATACGGTATGTATATTGATTTTGTGGTTTTCTGTGTGTCTTCTGGCCCGGGATTGAACAGAACTTGCTGTGGTGACACTGAAGTCCAGCGACCTATTGTAGCTCCACAGGCACTTGAGAATAACTTTTGAACATTCATGGTATGGACTAATCATTCCCCTTATTCCATTTTCCTCAAAGGAAATCATTCTTTTTACTAAGCTAGTTTATTATCCCTGAGTACATTTGAAATAAGACGCTTATTATCACATCATCTTCCATTTTTATTAATCAATTTTTTAAAACAGGAATATGTAGTTTTTATCTTTTATTACCTATGGCAATTTTATTCATATGTAATTTTTAACATTCACATCTTATAATGAAATAAAGAATTTTTTACATATATTCACATATTTTTATATTCACAAATTTTTATATTAAATAATCATTTCCCCCCTTTCTCTGTTTTACCTGAAAAACAAACAAGAACAAAAATTACATGATTATATGACACATGTTGCAAGTACACATTATAATCTGGAGGTGGCACATGACATCAGAAAAGACCTAAGCAGAAAGAGCCTGAACCCCATGAGTTCTATTCCCTGGAAAGGAATGCATGCTTATATTTATTTTTTTACTCTCTTACATGCTGTGTATATAACAATGGTTTTACAGGCGTTTCCACATGATTTTTGGCATAGTTTTTTAATGATTTTACTTATCGGATTTTTTAGATCGATTGTGTCATATTGTATTTATGTTTTGTATGTTTTTTAGTGGTTTTTGTGATAAATTGTGCCAAAATGCAGAGTCCTCCCTGTTTTAATGACGTGATTGACGTCACATGGCTGTAAACACCCTCCAATCATGGTTATGAATGTGGCTATAAATAAGATCAGTGTGGTGGGGTGGAGTTATCCCTGATGAAGGTGCCAGGAGGGCACTGAAATGCGTAGGAGAATAAAGGAGGTTTTGATGAAGATTTTCTACTCGTATTTATTGGAGTGAGTGATCCTGGCAGCGCGAACTACAGCACACCTTTTTTCCCTAAGCATTGTTACAACCTACACGTGAGTGTAGCCGGTGGGAGTCCAGCAGCAGCCATCAGGACATTACCAATAAGCCTTCAAACCAGTTGTGGGTCTCACAACTGGACCAGGTGAGCAGATTTAATTACTCACCATTACACCCATCAGTGTCTAGTGATAAGGGCACTATTGCGCCTCTTGTCCCCCCCCCCTTTTCTCTTGTTTTATTGAAACCATCAAGGGAAACACCACATAATTTTATTCATAAACAGTTATCGAATTTTAACAAATTGAAGTTTTTACACCAAAAAATGATATATAAAAATTGATTGATTTTAGAGATGATGAAAAATTTTTTTTATATTTTTTAATTAATTGTTTGGTTATTAAATTCTAGTGTGGTCATAATATTACCATTACAGTAAGCACTAGATCTCACACTTTACAGATTAATTATTAACGTTTGAAGATTATACGCACACGGAAAGTTTTCTCAGATCTTTAGCTGCTACTCAACTAGGGCTGACTCCAGTGTACAAACAACAATCCTTAACCACAAGAGCGGTGGTTGTGTGCCACCTGCCAGGGTTACAACAGACTGTGACCTGGTGGGTGCTAGCTGCTCCATGATAAGTGCTGATCAGGAGGTATCACAGCGTGATGGACCTCGTGGTGGAGGAGAACTCAGTGATGTCACGCCACGAGCTGGCATCGCCGAGGGTTTCCTCCACGTTGCAACATTGGTTGCTAAGGTAGATAGTGGCAGGTATGAGGACCCTGGGGAACATGGCCTCATGCAGCGTGCCAATGTCACGACGGACTGTGACACGGACGTTGGTAGCTGCCCCATGGTAAGTGCTGGTCCTGAGGCATCACATTGTGATGGGCCTTGTGGTGGAGGAAGACTTAGCCATGCCCCGCTACGAGCTGGCATCGCTGAGCGTCCCCTCCAGGTAGTAGAACTTGTTGCTAAGGGAGACAGAGCCAGGCATGGCAACCACAAGAGCGGTGGTTACATGCCACCTGCCAGTGTTACAACAGACTGTGACTCAGCGGGTGCAAGCTGCTCCATCCTTAGCAGGGATCCCGAGGGATCACCAGAAGAGGGAAATGTGCTTTCTCTAACTGGGCACAAGGATGGGAACACCGAGACCATAATCTGCCTGGTTGATGGGAAAGATGTGTTCCCTACCTGTCAGGGTGAGGGAGGAGCATCCTCCATATCCTGGCAGAGTAGTGAAAGATCGTACTCCACAGTCGGTCTAGACGATGGGGAGAATGGGACCATTGTTTATCCGACTGATTGGAAGACGGGCCTCCCTGCCGTTCAGGACCATGGGAAAGAGGTACCCCTGACTTGTCCGGATGGGACACTGGTACGCTTGGTCTGCCAGGGAGATGGAAGAGCAGAACCGTTCTCCTGTCAGAAAGGCGTAATGGCAATCCCAACAGCCTGTCAAGTTAAGGGGAAGTCCTAGTCCCCAGCTGATCAGGGTGATGGGAAAGCTGGGTCGCTGGCCAGCCAGGCAACTTAGAGAGTGGCGATATTTCCCGGGGAGATGGCCTTCCGAGGTGCTCTCGCCCGCAGACTGAGTACTGGGAAGGCAGAGACGGCATTGCATTCTGGGTCCTCAACCTGTAGAGAAATAATCAGACCACCGGCCAACCCAGAACAGGTCCAAGATGGTTCCTGTGAGTCGGGGCTTCCGCGGCCCTTCTGGCTATCTCCAGCCAGGGGATTCAGACGGTCATACCAGCAAATGACAGTCCTGAGGTGCTGGAAGGCCCCGCAGAGACCTTTTTCTCTGAGCCTGAATCGAAGAAGGTCCTATGGGATCCAGGTAGAAGGAGTGATCACCAATTGGCGTATGGCAGAATGCGCAGAGATCCGTCTGCCATAGCGCCATCAAAAAGGGGGAGTTGTCATGAAAGTATGAATATGTTTCATTATTGGAAGAGGTTGGACAATCAGCCAAAACCTATACATAAGGCTTTGTCTATTCTGAGGGGTTTCTGTAGATTCAATGCTACATGCAACCCCCACTCTCTCTCTCCCCCTCCCCTATCCACTATTTACTACGGGTCGTAAATACCAAAGCAAAGCTGAGTTAAAGTTGTATCTTTCCCGCTCAAGGGTTCTTTGTCTTGAAAGATAGTTTTGTGAATGTCAGATTTAAGAAGACCTGTTCCTGCCACATACACATAATTCATATTTTTAGATTATTCACCGTTTTGCGCATTTAATGGTATGTCTTCTATATCTATGTAACACTCAGGAACTTGGGAAATGAGTTCTGGCTTTCTGAACCTCATACATAGGTCATATTTGGTATCCATATTCTCAGAATTAAATAAAAGTAAATATGAGATGTATATCATGGATGTGAGCCCACCCCATCCCCAGATATGAAGGATGAAGATTTATTAAGCATGGTGAAAGAGGAGGTCTCAGAGGATCCTCCTACCAGGGAGTGGTAACTCTACGATGGGGGGCCACAGGTTCTCTGCCCTTTAATAAAACCAGAGAAGCCATTTTTGACTGATTCCACCCAGGGGCATGGACATAGCAAGACACTACCATCTGTGTGGAGGAATCATACCTTTCTGGGGAGCTACCCCCCCCCCCCCCCCACCGGATCTAAGTTTATCCATGCATGGCTAGGTCTGGCAAGTTCTCTTATATTCCTTTTCTTTTTATAACTGTTTATGCATACATGTACATTGTCTCTTATGTAATATCTTGTAAATCTTTTATATAATCACTGCCATTTTGGGAGTAAAATATTATAATTTACTAGTCTCGATCTTGTTCTATGAACGAGCTCATGACCTCACTGTTCATTTTACGCTATCATATGGGTTACCGATCCACCTGTAAGAGATCAGTGGTGGCAGCATAATTTTTGTATTTATGTGATATTGTGGGCCTGAGGGTGACTGGATCAAGGTATATATTCATTCCTAGCAGGAACTGGTGGTATATATATATACTATCCGTCGGTGTCTGAATGAAAAGGGACTGTAAAGTAGGAGACCCAGGAAGACCCCACTTCTTACCCTGAGACATAAAAAAGCCAGGCTGGAGTTTGCCACAACTTACCTGAGAAAGCCTAAAACGTTTTGGAAGAATGTTCTCTCTTTTTGGGCAAAGGCATCAACATAGAGTTACAGGAGAAAAAAAGAGGCATTCAAAGAAAAGAACACGGTCCCTACAATCAAACATGACGGAGGTTCCCTGATGTTTTGGGGTTGCTTTGCTGCCTCTGGCACTGGACTTCTTGACCGTGTGCATGACATTATGATGTCTGAAGACTACCAACAAATTTTGCAGGATAATATAGGGCCCAGTGTGAGAAAGCTGGGTCTCCCTCAGAGGTCATGGGTCGTCCAGCAGGACAATGACCCAAAACACACTTCTAAAAGCACTAGAAAATGGTTTGAGAGAAAGCACTGGAGACTACTAAGGTGGCCAGCAATGAGTCCAGACCTGAATCTCATAGAACACCTGTGGAGAGATCTAAAAACGGCAGTTTGGAGAAGGCACACTTCAAATATCAGGGACCTGGAGCAGTTTGCCAAAGAAGAATGGTCTACAATTTCAGCAGAGCATTGTAAGAAACTCATTGATGATTACCGGAAGCGGTTGATCGCAGTTATTTTGGCTGAAGGTTGTGCAACCAAGTATTAGGCTGAGGGTGCCAATACTTTTGTCCGGCCCATTTTTGGAGTTTTATGTGAAATGATCAATGTTTTGCTTTTTGCTTCATTCTCTTTTGTGTTTTTTCATTGAAGACAAATTAAATGAAGATAATAATACCAAAGAATTTATGATTGCAATCATTTTCAGGAAGAAACTGCGTATTACCTGACATAATTGCAGGGGTATCAGTCTGGTTTAGCAGAATAAAAATAAAAAATTTGAAAATTGCCAAATTTTTGCCAAATTTTTGATTTTTTCACAAATTAATGCAAAAAATTATCGACCTAAATTTAATACTAATACGAAGCCCAATATATTACGAAAAAACAGTCTCAGAATTGCTAGGGTCCATTGAAGTGTTCCAGAGTTATTACCTCATAAAGGGACACTGGTCAGAATTGACAAAAATGCCAAGGTCTTTAGGGTCAAAATAGGCTGGGTCCTGAAGGGGTTAATGCTTCATCACTACCTACTTGCTTTAATTCCCTAAATGCATCACTACCTACTTGCTTTAATTACCTAAATGTTTTCTTTTTGTCACTTATTGCGCCCCTTACAGTTTTATTTAGCAATACCGGTTTCCTCCTATTTCTAGCATGTTTATTCCCATAGGGTATATGTTGTGCACAGGTCCTATTCAGGATGCTAATAAACATCTCCCATTTGCTTTGCCTACTTTTATGTCTCAGGATATAGTCCCAGTTTATTGCACTAAGATAATCTCTCAACCGTTGGAAATTTGCCTTCCTGAAGTTTAGTGTCCTTGTAGCCCTTCTACTACACATCTTATTAAAGGATACTTGAAAACTTATTATTTTGTGATCACTATTACCCAAGTGACCTGCAACCCGTATATTTGATATGCAGTCGGCCTGTTGGTTAATATTAGGTCTAGCAGTGCCCCCCTTCTTGTCGGGTCCTGAACCAGATGTGAAAGGTAATTGTCTATTATATAATTGTCTAAGGGTTTTTTGAGTGTGTCTGTCCCCGTAATCGCGCGCCACAGAGGCACCTCATTGGTTGTCGCCGAAGGCGGCGACCAATGAGCGCAGACTATGCAATTGGTGCGAGAATTCAAAGTTCGAATTTCGCGCCTATATGCAGTCCGGCGACAGCGGTGCATTAGCGCTGCTGTCGCCGGGATACACGGTGGCCGCAGCGGCGACTCTCCTCACAGCCCCCCCGCTCCTCCTTGCCCCGCTCACCGCGGCACCCCCCGCTTTTCCCGCCCACCTCCGCTCCTCCTGCCTCTCCTGCCCCCCTCCGCTCTTCGCGGCACCCGCCCCATGGCCTCCCTCTGCCCCCCCTTTCCCTGCCACCCCCCTGCTCCTCCTGCCACCCCGTTCCTCATGCCACCCCGTGGCCCCCCCGCTCCTCCCCCCCCCTCTGTTCCTCATGCCTCCCCACGGCCCCCCACTCCTCCTGCCCTCCCCCCACCCCCCGCTCCTCCATGGTGGTAAAAAATACAAAAATCCCATAAGGATACTTACCCTCCGCCAGCTCGCTGCTCCACCTCCGTCTTCTAGCTTCTAGAGGGCTTGAGGAGCTGATCGGTTTCTCAGGCAACGACAGGTCCTGCCATGGGAGCTACCAGACGGAGGTGGAAGGGTAAGTATCCTCACATCCTGCCCCACCACCACCATCCTGCCCCCCCACCCGCCGCCTCCATCCTGCTCCCCCCCGCCGCCACCATACTGCCCCCCCCACTGGCTCCATCCTGCCTGCTGCCCCGGACAACCACACACACTGCCCGCAGTCCCTCACAACCACGCACACTGCCCGCAGCCCCTGACAACCACGCACACTGCCCGCAGCCCCTGACAACCACACTCACTGCCCGCAGCCCCTGACAACCACACTCACTGCCCGCAGCCCCTGACAACCACACTCACTGCCTGCTGCCCCTGACAACGACAATCACTGCCTGCTGCCCCTGACAACCACACACACTGCCCGCTGCCCTTGAAAACCACACTCACTGCCCCTGACAACCACACACACTGCCTGCTGCCCTTGACAACAACACTCACTGCCCCTGACAACCACACACACTGCCCGCAGCCCCTGACAACCACACACACTGCCCGCAGCCCCTGACAACCACACACACTGTCCCTAACAACCACACACACTGCCCGCAGCCCCTGACAACCACACACACTGCCCACAGCCCCTGACAACCACACTCACTGCCTGCTGCCCCTGACAACTACACACACTGCCCACAGCCCCCGACAACCACACACACTGCCCGCAGCCCCCGACAACCACACTCACTGCCTGCTGCCCCTGACAACCACACACTGCCCCTGACAACTACATACACTGCCCGCAGCCCCTAGATAACCACACACACTGCCCCCAGCCCCTGACAACCACACACACTGTCCCTAACAACCACACACACTGCCCGCAGCCCCTGAAAACCCCACACACTGCCCACAGCCCCTGACAACCACACTCGCTGCCTGTTGCCCCTGACAACCACACTCACTGCCTGCTGCCCCGACAACCACACACACTGCCCGCAGCCTCTGACAACCACACACACTGCCCGCATCCCCTGACAACCACACTCACTGCCTGCAGCCCCTGACAACCACACTCACTGCCCCAGACAACCACACACACTGCCCGCTGCCCTGACAACCACACTCATTACCCCAGACAACCACACACAATGCCTCAGCCCCTGACAACCACACACACTGTCCCTAACAACCACACACACTTCCCGCAGCCCTGAAAACCACACACGCTGCCCACAGCCCCTGACAACCACACTCGCTGCCTGTTGCCCCTGACAACCACACTCACTCCCTGCTGCCCCGACAACCACACACACTGCCCGCAGCCTCTGACAACCACACACACACTGCCCGCATCCCCTGACAACTACACTCACTGCCCCTGACAACCACAAACACTGCCCGCAGCCCCTGACAACCACACACACTGCCCGCAGCCCCTGACAATCACACTCACTGCCTGCTGCCCCTGACAAACCACACACTGCCCCTGACAACCACATACACTGCCCGCAGCTCCTGACAACCACAATCACTGCCTCTGACAGCCACACACACTGCCCGCAGCCCCTGACAACCACACACACTGCCCGCAGCCCCTGACAACCACACTCACTGCCTGCTGCCCCTGACGACCACACTCACTACCCTAGACAACCACACACACTCCCCCAGCCCCTGACAACCACACACACTTTCCCTAACAACCACACACACTGCCCGCAGCCCCTGAAAACCACACACACTGCCCACAGCCCCTGACAACCACACTCGCTGCCTGTTTCCCTTGACAACCACACTCACTGCCTGCTGCCCCGACAACCACACACACTGCCCGCAGCCTCTGACAACCACACACACTGCCCGCATCCCCTGACAACCACACACTGCCCCAGACAACCACACACACTGCCCGCAGCCCCTGACAACCACACTCACTGCCCCTGACAACCACAAACACTGCCCGTACCCTGACAACCACACACACTGCCCGCAGCCCCTGACAACCACACTCACTGCCTACTGCCCCTGATAACCACACTCACTGCCCCTGACAACCAACACACTGCCCGCACTCCTGACAACCACACACACTGCACGCAGTCCCTGACAACCACACACTCTGTTCCTAACAACCACACACACTGCCCGCAGCCCCTGACAACCACACACACTGTCCCTAACGACCACACACTGCCCGCAGCCCCTGACAACCACACACACTGCCTGCTGCCCCTGACAACCACACTCACTGCCTGCTGCCCCTGATAACCACACCCACTGCCCCTGAAAACCACACTCACTGCCTTCTGCACCGACAACCACACACACTGCCCGCAGCCTCTGACAACCACACTGACTGCCTGCTGTCCCTGACAACCACACTCACTACCTGCTTCCCCTGACAACCACACTCACTGCCCCTGACAACCACACACACTGCTCGCTGCCCCTGACAACCACACTCACTTTCCTTGACAACCACACACCCTGCCCGCAGCCCCTGACAACCAGACGCATTGCCCGCAGCCCCTGACAACCACACACACTGCCCGCAGCCTCTGACAACCACACTCACTGCCTGCTGCCGCTGACAACCACACTCACTGCCCTGACAACCACACTCACTGCCTGCTGCCCCGACAAGCATACACACTACCCGCAGCCCCTGAAAACCACACGCACTGCCCGAAGCCCCTGACAACCACACTCACTGCCTGTGACTCACCGTGGCCGGGGACTCCGGTTTAGACAGGCAGCAGCTCCTTCCTACTTGTCACGGATGGACCGCGCCTGCCGGTAGTGGGGCCCGGTTGAGTGCAGATCAAAAGTTGAAGACGTCTTGTGGGAACAGATTAATGGCCACTTTACACGCAGCTACAGGTAACAGGTTTTCCACAGGTAACTTACTGGCTGCAGTGAAATCACGGAGACATGGTTCTATCTTGTTGCTGCGTACAAATGGAATCATGTCTCCATGATTTCACTGCAGCCAGTAAGTTACCTGTGGAAAATCTGTTACCTGTAGCTGCGTGTAAAGGGGCCATAAGGGGTTAATTTGTCGTGACGCCACCTATGAGTGTTTCAGTAATCCTTACCGACGCTGCGGAGCCTCCGGGGGATGGATAGCAGCAAGATGGAACGCTCCCCACAGGCTGAGCGGTGATCCCCGGAGGCTGGAGCTTCTTAAGATGTTGTGCGGCAGCTGCGGTTACCTTGTGTGCAGACAGACGAAGTCATAAGGAAGCACGGACACTGTAAGTCTCTAACGGGTCTTTACTGTAACCAGCAGGCAATACATGGCATACAGTGTGTAGATAGCAGACCGGGTGGACTCAACAGTGATAGGTGTCCCTCAGAGATCCGGGGTGTTCCTCCATACTAACTAAGTTGCCGTTGTCGCCCAGGAATACCAGGTCGGGTACAGGGAGGCTGCTTCAATCCCTATCCAAAGTATACATGATGGATGTTTTGGGGAGCCTTGGGTCCCTTGGTGGGTACACCGCTGGTTAGACGACAGGAATTTGGTGGGTGGTGGGGTGCTCCTGGAAAGCTGCTCCTCCACGCCTCTCGTTCGCATAGCAGAGCTGAACTGCTGCTAGCTTCGGTACCAGCAAACCGGCTGTATAAGGGCACGGGAGTCTTTGGGAACCCGTTTCTTTGATGCCCGTAATTGGTAAGGAGATGTCCGGTAGAAGGTGGCCAGGGGGCTGCACCGGGTGTGCAACCCCCTCTCCTAGGTTGCAGAGCTGGGAGTCTGCAGGAGTCTTCTAAGTTGCTGTTACTTCTCCAGACCCAAGACTAGAACTTTTCTAAGCCTGGACTAAACTTCCACTACACGCTACTCTTGCACTCCGCCCACCAGGACCTTGATTGGCCCTCTATGCTAAGTGAGGCATGCAGAGTATGGATCTCTGAGTTAACCAGATGACTGCTGGGTTAGAGAATATTGCTGCTGCATTTATGGCTGCAATACCCTCCTGTGACGCACTCGTTGCGGGGCGCCACACTTGCTGCCCCTGACAACCACACTCACTGCCCGCAACCCCTGACAACCACATACTCTGTCCCTAACAACCACACACACTGCCCGCAGCCCCTGACAACCACACACACTGCCTGCAGCCCCTGACAACCACACACTTACTGCCCCTGACAACCACACTTACTGCCCGCAGCCCCTGACAAACCCCGCACACTGCCCGCAGCCCCTGACAACCACACACACTGCCGCAGCCCCTGACAACCACACTCACTGCCTGCTGCCCCTGACAACCACACTCACTGCGCCTGACAACCACACCCACTGCCTGCTGCCCCTGACAACCACACCCACTGCCCCTGACAACCACACTCACTGCCTGCTGCCCCGACAACCACACACACTGCCCGCAGCCCCTGACAACCACACTCACTGACTTCTGCCCCTGACAACCACACTCACTGCCCCTGACAACCACACCCACTGCCCGCTGCTCCTGACAATTACACTCACTGCCCCTGACAACCACACTCACTGCCTGCTGCCCCGACAACCACACACACTGCCCGCAGCCCCTGACAACCACACACACTGCCCACAGACCCTTACAACCTCACTCACTGCCTGCTGCCCCTGACAACCACACTCACTGCCCCTGACAACCACACACTGCCCGCTGCCCCTGATAACCACACTCACTGCCCCTGACAACCACACACACGGCCCGCAGCCCCTGTCAACCACACACACTGCCCGCAGCCCCTGACAAGCACACACACTGCCCGCTGCCTCTGACAACCACACTGACTGCCTGCTGCCCCTGACAACCACACTCACTGCCCCCTGACAACCACACTCACTGCCTGCTGCCCCGACAACCACACACACTTCCCGCAGCTCCTGACAAGCACACACACTGCCCGCAGCCTCTGACAACCACACTGACTGCCTGCTGCCCCTGACAACCACACTCACTGCCCCTGACAACCACACACACTGCCCGCAGCCCATGACAACCGTATACACTGTCCCTAACAACCACACACACTGCCTGCTACCCCTGACAACCACACACGCTGCCCATTGCTTTTCCTGACAGCCTTTAAGCCGCAGTGGAAGCTGCTATTGTGTAACCCTACTCCTACAAAACCTTTGAGCTTCAGCCCTTGTTGCCTTTTTTGTGCCTGAGCTTCCTTCTCAGAGGGTAACTGCATTTTTAAGTGAAATGAACGGATACCATCTATTATATTATAATTGCCTAGAATTCTATTTCCGGACAAAACCCAACTTCCGTGGCTTTGTCACAAATGTCCAGAGATAAATGTCCGGAGATAAGTGACGTCACCAGCGTCACATACTCCCGCTCAGGGTGGACCAAGATGGCGGCCCTAAGCCTCAAGAAGGTCCGCTGCGCTTAGGGCCGAGGTCCGGCGGATATTCATCATCGGAGCGGCCGCTAGGCAGCCGGGAGCCGACGTCTGCTCCTGGCTACCTCGCGAGCCGGGAATCTCCATGCCGGGCATATCTGTGGCTCAGCTCCGGGGAGCCGCGAGCCAGCCAGGATTTGCCCGGTACCGCCGCCGCCATTCTGATTGGTCGCTCGCAAGCGAGCGACCAATCAGATTCAAGCTGTGTCACGGCGCCATGTATTAAAATCTATGAAGTACAAAAAAAAATTTTTAAAGATGGCGCCATGTTTCGCGGCGCTCTTTTCATTGGTCGCCGCCAGGCGCGGGCGACCAATGAGAAGAGTGGGGAGGGGCACGGCACCATATTTGAAATCCAAAGTTCCCGCTGGATTTCAAATATGGCGCTGTGTTTCGCGCGCCGCTATTCTGATTGGTCGCCGCGTTCATTGCGCCGACCAATCAGAATAGCGGCGTGCTGTATGGCGCGATACTTCAAATACACTGTACTCAGTGTATTTCAAATATGGCGGCATAGCGCGCAATGCCGCTATTCTGATTGGTCGGCGCGCTGAAGGTGCCGACCAATCAGAATAGCGGCGCGCGCAATGCCGCCCTATTTGAATATTTGAAATACACTGTAGTCAGTGTATTTGAAGTATGTTGCCATACAGCGCGCCGCTATTCTGATTGGTCGCCGCGTTCAGCGCGCCGACCAATCAGAAGAGCGGCGCGCGCAATGCCGCCATATTTGAAATACACTGTAGTCAGTGTATTTGAAGTATGGCGCCATACAGCGCGCCTATTCTGATTGGTCGCCGCGTTCAGCGTGCCGACCAATCAGAAGAGCGGCGCGCTGTATGGCGCCATCCTTCAAATACACTGTACTCAGTGTATTTAAAATATGGCGGCATAGCACGCGCCGCTATTCTGATTGGTCGGCGCCTGCAGCACGCCGACCAATCAGAATAGCGGCGGGCTATTTAATATATATGAAATTAGTGGTTCACTTGCAGCAGATGCGGCAACTTGGTTTCAGTTGATTTGGCTGCAAAAAACATGGCTACAAGTGGTTTTTTGTGGATGCATTTGCTGCAACTGTTGAAGCCAACTTTGCCGCATTTACTACAAGTTAACTGCATATGGATTCTAGACTCCCGATTCTTTAGAATCAGGCCGCCATCTAGTCTATTATATAATTGTCTAAGGGTTTTTGAGTGTCTGTCGCTGAAATCGCGCGCCACACAAAGGCAGCTCACTGGTTGCCACCAAAGGCGGCGACCAATGAGCGCAGACTATGCAAATAGGCGCGAGAATTCAAAGTTCGAATTTCGCGCCTATTTTCACCCTCTCCTCACAGCCCCCCCGCTCCTCCTGCCCCCGCTCTTTCTGCCCCCCTCCACTCCTCCTGCCTCTCCTGCCCCCCTCTGCTCCTCGCGGCACCCGCCCCACGGCCTCCCTCTGCCCCCCCGCTCTCCGTCCCCCCTGCTCCTCCTGCCACCCCCCGCCTCCTCCTGCCCCCCCCATTCCTCATGCCTCCCCACGGCCCCCCTGCTCCTCCTGCCCCCCCCGTTCTTCATGCCCCCCGCTCCCCCTGAAATAAAAAAATCCCATAAGGATACTTACCCTCCTCCGGCTCGCTGCTCTACCTCCTTCTTCTAGATTCTAGAGAGCTTGAGGACCTGATCAGCTGATTGTTTTCCCAGGCAACGACAGGTCCTGCCATGGGAGCTACAAGATGGAGGTGGACAGGTGAGAATCCTCACATCCTGCCCCCCCGGTGCCACTATCCTGCCCCCCTGCTTGCTCCATCCTGCCCCCCCACCACACATCCCTGCCCCGCTCGCTCCATCCTGCCCCGCTCTCCCCATCCTGCCCTGCTCGCTCCATCCTGCCCCCCCGCCACCATCCTGCCCCCCACCACCATCCTGCCCCGCTCGCTCAATCCTGCCCCGCTCGCTATATCCTGCCTGTAACGAAATGGACTCCTTCAATGTAGAACTTATGATTATTTCTTATGTAACCCAGACAGATTGTATATTGGCTTGTAAACTTGTAATGGCCAAGGAGAATTTCCTAAAGTATTTTCATAGATTACTGTGGTTTAAATTTAGCATGGTAATGTAATTATCTAACTTGTTTGTTATTGAAGGCCAGAGAACTTAATTATGCTAATCGTCCATTGTATGTTACCTTGTGGATCCCTGACTATGTAAATGGCTTCAGCTACTATTGTTTTAATGTCATGGTTTGTAGAATGAATGTCTCCTACTAACATTCCATTGTAAGGGCTATATCAATCAGTATGTCACTCTACCTTGTCAGGAGTACAATACTACTAAAATATGTTAAATGAGGCTTGAAGTCCTGCCAATGAAAAGACAGTTTTATTCCACCAATCGTGACATCCCCAATATCCTGCAATGAGGGCTGAAGGTATATAAGGAGATGTGCTCATTAACCAGAGTGAGAGAGATTGAAGATTGGATACAGGGAGCTAATCTAGGGTCTTTGAGTCCGGTTAGCGAGCCATAACCCCAGGCCTAGGCATTTCGGTGCCGACCTAGGGGACCAGAACATGGACTATCGATCCACAAGGACAGCATTGGATTATCGGATTCGGCTGTGATAAAGACTGCATAAGGATAAAGAAGCAACCCAGGTTGGGACGATACAGTCACCTGGCTACAGACTTTGCTGTGCTACATTTTAAACCCTGGTGAACCAGCGGAAGGGTGAGACTCTGTTGCCTGTTACATTGTTGTGTATTGCTAGGTTATGCGTTATATGCTGTTAACTGTTTGGGGATCCAATAAAGCCTTCATATTGTGATTCCCTTACCCTGTGTTGTCTGAGTAGTGTTCCGCCCACGGTTAAGGAGCTCGGGCGATCAGTTGGGGATGAGCCCTGGTCCATGTTGTCTTTGTAAAGGTGGCTGGGCCAGCGGACGAGAGCACCCACTGACCCCTGGGTCTCCACACTGCCCCCCGCCACTATCCTGCCCCCCCCAATCCTGCCCCGCTAGCTCCATCCTGCCCCGCTCGCTCCATCCTGCCCTGCTTGCTCCATCCTGCCCCCCGCCACCATCCTGCCCCCTGCCACCATCCTGCCCCGTTCGCTCCATCCTGCCCCGATCACCACCATCCTGCCCCGCCGGCTCCATCCTGCCCCGCCGGCTCCATCCTGCACCGCCGGCTCCATCCTGCCCCACTTGCTTCATCCTGCCCCACTCGCTCCATCCTGCCCCGCTCGCTCCATCCTGCCCCGCTCGCTCCATCCTGCCCCGCTTGCCACCATCCTGCCCGCTTGCCACCATCCTGCCCCGCTCGCCACCATCCTGCTCCTCCGGCTCCATCCTGCCCTTTCGCCATCATCCTGCCCCGCTCGCTCCATCCTGCCCCGCCGGCTCCATCCTGCCCTACTCACTCCATCGTGCCCTCCGCCACTATCCTGCCCCCCACCATCCTGCCCCGCTTGCTCCATCCTGCCCCGCTCTCCCCATCCTGCCCTGCTCGCTCCATCCTGCCCCCCCCGCCACCATCCTGCCCCCCACCACCATCCTGCCCCGCTCGGTCCATCCTGCCCCGCTCGCTCCATCCTGCCCTGCTTGCTCCATCCAGCCCCCCGCCACCATCCTGCCCCGCTCGCTCCATCCTGCCCCGCTCGCCACCATCCTGCCCTCCCTCAGTCTTGCCCCCCTCGGCCACCATCCTGCCCCACTCGCTCCATCCTGCCCCGCTCCGACCATCCTGCCCCTCTCCGACCATCCTGCCCCGCCGGCTCCATCCTGCCCCGCCGACTCCATCCTGCCCCGCTTGCTCCATCCTGCCCCACTCGCCACCATCCTGCTCCGCTCGCTCCATCCTGCCTTGCTCGCTCCATCCTGCCCCGCTCGCTCCATCCTGCCCCGCTCGCTCCATCCTGCCCCGCTCGCTCCATCCTGCCCCACTCGCCACCATCCTGCCCCACTTGCTCCATCCTGTCCAGCTTGCTCCATCCTGTGCCCCCGCCACCATCCTGCCCCGCTCGCCACCATCCTGCCCTGCTCGCCACCATCCTGCACCTCCGGTTCCATCCTGCTCCTCCGGCTCCATACTGCCCCGCTCACTCCATCCCGCCCCGCCGGCTCCATCCTGCCCCGCCGGCTCCATCCTGCCCCCTCACCACCATCCTGCCTAGCTCGCTCCATCCTGCCCCCCTGCCACCATCCTGCTTCTCCGGCTCCATCCTGCCCCTCTCGCTCCATCCTGCCCCTCTCGCTCCATCCTGCCCCTCTCGCTCCATCCTGCCCCGCTCGCTCCATCCTGCCCTGCTCACCACCATCCTGTCCCGCTCGCCACCATCCTGTCTCGCTTGCTCCATCCTGCCCCCTGCCACCATCCTGCCCCGCTTGCTCCATCCTGCCCCGCTCACCACCATCCTGCACCTACGGCTCAATCTGCTCCTCCGGCTTCATCCTACCCCGCTCACTCTATCCTGCCTCGCTCGCCACATCCTGACCCCCCACCCCCATCCTGTTCCTCCGGCTCCATCCTGTTCCTCCGGCTCCATCCTGTTCCTCCGGCTCCATCCTGTTCCTCCGGCTCCATCCTGCTCCTCCGGCTCCATCCTGCTCCTCCGGCTCCATCCTGCTCCTCCGGCTCCATCCTGCTCCATCCTGCTCCTCCAGCTCCATCCTGCCCCGCTTGCTCCATCCTGCCCCGCTCGCTCCATCCTGGCCCCTGCTGGCTCCATCCTGCCCCGCCGGCTCCATCCTGCCCCACCGGCTCCATCCTGCCCCGCTCGCCACCATCCTGCCCCCCACCCCGATGCCACCGTCCTGGCTCCCCCCCATCGCGACCATCCTGCCTCACCGGCTCCATCCTGCCCCTCCAACACCATCCTGCACCCTCGCTACCATCCTGCCCCCCACCACAATCCTGCCCTGCTCGCTATATCCTGCCCCCCGCCACTATCCTGCCCCCCACCACCATCCTGCCCCGCTCGCTCCATCCTGCCCCGCTCGCTCCATCCTGCCCTGCTTGCTCCATCCTGCCCCCGCCACCATCCTGCCCCGCTCGCTCCATCCTGCCCCGCTCGCCACCATCCTGCCCTCCCTCAATCTTGCCACCATCCTGCCCCGCTCGCCACCATCCTGCTCCTCCGGTTCCATCCTGCCCCACCGGCTTGCCCCGGTCGCTCCATCCTGCCCCCTTCTGGCTCCATCCTGCCCCGCTCGCTCCATCCTGCCCCCCACCACTATTTTGCCCCTACCACCATCCTGCCTTGCTCGCTCCATCCTGCCCCCCCTGCCACCATCCTGTTCCTCCAGCTCCATCCTGCCCCGGTCGCACCATCCTGCCCCGGTCGCTGCATCCTGCCCCCTTCTGGCTCCATCCTGACCCACCGGCTCCATCCTGCCCCGCTCGCCACCGTCCTCCCCCCCCCCCCCACACCGCCATCCTGCCCCCTCGCCACCATCCTGCCCCCCCGCCACCATCCTGCCCCTCCGGCTCCATCCTGCCCCTCTGCCGGCTCCATCCTGCCCGCTCGCTCCATCCCCCCCGCCACCACCCTGCCCCCCCACCACCATTCTGCCCCCGCCGGCTCCATGCTGCCCCCACCGGCTCCATCCTGCCCCGCTCGCCGTCATCCTGACCCGCCGGCTCCATCCTACTCTGCCAGGTCCATCCTGCCCCCCTTGCCACCATCCTACTCCCCGCCCACCATCCCGCTCCCCCGGCTCCATTCTGCCCCATTCGCTCCATCCTGCCCTGCTCGTCACAATCCTGCCCTGCTCCCACCATCCTGCCCCGCTCTCACCATCCTGCCCCGCTGGCTCCATTCTCCCCCGTCGGCTCCATCCTGCCCCGCCCGCTTCATCCTGCCCCGCTCGTTCCATCCTGCCCCCCTGCCACTATCCTGCCCCCCCAACATCCCGCCCCGCTCGCTCCATCCTGCCCTGCTCACCACCATCGTGCCCCGCTTGCTCCATCATGCCCTGCTCGCTCCATCCTGCCCCCTGCCACCATCCTGCCCCGCTCGCTCCATCCTGCCCCGCTAGCCACCATCCTGCCCTTCCCCCATCCAGCCCCCCCGCCACCATCCTGCTCCTCCTGCCCCGCTCCCACCATCCTGCCCGCTCCCACCATCCTGCCCCGCTCCCACCATCCTGCCCCACTCCCATCATCCTGCCCCGCTCCTGCCCTGCCGGCTCCATCCTGCCCCGCCGGATCCATCTTGCCCCGCTCGCTCCATCCTGCTCCCCGCCACCATCCTGCCCTGCTCGCTCTATCCTGCCCCGCTCGCTCTATCCTGCCCCGCTCGCTCTATCCTGCCCCGCCGACTCCATCCTGCCCCGCCGGCTCCATCCTGCCCCGCCGACTCCATCCTGCCCCGCCGACTCCATCCTGCTCCGCCGACTCCATCCTGCCCCGCTCGCTCCATCCTGCCCCGCTAGCCACCATCCTGCCCTTCCCCCATCCAGCCCCCCCGCCACCATCCTGCTCCTCCTGCCCCGCTCTCCACCATCCTGCCCCGCTCCCACCATCCTGCCCCGCTCCCACCATCCTGCCCCGCTCCCATCATCCTGCCCCGCTCCTGCCCTGCCGGCTCCATCCTGCCCCGCCGGATCCATCTTGCCCCGCTCGCTCCATCCTGCCCCCCGCCACCATCCTGCCCCGCTCGCTCTATCCTGCCCCGCTCGCTCTATCCTGCCCCGCTCGCTCTATCCTGCCCCGCCGACTCCATCCTGCCCCGCCGGCTCCATCCTGCCCCGCCGACTCCATCCTGCCCCGCCGACTCCATCCTGCTCCGCCGACTCCATCCTGCCCCGCTCGCTCCATCCTGCCCCACTCGCCACCATCCTGCCCTGCTCGCTCCATCCTGCCCAGCTTGCTCCATCCTGCACCCCCGCCACCATCCTGCCCCGCTTGCTCCATCCTGCCCCGCTCGCCACCATCCTGCCCCGCCGGCTCCATCCTGCCCCCTCACCACCATCCTGCCTAGCTCGCTCCATCCTGCCCCCCCGCCACCATCCTTCTCTTCCGGCTCCATCCTGTCCTGCTCGCTCCATCCTGTCCTGCTCGCTCCATCCTGCCCCGCTCACTCCATCCTGCCCCGCTCGCTCCATCCTGCACCTCCGGCTCAATCCTGCTCCTCAGGCTCCATCCTACCCCACTCACTCTATCCTGCCTCGCTCGCCTCCATCCTGACCCCCGGCCACCATCCTGCCTCTGGCTCCATCTGGCTCTGGCTCCATCCTGCTCCTCTGGCTCCATCCTGCTCCTCTGGCTCCATCCTGCTCCTCCGGCTCCATCCTGCCCCCTGCCACTATCTTGCCCCTCTCACCATCCTGCCTCACTTGCTCCATCCTGCCCCGCTCGCTCCATTGTGCCCCTGCCACTATCCTGTCCTCCCCACCACCATCCTGCCTCGCTCGCTCCATCCTTCCCCCCCTGCCACCATCCTGCTCCTCCGGCTCCATCCTGCCCCCTGCTGGCTCCATCCTGCCCCGCTCGCCACCATCCTGCCCCCCCACCCCGATGCCACCGTCCTGCCCCCCCCTCGCCACCATCCTGCCTCACCGGCTCAATACTGCCCCTCCACCACCATCCTGCCCCCTCGTCACCATCCTGCCCCCCGCCACCATCCTGCCCCGCTCGCTCCATCCTGCCCCACTCGCTTCATCCCCCTGCCAAAACCCTGCCCCCACCACCATCCTGCCCCCGCCGGCTCCATGCTGCCCTCGCCGGCTCCATCCTGCCCCGCTCCCCGTCATCCTGACCCGCCGGCTCCATCCTGCCCTTCCAGCTCCATACTACTCCGCCAGGTCCATCCTGCCCCCTTTGCCACCATCCTACTCCCCCGCCACCATCCCGCTCTCCCGGCTCCATTCTGCCCCACGCGCTCCATCCTGCCCTGTTCGCCACCATCTTGCCCCGCTCCCACCATCCTGCCCCGCACTCACCATCCTGCCCCGCTGGCTCCATCCTGCCCCGCTGGCTCCATCCTGCCCTGCCCGCTCCATCCTGCCCCGCTCGCTCCATTCTGCCCCCTTGCCACTATCCTGCCCCCCCAACATCCCACCCCGCTCGCTCCATCCTGCACCGCTCGCCACCATCGTGCCCCGCTTGCTCCATCATGCCCTGCTCGCACCATCCTGCCACCATCCTGCCACCATCCTGCCCTTCCTCCATCCTGCCCCGCTCCCCATCCTGCCCCGCTCCCACCATCCTGCCCCGCTCCCACCATCCTGCCCTGCCGGCTCCATCCTGTCCCGCCGGATTCATCCTGCCCCGCTTGCACCATCCTGCCCCCCTGCCACCATCCTGCTCCTGCGGCTCCATCCTTCCCCTCGGCTCCATCCTGCCCCGCTCTCACCATCCTGCTCCCCCGCCACCATCCTGGCACGCTCGCTCCATCCTGCCCCGCTCGCTCCATCCTGCCCCGCTCGCTCCATCCTGCCCTGCTCGCTCCATCCTGCCCCGCTCGCTCCATCCTGCCCTGCTCGCTCCATCCTGCCCCCGCCACTATCCTGCCCCCCACCACCATTCTGCCCCGCTCGCTCCATCCTGCCCTGCTCGATCCATCCTGCCCACCGCCACCATCCTTCCCCCCGACACCATCCTGCCCTGCTCGCTCCATCCTGCCCTGCTCGTCACCATCCTGCCCTCCCTCCATCTTGCCCCACCTACAACCATCCTGCCCCGCTCGCTCCATCCTGCCCCACCGGCTCTATCCTGCCCTGCTCGCTCCATCCTGCCCCACTCGCTCCCTCCTGCCCCCCAGCCACCAACCTGCCCTGCTTGTTCCATCCTGCCCTGCTTGCCACCATCCTGCCCCTCCGGCTCCATCCTGCCCCGCTCACTCCATCCTGCCCCGCCGGCTCCATCCTGCCCCCTGCCACCATCCTGCCTCGCTCGCTCCATTCTGCCCCACTCCCACCATCCTGCCCCCCCTTGCCACCATCCTGCCCCTCCGACTCCATCTGCCCCGCTTTTCCATCCTGCCCCGCTTGCTCCATCCTGCCCCGCTCACTCCACCCTGCCCTGCTCGCTCAATTTGGCCCCCCCCACCATCCTGCCCTGCTTGCTCCATCCTGCCCCGCTCGCCACAATCCTGCCCCACTCGCTTCATCCTGCCCCGCTCCCACCATCCTGCCCCGACGGCTCCATCCTGCCCCGCTCGCTACATCCTGCCCCGCTTCCTCCATCCTGCCCGACTCGCCTCCATCCTGCCCTGCTCTCTCCATCCTGCCTCGCTCGCTCCATCCTGCCCCCCGCTTACTCCATCCTGCCCCGCTTACTCCATCCTGCCCTCTTACTCCATCCTGCCTGCTTGCTCCATCCTGCCTCGCTTGCTCCATCCTGCCCCGTCGACTCCATCCTGCCCCGCCAGCTCCATCCTGCCCCCTCGCCACCATCCTGCCTCGCTTGCTCCATCCTGTCCCGCTCCCACCATCCTGCCCCCCTGTCACCATCCTGCCCTGCTCGCTCCATCCTGCCCTGCTCGCTCCATCCTGCCCTGCTCGCTCCATCCTGCCGTGCTCGCTCCATCCTGCCCCGTCGACTCCATCCTGCTCCCCCGCCACCATCCTGCCACGCTCGCTCCGTCCTGCCCCGCTCGCTCCGTCCTGCCCCGCTCGCTCCGTCCTGCCCGCTCGCTCCATCCTGCCCCCGCCACTATCCTGCCTCCCACCACCATCCTGCCCCGCTCGCTCCGTCCTGCCCCGCTCGCTCGCTCCGTCCTGCCCTACTCGCTCCATCCTGCCCCGCTCGCTCCATCCTGCCCCCGCCACTATCCTGCCCCCCACCACCATTCTGCCCCGCTCGCTCCATCCTGCCCTGCTCGATCCATCCTGCCCACCGCCACCATCCTTCCCCCCGACACCATCCTGCCCTGCTCTCTCCATCCTGCCCTGCTCGCCATCATCCTGCCCTCCCTCCATCTTGCCCCACCTACAACCATCCTACCCCGCTCGCTCCATCCTGCCCCACTGGCTCTATCCTGCCCCGCTTGCTCCATCCTGCCCCTCCGGTTCCATCCTTCCCCGCTCACTCCATCCTGCCCCGCTTGCTCCATCCTGCCCCGTCGACTCCATCCTGCCCCGCCGGCTCCATCCTGCCCCTCGCCACCATCCTGCCTTGCTTGCTCCATCCTGCCCCGCTCCCCCCATCCTGCCCCCCTGTCACCATCCTGCTCCTCCGGCTCCATCCTGCCCTGCTCGCTCCATCCTGCCCTGCTCGCTCCATCCTGCCCTGCTCGCTCCATCCTGCCCTGCTCGCTCCATCCTGCCGCGCTCGCTCCATCCTGCCGCGCTCGCTCCATCCTGCCGCGCTCGCTCCATCCTGCCGCGCTCGCTCCATCCTGCCGCGCTTGCTCCATCCTGCCCCACTCGCTCCCTCCTGCCCCCCAGCCACCAACCTGCCCCGCTTGCTCCATCCTGCCCCGCTTGCCACCATCCTGCCCCTCCGGCTCCATCCTGCCCCGCTCACTCCATCCTGCCCCGCCGGTTCCATCCTGCCCCCTGCCACCATCCTGCCTCGCTCGCTCCATTCTGCCCCGCTCCCACCATCTTGCCCCCCTGCCACCATCCTGCCCCGCTTGCTCCATCCTGCCCCGCTTGCTCCATCCTGCCCCGCTTGCTCCATCCTGCCCCGCTTGCTCCATCCTGCCCTGCTTGCTCCATCCTGCCCCTCTCGCTCCACCCTGCCCTGCTCGCTCAATTCTGCCCCTGACGCTCCATCCTGCCCCGCTCACCACCATCCTGCCCTCCCTCCATCTTGCCCCCCCGACTACCATCCTGCACCACTCGCCACCATCCTGCCCCGCTCACTCCCTCCTGCCCCCAGCCACCAACCTGCCCCGCTTGCCACCATCCTGCCCCGCTCAGCACCATCCTGCTCCTCCGGCTCCATCCTGCCCCGCTTGCTCCATCCTGTCCCGCTTGCTCCATCCTGCCCCCTCACCACCATCCTGCCTCGCTCGCTCCATTCTGCCCCGCTCCCACCATCCTGCCCCCCCTGCCACCATCCTGCCCCCCTGTCACCATCCTGCCCCGCTCGCTCCATCCTGCCCCGCTCGCCCCACCCTGCCATGCTCGCTCCATCCTGCCCCCCGCCACCATCCTGCCCCTGTCGCTCCATCCTGCCCCGCTCACCACCATCCTGTCCTCCCTCCAACTTGCCCCCCGCCACCATCCTGCCCCGCTAGCTCCATCCTGCCTTGCTCGCTTTATCTTGCCCCCCCGCCACTATCCTGCCCACGCCACCATCCTGCCACTCTCGCTCCATCCTTCCCTGCTCGCTCCATCCTTCCCTGCTCGCTCCATCCTGTCCCTGCCACCATCCTGCCCCCCGACACCATCCTGCCCTGCTCGCTCCATCCTGCCCCCACCCCCGGCCACCATCCTGCCCTGCTCGCTTCATCCTGCCCCGCTCCCACCATCCTGCCCCGACGGCTCCATCCTGCCCCGCTCGCTCCATCCTGCCCCGCTCGCTCCATCCTGCCCCGCTTACTCCATCCCGTTGCCACCCAGCTTGCTCCATCCTGCCACGCTTGCTCCATCCTGCCCCGCTTGCTCCATCCTGCCTCGCTTGCTCCATCCTGCCCCGTCGACTCCATCCTGCCCCGTCGACTCCATCCTGCCCCGCCGGCTCCATCCTGCCCCTCGCCACCATCCTGCCTCACTTGCTCCATCCTGCCCCGCTCCCACCATCCTGCCCACCCTGTCACCATCCTGCTCCTACGGCTCCATCCTGCCCTGCTCGCTCCATCCTGCCCTGCTTGCTCCATCCTGCCCTGCTCGCTCCATCCTGCCCTGCTCGCTCCATCCTGCCCTGCTCGCTCCATCCTGCCGCGCTCGCTCCATCCTGCCGCGCTCGCTCCATCCTCGTGCCCCCGCGCTCATGCCATCCTTCCCCCGCCACTATCCTGCCCCGCTCGCTCCATCCTGCCCCGCTCGCTCCATCCTGCCCCGCTCGCTCCATCCTGCCCCGCTCATGCCATCCTGCCCCGTCGACTCCATCCTGCCCCACTCGCCACCATCCTGCCCAGCTCGCTCCATCCTGCCCCGTCGACTCCATCCTGCCCCGTCGACTCCATCCTGCCCCGTCGACTCCATCCTGCCCCGTCGACTCCATCCTGCCCCGCTCATGCCATCCTTCCCCGCTCATGCCATCCTTCCCCCGCCACTATCCTGCCCCACTCGCTCCATCCTGCCCCGCTCATGCCATCCTTCCCCCGCCACTATCCTGCCCCGCTCGCTCAATCCTGCCCCGCTCGCTCAATCCTGCCCCGCTCGCTCAATCCTGCCCCGCTCGCTCAATCCTGCCCCATGCCACCATCCTGCCCCCACCACCATCCTGGACCGCTCGCTATATCCTGCCCCCCGCCACTATCCTGCCCCCCACCACCATCATGCCCCGCTCGCTCCATCCTGCCCTGCTCGATTCATCCTGCCCCCCGCCACCATCCTGCCCCCCGCCACCAAATTGCCCCACTCGCTCCATCCTGCCCCACTCGCCACCATCCTGCCCCACTCGCCACCATCCTGCCCAGCTCGCTCCATCCTGTCCCCCGCCACCATCCTGCCTCGCTTGCTCCATCCTGCCCCGCTCGCCACTATCCTGCCCTGCTCACCTCCATCCTGCACCTCCGGCTCCATCCTGCACCTCCGGGTCCATCCTGCCCCGGTAGCTCCGTCCCATCCCGCCGGCTCCATCCTGCCCCGCTCGCCACCATCCTGTCCCGCTCGCCACCATCCTGTCCCGCTCACCACCATCCTGTCCCGCTCGCTCCATCCTGCCCCCCGCACAATCCTGCCCCGCTCACTCCATCCTGCCCCGCTCGCCACCATCCTGCACCTCCGGCTCCATCCTGCTCCTCCGACTCCATCCTACCCCACTCACTCCATCCTGCCCCGCTCGCCACCATCCTGCTACTTCGGCTCCATTCTGCTCCTCCGGCTCCATCCTGCTCTCCCGGCTCCATCCTGCCCAGCTCCCACCATCCTGCCCTGCTGGCTCCATCCTGCCCTCCGCCACCATCCTGCCCCACTCACTCCATCTTGCCCCCCCGGCCACCATCCTGCCCCACTCGCTTCATCCTGCCCCGCTCCCACCATCCTACCCCGACGGCTCCATCCTGCCCCGCTCGCTCCATCCTGCCCCACTTGCTCCATCCTGCCCGACTCGCCACCATCCTGCCCTCTCTCCATCTTGCCCCCCCGGCCACCATCCTGCCCCACTCGCTTTATCCTGCCCCGCTCCCACCATCCTGCCCCGACGGCTCCATGCTGCCCCGCTCGCTCCATCCTGCCCCACTCGCTCCATCCTGCCCCATCGACTCCATCCTGCCCCGCCAGCTCCATCCTGCCCCCACCACCATCCTGGACCGCTCGCTATATCCTGCCCCCCGCCACTATCCTGCCCCCCACCACCATCATGCCCCGCTTGCTCCATCCTGCCCTGCTCGATCCATCCTGCCCCCCGCCACCATCCTGCCCCCCGCCACCATCCTGCCCCGCTCGCTCCATCCTGCCCCACTCGCCACCATCCTGCCCCGCTCCCACCATCCTGCCCCCCTGTCACCATCCTGCTCCTCCGGCTCCTTCCTGCCCCGTTCACCCCATCCTGCCCCGCTCGTTCCATCCTGCCCCGCTCATGCCATCCTGCCCTCGCCACTATCCTGCCCCCCACCACCATCCTGCCCTGCTCGCTTCATCCTGCCCCGCTCGCTTCAGCCTGCCCCGCTCGCTCCATCCTGCCCCGCTCGCTCCATCCTACCCCGCTTGCTCAATCCTGCGCTGGTCGCTCCATCCTGCCTCCCGCCACCATCCTGCCTCCCGCCACCATCCTGCCCCGCTCGCCACCATCCTACCCCACTCGCTTTATCCTGCCCCGACGGCTCCATCCTGCCCCGCTCGCTCCATCCTGCCCCGCTCGCTCCATCCTGCCCCATCGACTCCATCCTGCCCCGCCAGCTCCATCCTGCCCCCTCGCCACCATCCTGCCTCGCTTGCTCCATCCTGCCCTGCTCCCACCATCCTGCTCCTCCAGCTCCATCCTGACCTGCTCGCTCCATCCTGCTCCGTTCACTCCATCCTGCCCCGCTCGTTCCATCCTGCCCCGCTCATGCCATCCTGCCATCGCCACCATCCTGCCCCGCTCGCTCCATCCTGCCCCGCTCGCTCCATCCTGCCCCGCTCGCTCCATCCTGCCCCGCTCGCTCAATCCTGTGCTGCTCGCTCCATCCTGACTCCGCCACCTTCCTGCCTCCCGCCACCATCCTGCCCCGCTCGCCACCATCCTGCCCTCTCTCCATCCTGGTCTGCTCACTCCACCCTGCCCTGCTCGCTCAATTCTGCCCCCCGCCACCATCCTGCCCCTGTCGCTCCATCCTGCCCCGCTCACCACCATCCTGCCCTCCCTCAATCTTGCCCCCCCGGCCACCATCCTGCCCCGCTTGCCACCATCCTGCCCCGCTTGCCACCATCCTGCCCCGCTTGCCACCATCCTGCCCCGCTCACCACCATCCTGCTCCTCCGGCTCCATCCTGCCCTGCTCACTCCATCCTGCCCCGCCGGCTCCATCCTGCTTCCTCGCCACCAACCTGCCTCGCTCGCTCCATTCTGCCCCGCTCCCACCATCCTGCCCCCCTGCCACCATTTTGCTCCTCCAACTCCATCCTGCCCCGCTCGCTACTTCCTGCCCCGCTCGCTCCATACTGCACCGCTCGCTCCACCCTGCCCTGCTCGCTCCATTCTGCCCCCCACCACCATCCTGCCCCTGTCGCTCCATCCTGCCCCGCTCACCACCATCATGTCCTCCCTCCAACTTGCCCCCCCGCCACCATCCTGCCCCGCTGGGTCCATCCTGCCCCGCTCGCTCCATCCTTCCCCCCTGCCACCATCCTGCCACCATCCTGCTCCTCCGGCTCCATCCTTCCCCTACGGCTCCATCCTGCCCCGCTCCCACCATCCTGCTCCCCCGCCACCATCCTGCCTCGCTTGCTCCATCCTGCCCTGCTCACTCCATCCTGCCCCTCGCCACCATCCTGCCCCTCTCACTCCATCCTGCCCCGCTCGCTCCATCCTGCCCCGCTCGCTCCATCCTGCCCCGCTCGATCCATCCTGCCCCGCTCGCTCCATCCTGCCCCGCTTGCGCCATCCTGCCCCGCTCGCTCCTGCGCTGCTCGCTCCATCTTGCCCCCGCCACCATCCTGCCCTCCCTCCATCTTGGCCCCTCCGCCACCATCCTGCTCCTCCTGCCCCATCCTGACCCTCTCCCACCATCCTGCCCTGCCGGCTCCATCCCGTCCCGCCGGATCCATCCTGCCCCACTCGCTCCATCCTGCCCTGCTCGCTCCATCCTTCCCCCCCCCTGCCACCATCCTGTCACCATCCTGCTCCTCCGGCTCCATCCTTCCCCTACGGCTCCATCCTGCCCCGCTCCCACCATCCTGCTCCCCCGCCACCATCCTGCCTCACTCGCTACATCCTGCCCTGCTCACTCCATCCTGCCCCTCGCCACCATCCTGCCCCCACCACCATCCTGCCCCGCTCGCTCCATCCTGCCCCGCTTGCTAAATCCTGCCCCCCACCACCATCCTGCCCCCCACCACCATCATGCCCCGCTCGCTCCATCCTGCCCTGCTCGATCCATCCTGCCCCCCGCCACCATCCTGCCCCCTGACACCATCCTGCCCCGCTCGCTCCATCCTGCCCCACTCGCCACCATCCTGCCCCACTCGCCACCATCCTGCCCAGCTCGCTCCATCCTGTCCCCCCGCCACCATCCTGCCTTGCTTGCTCCATCCTGCCCCGCTCGCCACTATCCTGCCCTGCTCGCCACCATCCTGCACCTCCGGCTCCATCCTGCACCTCCGGGTCCATCCTGCCCCACTATCTCCGTCCCGCCCCGCCGGCTCCATCCTGCCCCCTCGCCACCATCCTACCCCCTCGCCACCATCCTACCCCCTCGCCACCATCCTGCCCCACTCCCACCATCCTGCCCCCCCTGCCACCATCCTGCTCCTCCGGCTCCATCCTGCACTGCTCGCTCCATCCTGCACTGCTCGCTCCATCCTGCACTGCTCGCCACCATCCTGTCCCGCTCGCCACCATCCTGTCCCGCTCGCCACCATCCTGTCCCGCTCGCCACCATCCTGTCCCGCTCGCCACCCTCCTGTCCCGCTCGCCACCATCCTGTCCCGCTCGCCACCATCCTGCCCCCCGCCACAATCCTGCCCCGCTCACTTCATCCTGCCCCGCTCACTTCATCCTGCCCCGCTCGCCACCATCCTGCAGCTCCGGCTCCATCCTGCTCCTCCGACTCCATCCTACCCCACTCACTCCATCCTGCCCCGCTCGCCACCATCCTGCTACATCGGCTCCATTCTGCTCCTCCGGCTCCATCCTGCTTCTCCGGCTCCATCCTGCCCGACTCCCACCATCCTGCCCTGCTGGCTCCATCCTGCCTTCCGCCACCATCCTGCCCCGCTCACTCCATCTTGCCCCCCCCGGCCACCATCCTGCCCCACTCGCTTCATCCTGCCCCGCTCCCACCATCCTGCCCCAACGGCTCCATCCTGCCCCGCTCGCTCCATCCTGCCCCGCTTGCTCCATCCTGCCCGACTCGCCACCATCCTGCCCTGCTCGCTGCATCCTGCCCCGCTCGCTCCATCCTGCCACCATCCTGCCCCGCTCGCTCCATCCTGCCCCGCTCGCTCCATCCTGCCCTGCTCGCTCCATCCTGCCCCATCGACTCCATCCTGCCCCCCGCCACCATCCTGCCCCGCTTGCTCCATCCTGCCCCGCTCACTCAATCCTGCGCTGCTCGCTTCATCCTGCTCCCGCCACCATCCTGCCTCCCGCCACCATCCTGCCTCCCGCCACAATCCTGCCCCGCTCGCTCTATCCTGCCCCGCTCGCCACCATCCTGCCCCCCCACCCCGATGCCACCGTCCTGGCTCTCCCCCATCGCTACCATCCTGCCTCACTGGCTCCATCCTGCCCCTCCAACACCATCCTGCCCCCTCGCTCCATCCTGCCCTGCTCGCCACCATCCTGCCCTCCCTCCATTTTGCCCCCCCCCGGCCACCATCCTGCCCCACTCGCTTTATCCTGCCCGCTCCCACCATCCTGCCCCGACGGCTCCATGCTGCCCCGCTCGCTCCATCCTGCCCCAATCGCTCCATCCTGCCCCATCGACTCCATCCTGCCCCGCCAGCTTCATCCTGCCCCCTCGCCACCATCCTGCCTCGCTTGCTCCATCCTGCTCCTCCGCCTCCATTCTGCCCTGCTCGCTCCATCCTGCCCCGTTCACTCCATCCTGCCCCGCTCGTTCCATCCTGCCCCGCTCATGCCATCCTGGCCTCACCACTATCCTGCCCCCCCCCACCATCCTGCCCTGCTTGCTCCATCCTGCCCTGCTCGCTCCATCCTGCCCTGCTCGCTCCATCCTGCCCATCGACTCCATCCTGCCCCCCGCCACCATCCTGCCCCGCTTGCTCCATCCTGCCCCGCTCACTCAATCCTGCGCTGCTCGCTTCATCCTGCTCCCGCCACCATCCTGCCTCCCGCCACCATCCTGCCTCCCGCCACAATCCTGCCCCGCTTGCTCTATCCTGCCCCGCTCGCCACCATCCTGCCCCCCCACCCCGATGCCACCGTCCTGGCTCTCCCCCATCGCTACCATCCTGCCTCACCGGCTCCATCCTGCCCCTCCAACACCATCCTGCCCCCTCGCTCCATCCTGCCCTGCTCGCCACCTATCCTGCCCTCCCTCCATTTTGCCCCCCCGGCCACCATCCTGCCCCACTCGCTTTATCCTGCCCCGCTCCCACCATCCTGCCCCGACGGCTCCATGCTGCCCCGCTCGCTCCATCCTGCCCCACTCGCTCCATCCTGCCCCATCGACTCCATCCTGCCCCGCCAGCTTCATCCTGCCCCCTCGCCACCATCCTGCCTCGCTTGCTCCATCCTGCTCCTCCGCCTCCATCCTGCCCTGCTCGCTCCATCCTGCCCCGTTCACTCCATCCTGCCCCGCTCGTTCCATCCTGCCCCGCTCATGCCATCCTGGCCTCACCACTATCCTGCCCCCCCCACCATCCTGCCCTGCTTGCTCCATCCTGCCCTGCTCGCTCCATCCTGCCCTGCTCGCTCCATCCTGCCCCGCTCGCTCCATCCTGCCCCGCTCGCTCCATCCTGCCCCCGCTCGCTCAATCCTGCGCTGCTCGCTCCATCCTGGCTCCGCCACCATCCTGCCTCCCGCCACCATCCTGCCCCGCTCGCCACCATCCTGCCCTCCCTCCATCCTGCTCTGCTCGCTCCACCCTGCCTTGCTCGCTCAATTCTGCCCCCCGCCACCATCCTGCCCCTGTCGCTCCATCCTGCCCCGCTCACCACCATCCTGCCCTCCCTCAATCTTGCCCCCCCGGCCACCATCCTGCCCCGCTCGCTCCATCCTGCCCCACCGGCTCCATCCTGCCCCGCTCGCTCCATCCTGCCCCACTCGCCACCATCTTGCCCCGCTTGCTCCCTCCTGCCCCCAGCCACCATCCTGCCCCCCAGCCACCATCCTGCCCCGCTTGCCCCATCCTAACATAGTAACATAGTAACATAGTAACATAGTTTTTAAGGTTGAAGGAAGACTTTAAGTCCATCTAGTTCAACCCATAGCCTAACATGTTGATCCAGAGGAAGGCAAAAAAAAACCCATGTGGCAACACTAATCTCCACATTGGGGGAAAAAATTCCTTCCTGACTCCAGATACGGCAATCAGACTAATTCCCTGGATCAACGCCCTATCAAAGAATCTAGTATATATCTAGTATATATAACTGGTAATATTATAGTTTTCAAGAAAGGCATCCAGGCCCTTCTTAAATGTTAGTAGTGACTCACTCATTACAACATCATGTGGCAGAGAGTTCCATAGTCTCACTGCTCTTACAGTAAAGAATCCGCGTCTGTGATTATGATTAAACCTTCTTCCCTCCAGACGTAGAGGATGCCCCCTTGTCCCAGTCTCAGGCCTAAGAGTAAAGAGATCATTAGAAAGGTCTCTGTACTGCCCCCTCATATATTTATACATTATTATAAGATCACCCCTAAGCCTTCGTTTTTCCAAGCTAAATAACCCCAAGTTTAATAACCTGTCTTGGTATTGCAGACCCCTTTGTCCTCTAATAACTTTTGTCGCTCTTCTCTGGACCCGCTCTAGTTCAGCTATGTCTTTTCTATAACACCGGAGACCAGAATTGTACACAGTATTCTAAGTGTGGTCGCACTAGTGACTTGTATAGAGGTAAAATTATGTTCTCCTCATGAGCATCTATGCCTCTTTTAATACATCCCATTATTTTATTTGCCTTTGCAGCAGCTGCCTGACACTGGCCACTAAATGTGAGTTTGTCATCTACCCATACACCCAGGTCTTTTTCAGTGACAGTTTTGCCCAGTGTTTTACAATTAAGCACATAATTATACCTTTTGTTTCCTCTGCCCAAGTGCATGACTTTACATTTATCCCCATTAAAGCGCATTTGCCATTTAGCAGCCCAAGCTTCTAGTTTACATAAATCCTCCTGTAATATAAAAGTGTCCTCCTCTGTATTGATTACCCTGCAGAGTTTAGTGTCATCTGCAAATATTGAGATTCTACTCTGTATGCCCCTACAAGGTCATTAATAAATATATTAAATAGAAGCGGGCCCAACACTGACCCCTGTGGTACCCCACTGTTAACTGTGACCCATTCTGAGTGTGTTCCATTAATAACCACCCTTTGTTTCCTATCACTAAGCCAGTTCTTAACCCACTTACACATATTTTCCCCTATCCCCATTGCCCTCATTTTATGTATCAACCTTTTGTGTGGCACCGTATCAAAAGCTTTTGAAAAGTCCATATACACCACATCCACTGCATTTCCTTGGTCCAGTCCAGAACTTACTTCTTCATAGAAGCTTATTAGATTAGTTTGACAGGAACGGTCCCTCGTAAAACCATGTTGATAATGGGTCATGAGGTTATTTTTCTTCAGATACTCCAGTATAGCATCTCTTAGAAAACCCTCTAGGATTTTACCCACAGTAGAGGTTAAGCTTACTGGCCTATAATTTCCAAGTTCAGTTTTTGTCCCCTTTTTGAATATTGGCACCACATTTGCTATACGCCAGTCCTGTGGTACAGACCCTGTTATTATGGAATCTTTAAATATTAAAAATAATGGTCTATCTATGACAGTACTTAATTCCTGCAGCACTCTGGGGTGTATCCCATCTGGGCCAGGGGATTTGTCAATTTTAGTGATTTTTAGACGATGCCGTACTTCCTCTTGGGTTAAGCAGGTGACGTTTAATTGAGACTTTTTGTTATCACTGATCATATTGTCTGTCATGGGATTTTCTTGTGTAAATACTGTTGAAAAAAAGTCATTTAGCATATTTGCTTTTTCCTCATCCTCATCCACCATTTCACCCAGACTATTTTTAAAGGGGCCAACACCATCATTTTTTAGTTACTATTTATGTAGTTAAAAAATATTTTGGGATTCTTTTTACTTTCTCTGGCAATGAGTCTCTCTGTCTCAATCTTTGCTGCCTTGATTTGCTTTTTACAAATGTTATTTAATTTTCTGTATTTATTTAATGCTTCATCACTACCTACTTGCTTTAATTCCCTAAATGCTTTCTTTTTGTCACATATTGCACTTCTTACCGCTTTATTTAGCCATAGTGGTTTCCTCCTATTATCAGCATGCTTATTCCCATAGGGTATATATTGTGCACAGGTCCTATTCAGGATGCTAATAAACATCTCCCATTTGTGTTGTGTACTTTTATGTCTCAGGACATCGTCCCAGTTTATTGCACTAAGATCATCTCTCAACCGTTGGAAATTTGCCTTCCTGAAGTTTAGTGTCCTTGTGGCCCCTCTACTACACGTCTTAGTAAAGGATACTTGAAAGCTTATTAAGTTATGATCACTAATAATCCTGCCCCGCTTGCCCCATCCTGCCCCACTTGCCACCATCCTGCCCCGCTCACCACCATCCTGCTCCTCCGGCTCCATCCTGCCCTGCTCACTCCATCCTGCCCCGCCGGCTCCATCCTGCCTCCTCGCCACCATCCTGCCTCGCTCGCTCCATTCTGCCCCGCTCCCACCATCCTGCCCCCCCTGCCACCATTCTGCTCCTCCGACTCCATCCTGCCCCGCTCGCTACTTCCTGCCCCGCTCGCTCCATACTGCCCCGCTCGCTCCACCCTGCCCTGCTTACTCCATTCTGCCCCCCGCCACCTTCCTGCCCCTGTCGCTCCATCCTGCCCCGCTCACCACCATCCTGTCCTCCCTCCAACTTACCCCCCCGCCACAATCCTGCCCGCTAGCTCCATCCTACCCCGCTTGCTTTACCCTGCCCCCCCGCCACTATCCTGCCACCATCCTGCCACGCTCGCTCCATCCTGCCACGCTCGCTCCATCCTGCCCCGCTCGCTCCATCCTTCCCTGCTCGCTCCATCCTGCCCGCCAACACCATCCTGCCCCACTCGCTCCATCCTGCCCTGCTCGCCACCATCCTGCCCTCCATCCATCTTGCCCACCCCGGCCACCATCCTGCCCCGCTCCCACCATCCTGCCCCCCCTGCCACCATCCTGCACTGCTCGCTCCATCCTGCACTGCTTGCTCTATGCTGCCCCGCTCGCCACCATCCTGTCCCGCTCCCCACCATCCTGTCCTCGCTCGCCACCATCCTGTCCCGCTCGCCACCATCCTGTCCCGCTCGCCACCATCCTGCCCCACTTGCTCCATCCTGCCCCGCTCTCTCCATCCTGCCCCGCCGGCTCCATCCTGCCCCTCGCCACCATCCTGCCTCGCTTGCTCCATCCTGCCCCCCCTGCCACCATCCTGCTCCTCCGACTCCATCCTGCTCTGCTCGCTCCATCAAGCCCCATTCGCTCCATCAAGCCCCATTCGCTCCATCCTGCACCGCTTGCTACATCCTGCCCCGCTCGCTACATCCTGCCATGCTCATGCCATCCTGCCCCCACCACCATCCTGCCCCGCTCGCTCCATCCTGCCCTGCATGCGCCATCTTGCCCCCGCCACTATCCTGCCCCGCTCACTACCATCCTGCCCTCCCTCCATCTTGCCCCCCCCGCCACCATCCTGCTCCTCCTGCTCCATCCTGCCCCGCTCCCACCATCCTGCCCTGCCGGCTCCACCTGTCCCGCCGGATCCATCCTGCCCCGCTCGCTCCATCCTTTCCCCCCTGCCACCATCCTGCCACCATCCTGCTCCTCCGGCTCCATCCTTCCCCTACGGCTCCATCCTGCCCCGCTCCCATCATCCTGCTCCCCCGCCACCATCCTGCCTCGCTCGCTCCATCCTTCCCTGCTCACTCCATCCTGCCCCTCGCCACCATCCTGCCCCCACCACCATCCTGCCCCTCTCACTCCATCCTGCCCCCCTTCCATCCTGCCCCTCTCTCTCCATACTGCCCCACTCACTCCATCCTGCCCCGCTCGCTCCATCCTGCCCTGCTTGCCCCATCCTGTCCCACTCGCTCCTGCGCTCCATCTTGCCCCCGCCACCATCCTGCTTCCCGCCACCGCCCCCCGTCACCATCCTGCCCCTGTCGCTCCATCCTGCCCCGCTCACCACCATCCTGTCTTCCCTCCAACTTGCCCCCCTGCCACCATCCTGCCCCGCTATCTCCCATCCTGCCCCGCTCGCTTTACCCTGCCCCCCCGCCACTATCCTGCCCCCCCGCCACCATCCTGCCACGCTCGCTCCATCCTGCCCCGCTCGCTCCATCCTTCCCTCCAACCCATCCTGCCCCACTCGCTCCATCCTGCCCCGCTCGCCACCATCCTGCCCTCCATCCATCTTGCCACACCCCGGCCACCATCCTGCCCCGCTCGCTTCATCCTGCCCCGCTCACTCCATCCTGCCCCGCTCGCTCCATCCTGCCCCATTCACTCCATCCTGCCCCGCTCGCTCCATCCTGCCCCGCTTGCCCCATCCTGCCCCCTCGCTCCTGCGCTGCTCGCTCCATCTTGCCCCGCCCATCCTGCTTCCCGCCACCATCCTGCCCCGCTCCCACCATCCTGCCCTGCTCGGCTCCATCCTGTCCCGCCGGTTTCATCCTGCCCTGCTCGCTCCATCCTGCCCCGCTCGCTCCATCCTTCCCCCCTGCCACCATCCTGTTCCCATCTGCTCCTACGGCTCCATCCTTCCCCCTACGATCCTCCTGCCCCAGTCTGCCCCCATCCTGTCCCCCGCCACCATCCTGCCTCGCTCGCTCCATCCTGCCCTGCTCACTACCATCCTGCCTGCCATCTGCCCCGCTCGCTCCATCCTGCCCCGCTCGCTCCATCCTGCCCCGCTCATGCCATCCTGCCCCGCCACTATCCTGCCCCCCACCACCATCCTGCCACTGCTCGCTCACATCCTGCCCTGCTTGCCCCATCCTGCCCCCGCTCCATCCTGCCCTCGCCCATCTGCTCCATCTGCCCCCGCCACCATCCTGCCCCGCTCATCCATCCTGCCTCCTCCATCTTGCCCCCCGCCACCATCCTGCTCCTCCTGCTCCATCCTTCCTGCCCCGCTCCCACCATCCTGCCCTCCTCCATCTTGCCCCCCGCACACCATCCTGCCCCGCTCGCTCCATCCTGCCCCGCTCGCTTCATCCTGCCCCGCCACTTCATCCTGCCCCGCTCCCATCTGCCCCGCTCGCTCCATCCTGCCCCGCTCCCATCCTGCCCCGTTGCTCCATCCTGCCCTCCATCCTGCCTCGCTCGCTCCATCCTGCCCCCACTCCTTCTGCCCGCTGCTCCATCCTGCCCGCTGCCCATCCTGCCTCTCGCTCCATCCTGCCCCGTCCCACC
This sequence comes from Allobates femoralis, assembly GCA_033576535.1. NCBI lineage: Eukaryota > Metazoa > Chordata > Amphibia > Anura > Aromobatidae > Allobates > Allobates femoralis. The sequence goes on from JARQOC010000009.1 coordinate 120,180,693, forward strand.
ATCCTGCCCGCTCGCTCCATCCTGCCCCCTGCTCCATCCTGCCCCTCGCTCCATCCTGCCCCGTCCTTAGCCCCATCCTCCATCCTCCCGCTCGCCATCCTGCCCTCGCCCTCCATCCTTCCCGGCTCCCCTGCCCTCCATCCTGCCCTCTGCCCATCCTGCCCGCTCGCCATCTGCCTGCTCGCTCCATCTTGCCCCCACACCTGCCCCGCTCATCATCCTGCCCCCTTCTCTGCCCCCTCACCATCCTGCTCGCTCCCCATCCTGCCCTGCGGCTCCATCCTGTCCCGCGGATCCATCCTGCCCCGCTCGCTCCATTCCTGCCCCCTCCACCATCCTGCTCCTCTGGCTCCATCCTTCCTACGGCTCCATCCTGCCCCGCTCCATGCTGCTCCTACGGCTCCATCCTTCCCCTACGACTCCATCCTGCCCAGCTCCCACCATCCTGCTCCCCCGCCACCATCCTGCCTCGCTCGCTCCATCCTGCCTGCTCACTCCTCTGCCGCTCGTCCATCTGCCGCTCGCTCCATCCTGCCCGTCATGCCATCTGCCCCCGCACTATCCTGCCCCACCATCTGCCCTGCTCGCTCATCCTGCCTGCTTGCCCATCCGCCGCTGCTCCTGCGCTGCTCGCTCCATCTTGCCCCGCCACCATCCTGCCGCTCACTACCATCCTGTCCTTTGCCCCCCCATCGTCCTGCCCTGCCCCTCCATCCTGCCGCGTCCACTTCCCGCCACCATCCTGCCTTCCCCCCCATCCTGCCCGCCCATCCATCCTGCCCCTGCTCCATCCTTCCCCCTCACCATCCTGCCCCCATCCTGCTCCTCCTGGCTCCCATCCCCCCTCGGCTCCATCCTGCCCCGCCTCCACCTCCGCTCCCCCGCCACCATCCTGCCCGCTCGCATCCATCCTGCCCTGCTCACTCCATCCTGCCCTCGCCACCATCCTGCCCCCACCACCATCCTGCCCTCTCACTCCATCCTGCCCCACTCCATCCTGCCCCTTCATCCATCCTGCCGCCGCTCACCTCCATCCTCCTCCGCATCGCTCCATCCTGCCCGCTTGCCCCATCCTCCCTCGCCTCCTGCTGCTCCATCCTGCCCCGCCACCATCTGCTCCCCATCCATCCTGCCGCTCGCACCATCTTGCCCCCTCCACCTCCTGCTTCCGCCACCATCCTGCCCCGCTCCCACCTCCGCCCTGCACCGCTCCTCCTGCTTCCCGCCGGATCCATCTGCCCGCTCCTCCATCCTTCCCCCTGCCACCTTCCCCGACCATCCTGCTCCTGGCTCCTCCTACGGCTCATCTGCCCTCCCACACGCTCCCCGCCCATCCTGCCTTGCTCGCTCCATCCTCCTCGCTCACTCCATCCTGCCCCTGCCCCTCCTGCCCCATCCACCCACTCTGCCACCTCACTCCATCCTGCCCACTCCATCCTGCCCCTCTCATCCATCCTCCCCATCACTCCATCCTGCCCCGCTCGCTCCATACCTGCCCATTGCCCTCCCCATCCTGCCCCGCTCCCCATCCTGCCCCGCTTGCCCATCCTGCCCACTCGTCATCCTGCCTGCCGCTCCATCTTGCCCCCGCCACCATCCTGCTTCCCCCACCTCCTGCCCCACTCGCCCCGCACCATCCCCTCGCCCTGCCGGCCCCTCCACATCCTGTCCCGCTGGTTCCTCCTGCCCGCTCGCCCATCCTGCCCGCTCGCTCCACCTTCCCCCTGCCACCATCCTGTCACCATGCTGCTCCTCGGCTCCATCCTCCCCGCTCCTCCATCTCCCCACCGCTCCACCGCCCCCTTCGCCCCATCTGCCCCCACCATCCTGCCCCCCACCATCCTGCCCGCTCGCTCCATCCTGCCCGCTTGCCATCCTGCCCCCCTCCTCCCCCCTCCTCCACTGCCGCCCATCCTGCCCGCTCTCCATCCTGCCCTCTCCATGCCTCCCCCATCCTGCTCCCCGCCATCCTGCCCCGCTCCCACCATCCTGCCCTGCCCTCCATCCTATCCCCCGCACCATCCTGCCTCCGCTCGCTCCATCCTGTCCCCCTCCACCATCCCTGCCCCTCCCCTCCGCTCCATCCTCCCCTACGCTCCATCCTGCCCCCTCCACCATCCTGCCCCCCTGCCACCACCTCCTCCCTCCACATGCCCCTCCCCACTCCTCCCGCCCTCTCCCACTCCTCACCTGCCCCCTCCATCCTGCCCCTCCACTCCATCCTGCCCCTCACTCCATCCTCCCCCTCCTCCATCCTGCCCCTTCCTCCTCCACCTCGCTCCTCCTGCCCATCCTGCCCTCCACGCTCCATCCATCGCCCCGCTTCCCCATCCTGCCCCGCTCCCCCATCCTGCCCCCATCCGCCCCACCACCGCCTCGCCTCCATCCTTGCCCCTCCGCCCATCCTGCCCCTCCCTCCATCCTGCCCCCCCCACCCCCTCTCCGGCTCCATCTCCATCCTGCCCCACCTGCCCCTCCGCCCACCTCCCTCCTCCACCTCCGTCCCATCTGCTCCCCGCTCCTCCTTCCCCCATCCTCCACCTCCCTGCTCCTCCTGCCCCCGCTCCCATCCTGCCTCCCCGCTCCACCGCCTGCTCCTCCACCTGCCCCCATCCATCTGCCCCCCCACCATCCTGCCCCCTCTATCCTGCCCCCCTCCCATCCTGCCCCCCCCCATCCTGCCCCCTCTCCCCTCCCTCCCTTCCCCCCTCCTCCCCCCAACCCTGCCCCCTCCCATCTGCCCCCCCTCCTGCCCTCTCCCCATCCTGCCCCCCACTCTATCCTCCCGCTCGCTCCATCTTGCCCCTTCACTCCATTCCTCCTCCCCCATCCCCAGCCTTGCCCCATCTGCCCACCTCTCCGCGCTCCTTTCCCCTTGCCTCCTCCACCATCCTGTCCTCCCATCCTCCCACTCCCTGCCCTCGGTCATCCTCCATCCCCGCCTTCATTGCCCCAGCTCCCCGCTCCGGAGCTCGCCTCTTCCCCCTTCCAGCCCTGCCACCATGCTCCTAGGCTCCACCTTTCCCCCTCCATCTGCCCGCCCACCTCTCCCCCACTCCCCATTCACTCCTCCTCGCTCATCCACCTGCCTCCCATCCTCCCCCCCAACTGGCCCCCCCCGCCCCGCTCGCTGATCCCCAGCCCATTCCCTCCCCTCGCCACATCCTGCCCCCCCCTTGCCCGCTGCCCATCCCGGCCCCTCCCCCCCCCATCTTCCTCCCCATCCCCACCTTCCCCCCCCCCACCCCACCACCCTCCCTGCGCCTCTCCCCCGTCACCTCCCCTGCTCCATCCTCCCTCCCTCCTGCCCCGCTCCCCTCCTGCCACGCCCTCCTCCTGCCCTCCGCTCCATCCTGCCCTCCCCATCTCTCCCCTACTTCCCTGCCCGCTCCCCTGCCCCCTCGCACCATCCTCCCCCCCACCATCCTGCCCCTCCCCATCCTCCCCCCTCACCCCCACCTCGTCCCCCTTTCCCCCCTTGCCCCCCATCCTGCCCCCTCCCCCTGCCACCCTGCCCTCCGCTCCCCCTCACTGTCCCTCCCCATCCTGCCCTCCTCTTCTTGCCCCGCTCCCCCACCTCCGCTCCCCCTCTTCCCGCTCCCCCTGCCCGCTTCCCCCATCCTTCCCCCCCTCGTCCCCCCCTCCCACCTTCCCCTCGCCCTCCCCCGCCCCACCGCCCCCGCCACCATCCTGCCCGCTCCCCATCCTGCCCCTCCCCCATGCCACCTCCGCTCCATCCTGCCCTCCGCCATCCTGCCCCCTCACTCCACCCTGCCCCCTTCCCCCCCCTTCTGCCCTTTCCTCCCTCCCATCCTGCCCCTCGGCTCCTCCTGCCCCATCCCGACCCCCTCGCTCCATCCTGCCCCCGCTCCTCTCCGTCACCCCTCTTGCCCCCCCGCCACCATCCTTCACGCCCTCCTCCCTGCCCCACCATCCTGCCCCGCCACTCCCATCCTGCCCCCGCCGCTCCACCTTCGCCCGCTCCCAACCTCCTCCCTCTCCTGCCCCCGCCCCATCTTCCCACCATCCTCCCGTCGCTCCATCCCGCCCCCTCCATCCTGCCCCTCTCCCTTCCTCCCTCCCCCTGCCTCCTCCATCGCCCATTTCCCCCCCATTCCCTGCCCCTGCTCCATCCCGCCACTCATCCATCCTGCTTGCTTCATCCTGCCCCACTCCCCTCCGCCCCTCCTGCCCGCTCCTCCATCTTGCCCCCTCCTCTTCCGCCCCTTGCTCCCCATCCGCCATCCCGCTCCCCTGCCCATGCCCCATCATCTGCCCCTTCCTGCTCACCTGCCTCCCCATCCCACCCTCCGCTCCGCCTCCGCCCTCCACCACCTTCTGCCCCCTCGCTCCATCCTCCCCTGCCCCATCTTGCCCCTCACCCATCCTCCCCCTCGCTCCATCCCTCCGCTCCCCCCTGCCCCCCCTCCATCTTGCCCCCGGCCACCACCTGCCCCTGCTTTCTCCCCCTGCCACCATCCTTGCCCCGACGGTCCATGCTCCCGTGCTCCATCCTGCCGCTTCCATCTGCCCTTTCTGCTCCATCGACTCCATCTGCCCCGTCCGCTCATCCTGCCCCTGCCACCCTGCCTTGCTCCTCCCGCCCCCCACCCCTCCGCTCCTCGGCCTGCCCTCCCCCCTCCTTCCGCCCATCTCCTCTCCACCTCCCCCCCCGCCCCCCCATCCTGCCTCCCCCTTCTTGCCCTACCACTCCTGCCCCCCCACCTCCCCCTCCTCCACCCTCCCCCTGCCATCCCCGCTCCTCCCCTCCCACCTCTGCCCGCTCCCCATCCTGCCCCGCCCCACCCTGCCCGCCCATCCTCCTTTGCCCCTCCCCACCCTGCCCCCACCT